>ML681963.1:115940993-116165022 GCA_007922195.1 Podocnemis expansa
CTTCTCTGGGAATTAACTTAGGTAGTTACAGGGTAGTGGGGGGGGGGGTTACATGTGCTCAGCACAGAGAAATCCAAAAAACAAGCCGAAAACAAAGAAAATACCCTGACTGCATCTAAATAAACATCCCCTGTTCTACTCACACCTGGTCAGTAACAATTTTAACTTATCTTTGGTAAAGATGCTGCTGGATTCTTCCTCAGGCCCCTCTGGCCTCCTCCTGATCCTTCCAGGAGCTCTGCTGCATCCAAACAGGCCCAGGCCAGGCTGCTGTTACAGTTCAAAAGCCTGCACTTCGTTCCTATTGGATGTCCTGGGACTCACTAACCAGAATGTTAACCCCTTCCTCCCCAAGGGTTATTACAACATCAATATTAAAAAAAGTTCCTGTAAATCATCTTTGTTCACATGTTTTACACCATCCACAATGCCTTTGGTCTCCAGTCTAATACTGATGAAAGGATTAGTAGTAATACACACTCTTACCTAACTCCAGTCACACTTTGAACCATTTATGCAGACCTGTATTGATTCTTAATGCACATATACTTCAATCATATAAGCTTTATTATGCTGAGCTGGAATCCCATAGCTTCAATAATATTCCATAAGGTCTGTCCATGAACAGTGTAGAAAGCTTTCTTAAAGTTAGTTACACTATTTGTTTCCTAGCAATTGCTTTTTTCAGTGATCTATCTGAGAGTGGTCATCTGTTCAGAACAAGAGCTACCTGGGTGGAAGCTAAGCTGTGTTTCTCATAATATTTTATCCACTGCCTTTTTCATTCTATTGAGCATAATGGAAGCCAATATTTATCCAGTAGTACAACACTTCTCCAGTTCATGCACTCAATAAAATCTTCCTTCATTGGAGATTCCATTATGATAACATCTTTCCAGTCTTGTGGAACTTCTTTTCACCTATATTTCATTACAGAGATTTGTTAGCTGTTAGATCAAAATTTCACTTCATGTGTTTTGTACTTCTGCTTGAATTCTGTGAGCCTGCTTTCCACAGTTGAAGGCCATTGATTGCTGCTTTAATTTCATTTGTCTCTTTCATATTGCTGGCTTAATCTTGCCATTGCTCTCAAATCTGTGTAAGATCATTGGGTGTGGGTGGTTTTATGTGGAATGGAAATGTTCTTTTTATCATCTGGCTTGTTCTTCCAGTGGGTTCTATATTAGTCCAAGACTAACCCTCATGGGCAACATCTGATGCTTCCTGAAAAGTCTTACACTATCCATAGCACTTACTGAAGTCTTCTCTCTGTGCTGCTCCTTCTTCCTCTGCAGCCTTTTCCTGAATCCACAAACTTCTATCTTGCCTTCATTTCTTTTTAATTCCTTTGCTTCGTATTTCCTTCTTTTTCTGATTCAGAAAGGTTTTACCTCAGTGGGTAACAGATCCAGCTGCAGAACCGTTGTCCTTCATCCAGGCTTGGGACCAGCACTCTTGCTAACAGCAGAATAGTAATTCTATTACTAGTAAATATATATAAACCAGTCATAATAGGTTCTGAGAAATAGTATTAATAAAGAATGCAAGATTTCATCAAGAAACTGCTACCAATGAACAGCAATCTAAAAAACAAACACCTCTGATTTCTCTTGTCTTTCATTAGAAATATGTAAACTGTTAATTTCATTTATGTAAAATTTATTTTAGTCAGAGATGAGCCATAATAAATGGCCAAATTTTGTTAAAAACAGCCTTAACAAAATGTTTAAAAGCCATCATGACAAAAATAGAAAAATTTATTTGAGTGAAGTACCTTGTCTTTAAGAGGTCAATCTTTCATCCTGCTGAAAATTCAAAGAGCCACCAAGTGCCATCAACTCCTACATGCATTAGTGGCAGGTACGTTTAGCACTTTATGGAATTGAAAGCTCAATGAAGCAAGTTGTCTGTTTTCTTCTACATGCAAAGTAGATCTAACTTTTTTGCAGGGCTTGGAGATTTAATATCAATAGAATGTGGCTTATGTTAGGGGCCAAATCCTGGTCCTGGTAAATCCAACAAGAGTTCTGATGTTGAATTGACTGGGATTGGAGTTTGGTCCCAAATAACCAAAATTTTCTCATTTAAAACTTTGATTATTTTTTCTAAATATAAATTCTTATACTGAGAATGTGTCTGCTTTGTTTTCATTTTAAACCAATTTAAACCATTAAAACAATAAACCTGCAACGCAGGATCATAGCAAATATGCCGCTGTACTATTAATTGTGGAAGGGCTGCCAGGTGCAGCCCTCATAATGAACAATATTAGTGTACACACTGTACTTCAGTGCATTATTAATTGTTCATGTCTTAACCTGTCCTAAATGAGACATAAAAAGTGATTAAACATACAGCTGCATGCTTTGACTGTTAAATAACAATTATAGATCAGTGTTCTTCTGTCCTTCATCTATGGTAAATAACTACCTAAAATACAGTAAATGTCTGATTCCTAAAATTAGATCAACGCCATATGTTACAATATTTTGTATTTCAGTTATGGTGCGGGGGGGAAGGGGAGGATGGAATTTAATTTGAAAATTTCAAGGTCAAAAACCTCTAAGAGTAAAGGCCAGTGGATGAAAGCTGTTGTATTTAATAACTATAATAAGCTCTGAAACACATACAGCTCTGAATATCTTGAGTGCTTGTCTCCTGGAGACACAGAAGCACTGTCCTTGTTTAACATTGAAAAGATCCCTGTCTTGGAGCTGTAATATATTACTATGTATCTTTTTTAATCACAACTAAATATTGGTTAAGGGAAAACCTAATATCTGATAACCATTCAGTGTCAAACTGGGTGAAAAGAATGAATAATGAGGTATAGAAAACTTCTTAGAGGCTTCTCAGTCTTTAAATTAAACAAAAAGATAGACCAGAACATGAATGGCCATTGATGCATGTAATAATAGTAGGTGCATTAGGGCGGAGGAGACAGAAAGCTGAGTTTCTACACCCCCATAAGTTATGATTCATGCGCTATTATTATATGCCCCCAAGCAGCATTTTTCAACTCAAGGTTCTCAAACTGCATGCAGTCCTTCATAACCTTGAATGATATTCTTTCCTTGGATTTCAATAAAAGCATCATGCAACAGCATCATTAAATTGAAATAGAAAAGCATCATGCAACAGCATCATGAAATTGAAATCATTGCTGTAGGACACAAACACATAGAGACATAGGCAAACAAACTCAAATGGACAGATGGGTTATCGCTATCTTAAATCTAGTAGCCAAGTAATATAAATCGAAGTCTTATGTGGCTTGCTGAAGCTCTATTTTATTGGCTCTTCACCTATTTGAGATAAAGTGATACTGCTAGAATTCCAAATGTAAGAGGAATGTAAAAAAAATAAATACATTTTTCTTAATTCTGTTTAACTTTAATAATTAAAAAACTCACAATATTTTTCCTTTCATTTTTCTGGAATACTAAAATTTAAAATGTATTTATTTAGATTAATTTATTTATTACATATATTGGACATTTGTTGTGCAGAAAGATCACATGGTGCATCAGGTCTTGTGTCGACCCTATGAAAAGCAGTAAATGTCACCCTAGTAGAATGGCCAGGTTGGTGCCCCATCCTATAACAGCAGCATTACACTGAGAACATTTTTATGTAACATATCTCTCCCTATTTTTACCTATTTCAGCACCAGAAATGAGCATCTTCACAGAAAAAAGACAAGGACTTTCTCTTGAGAATAAAGGCTCAGAAATGGGATTAATGTCAGTGGAAGTCAATCTTTTTGTCTTCCTTAACTACACCTTTGTACAGATGGAGCAGTGCATCTAGAGAATCACCTTTATCCTGTACCGTGTTTGTGATTGTTCCATGTTCTTGGATTTGTGGTTTCACTGTGATCATTCTTAGAAGATCTACTACAGCCCAAAAGTCTTGAAGACTATAATACTCTATTTGGGGATACTGATAATCTGTGAGGTTGCTGAATGTCTTCAACTCCCGTTAAAATAAGTGGGAGTTGAGAGCAATCAGCATTTTCCACAGTCTAGGTTGTTATGCAAAGGATCTGTAGAGCAGAAGTTCCATACAGACATGCCAGTCAATGCTGAGCTGAAAGGACCTCTCCCTACGCTGAATATTCACTGGCTTCACTGATGGCAGGGTTATCAGTGGTGTCAACTCTTTCAGTTGCAGACATCTAGAAAGTGAACTAAAACAATCTAGTCATAATACAGAATCCAGAGAGCTTATTGTAGGGTAAATCCTTACTGGCTTTGCCCAGTAAAATAAAACACTGAGGTTGGTGTTCAAAGGGTGAAAAGATATGTATCCAATTGTCCCTCTTGAAACAGCTGGCTTTCTTACAGTGCATTTATAAGAATAGTATTCACTACAAAGTTTCCTTAGGTATATTTCTTTGTATTAATGGATTTTCATGTTCTTCTTCTGGTTTTTATGAAAGAGTTGGTTTACTTTTTTAATGTCTTTATGGATAATTTAAGTAGGATTGGCATGGCATTTTAATATAAAATGGATATTTTCATATGGTCCCATTTATTTTACATGCATACTCCTTTTCCCCCTCACTGCTTTGTAAGATGCAGCTGAGTTACCTAACAATGAAATGTGTGCAGTCTAATTCCTATAAGGAAATTAAAACTTGAGTTGTATAGACCAATAATCCTTTTTAAACTGCATGTATGCAGAAGTTAAGAGTCAAAATTCTGTGTATAAAAATTCCTTGACAGTAGCACAGGCTGGGGATCAAATTCTGACTCCTTTACTCCAGGAATGCTCCCGTTAGCTTCAACGCTTGATGAGTCCAGTCATGCTATTTAGTACAAGTAAGGGTGTTAAAATGCACTACTGCCAGATGTTGTGTTAACAGATGGAACATGGAAAAGTGCAGAGATTTTCAACAACCTTTAGATTATAAAACCAGCTAATTTTATTGTCCTCTGAAGATTATCATGGAATTTATCATATTAAAAGCTATCTGGATGTATGGGAGCTATCCAAAATCAGAACTGGGACACTAAGATTATTCATGCACAATGACTTTCTTTATTAACCAACCTTGTTTAAGAAATCCCCCAGCTACATGCACTGTCACTCTATTGCAAATTATTTAATAGATATAAAACTATAGTCTGCCAATGCTGGGCTGCTCCTTTATTTTAATAACAGAAAGTAGGGAAATATGACTAATGGCTTAATTTTTGCATTGTCAATCAAAATTTGTGAAGAGGAAAAGCAAAGCAAAGCAAAAGAATGGAAAAGAAGTGAATATATCACATTTGTAATATGCTTCAAAACTTAGGGATTGGGGGCTGGGCTGACAGTGGCAGGAGCCTGGGGCCCCAATGCTTATAAAGAATATTTTCTTTATCTTTTAAATTGGCAGATTCATTTTTTGAAGACAGAAATGGAAAGGAAGAGCAAAATGATCAGAGATCTCCAGAATGAGGTAAGAGCAATATTGATTGTCAGCAAACCAATTTTAGAATGGATTTTAAAGTCTCAGAATTTGGACAACACTGAGTGCACTTTCATTTCTTCTGTAAGATTAAACCAAGTAAGGAATAAAGGTCAAATTTTTAGTATGTTTACAGTAAAGGCACAGGTTTTCACTTTTATTTTACTGTTCTGGTTTTGTGAAACTTCCCGTGTTTGCTCAGGTTTTTCCCATTGATACATGATAAGAGATCATTCAGGTGCAAACACACTTTTTCATCATACTATTCTACCTAGAGTACATAACCTTGAGATACCTATTGGTGGTTTATGTGTAAACCTACTAATACTGGAATCAAAATTAAATTGGAGCATTTAGAATATGCAAATATCTTATTTTACTATAATAGGTGTTTAACATAGACCTTATTAAGAGATGTATAGGCTGTGATTTAAAATATTGGACACTGTAATGCCTGTTGTTCTCTGTCTTCTACAGAGTTACCAGCAAGTATAGGTAATTTAATTTCTTGATTCCTATATCTGAAAAAAAAAAAGTATTGGTCAAATATTGTGAACTAGCTAAGATTTACAACAAGGATGGTGTTTCAATGTTCAATATCATTTATCAGCATTCAGCACCATTACTAGAGCATATAGAGGAAAACAGTTTGGTACTCCCAGAGATGAGATGAAAATAGACAATTGAGAAGAAATAAGGCCTTCTATTACTACTAAGGATTCCCTATCTTTTGCTAATAAATTCCTTTCTAGTTCTTTTTATATCAAATAACTAGCATGCAGTATTGATTGCACATGGAAAAATTGTGATACATATGCAGCTATGCAGGTTTTGTGCACATGTTTTTTTTTCAGCTGCTTATTTTGACTAACCTTCAGAGTAGCAAGATGATCTTTCTCAGGGGGATAGAGAAAAACTAGCTATCTCTTACTGTTCCTACACAGAAACAGATTATAGCTTTAATCCAGCATTGGAGCATATGGCAGAATGTGGAAGAGATGAAGATTTGGTGATGTGTTGTAACTGCATCCAAAAATGAAAATGAGCACTTACGGGGGAAAAAAATAGAAATGGCAGTATGAGCTGATGTTCTTGCTAGTAAAGCACAGCATACAGGTGTATCATATTTCAATAGGTTTTTGCTTTGTTGTGATGTTGCTTTTTAAGTATTGTAAATTGGTTGTGATTGGAATGAAACCAAATTTATGCCCATTATGCTTATAGACAAACTCTGACCACCCATTCAAAATAAAAATGTTATTTCCTTCAATTTAAAGATACATGATTTTGCTTTCACTGCTGCATTGGACATAGAATACAGAAAAACCTACTATTGTCTAATATGGTACATTAATGGAAAAATCTAATAAGAAAGAACAGTAAAAGCACTTCATAATCCATTGTTTCTGAATAGTTCTGCACACACAACTAGTACAATGTATTATTTACTTTTCTGGAGAGGTTTTTAAAATGGAGTCAATAACGACCTTTTAAAAGATGAGGTATATATCCTCTTCCTTAGGTAAAATAATACTTTATTTGTGAAGCTGCTCTCTTGAAATTAATGGAACTATCTGGCTGAGGTACTTTTAGAGTCCTGATCACTGTAATCTCTGAACACCTCATAATCCCTATTGTATTTATGTTCATAACACCCCTGTAAGGTAGGGAAATGGTATTCTCATTTTGCAGATGAGGAACAGAGAGATTAAGGTCACACAAGAAGTAAAGCAGGATATTAAAACCAAATTCCATAAGTCCTAGGCAAGTGTCCTAACCATTAGACAATCCTTCATTTCCTTGTAAATTACTGAGTAAGGTCCTAGTCATCATGAGTAAGGATATCAGGCCTTAAATTGAAAGATGCAAATAACAGTGTACAGATATTTGACGTGTGTAAATATCAAGGTAGAAAAACTGTGTAAGGAGCATCTGTGGGGTAGCAAGAAGAAATTGTCAAGAAAACAGTATAATGTACCATTTCTTAATAGTCAGATCTAATTATAATGTGAAATATTCAGTCAAGGGAAGACACTGCTCCATAAATTCTGTAAATTAAATGTTTTATTGAGCAAAGCCCTTAGAATATATAAGGAAAATATTGACTGAAATGATATCTGTGATCTAATCCCACCATCTGTCACTTTTATGATTTTACCATCTGAATCATGACATTTCATTATGTAAATTATATATTTTCCTGTCAGACAATAATCGAGGGTGAAGTTCTGCCTCCTACCCTCTGTGGCAATGAAAGGGCCAAAATGCAGTGAGTTTTCATCTTACCACTGTATCTGGGACTGAAAATTTAGGAGAGGAGACAATGTGGTGAAATACACCAAATCAAAAACATAGAGAAGGGACTTGTGGATGAGCTGGAAGTATGATCAGTGGTTCTCTGAACACTTAATGGGCTCTCTGATCATGACAACACTTGGGGATAAAGTCTTCCTGCATCCTGACTCTACGTGGGACAAAAAAATCCCATTTTCTGATTGTCTGTGTTGGTGCTTTGAACAAGCTTTAGTGTTACTTGGCTGAAATCATTCTTGATTTTTACAGAAGCTGTAGGTCAATTAATAAACATTGTTAATGTTTAGTAATATTTCTTTCTAGTATGGAGTAGACTCATGTTTTTTTCATTGAACAACAACAGTAAAAATGCCATTTAAAATACTATCATTAGTAAAAGTTCTTAGAGGTCTTCAGACAATATAAAGAAATCTACATTATAAAATACTGGCTGTTTTTAAACTCATTAGGTATGAAACTGTGGCTCCCTTATATTCAGTGGAAAAAACTCCCATTTACTTAAATGAAGCCAGGATTTCACACTAGTTGTTCTACAAATGAAGAATGTAAGTTTTGTATGGTTTAATAGCTTTAGTCTAAATTACTATTTTAGTTCCTGATTAATGGCCTCAATTTGTTTCAAAACACCCCAGAAGAAGGAAAGAAAGATGAAGAAACAGAAGAAAGAATAAATGAAAAAAGACAAGTACACTAAACACACCAGTCTACCATATCTGTGCCTGGCACCAGTTTGTATATTACAGTGGTTCTCAAACTTCTGTGCACTAGCTTACTATGTCTAGTCTAGTCCAGTGTTTTGCAAATGATTAGGTCTCTTGTAGCAGAGGACTTAGGCATGTGCTTGAGTGCTGTCTTGAATGGTTATGCTTTCCTTACTAGATCATTGGTCTGAAGGCCACCAGTGGACAGTGGAAGGGAATGTTTCACAAAAAAAGTAGTAAGAGGGTAAAAGAGGAAAGAAAATGCAAATAAAGTCTCACAAAGCAGCTTGCAGAATGAAAAGTATCTTAACCATCATGTCCTTAATTTTCACCCAGTGTTTTTCTTTCAGTGTAGTTTAGGAATGTATTCCAAGCTACTATTTCTAATGCTCTCTTATCTAACCTTATCTCAATTAATTTCAAAAGGTAAGAATCTTATCAAGTTGGCTATAAGAAAAGTTAAAAATAAATTGGTAACCACATAGATGGCATATTCTTGTGGTTATATTGTCAATATTATGCATGGAGATCTACCCTTTTGCTTTTTATGCCTATTAACAATTAAGTACTCCAAACTGAGCATTTAATGTTCTCTTATGATACACAGCTTTTTCAATTAAAAACTAAATATTTTAAATTTAATTTCCAAGACTGTCTCTCCTTACCTCAAAGGGGGGGGGTATGTCTGTCTATAATTCTCAGTTGGTAATGATTTATGTTGAAGAAGGATATAAAAGTTTACATTTTAAAATTCTCTTTATTCTCCCTTTGAATGATAGAAAACTCACCATTTTCTGTTTCAAATGTAAAACAATTTTCTATCTCACTTTCTTGAAAAAAAAAAAGATTGATTTATTGCATGAGCTTTTGTGGAAGGAAATCCCACTTCATCAGGTGCTTTTAAGATGGGGTAGCATACAGGATGGGAGGAAATAAATGCAGGGAAGTGTAAGTCATGGGATCAAATCACACTGTAACAGCAAATCAAAGTAGTTGTTAAGATTCAAATACAGGGAAGAACATATAGAGGAAGATGAGGTCAAATCACCTGTTGTAATAGGAAAAAAATCCAAAGTTTCTGTTAAGCTCTGAAGCAATGCAGTCAAATCTACAAATAAATTAGTGCTCTACAGCTTCTCTTTGAAGCCTTGATCTGGTATTCATCTGTCTGAGCACCACAATTAGTAAATTGTCAATGGAGTAATCAAGAAAATTGAAAAACTCACCCACTGGTTTTAGAATGTTTTGATTTTTTTTCTCATTACAACACGTGATTTGACATCACCTTCCTCTATATGCTGTTCCCCAGCATTTGACAACAGTGTTTAACAACTGCTATTATTTTGCTGTTACAGTGGGATCCGATCCCATTATTTACACTTCCCTACATTTATTTTCTCCCATTCTGTATGTTCCCCCATCTTCAAAGCATGTGACAAAGTGGGATATTCTCTCACCAAAGCTCATGCAATAAATAAATTTGTCAGTCTTTAAGTACCACAGGACTCCTTGTTTGTTTTACTGAACAAGACTACCATGGCTGTCCCTTTGGAACTTGGAAAAACAGATATATTATGCCCACATTAAAAACTTACAAATAACATTTACAAACAAATAACACAAACATGCAAAAATCCAATTTAAAACATACATATAAATGTAAGCTATGTCATGCATAACAAAAAAAAAGATAAGTAAAATTTCACACTAAAATTTCCCAGAAGGGATCGACAGAGGGAGAGAATGAGTCACAAGTGGCAGATGCTGGTCATGTCGCTTATTATCAGAATGAAAGCTACTTAGATACAGCAGTAATGGGTACAGCATAAGAATGTGAATGGTCTAGTGTATGGGAATGATATTTCTGTAATCTAGCTTAATATTTGCTGTAATAAAAGATAAACAGGCCAGTGTTAATATCAGTCATTTAGTAGACACCTTCTTCTATTTTTAAATTGGCAGTGCAAGAAGGAGAAATAACCCCATTCTTACTTATCTCAAGCATTTTTTTTTTTATGTATTAAGTTAGCCTTGTCTGGTGTTTATAACTTCCAATCCTTTCTGAAGCCTTGATTCTAGGTAGTAAAGAGCTATGACCTTCAGTGTACTTTTATATTAGCTAACATTAATGTGGTGAAAAAATTTGTCACCCACTGGCACCTGTGAGACAATTTCAGTTTCCATCTGCACTCCCTCAAATCTCTCTGGGCTGGGAATAGTGTTTGAATTTTTCTCAGGAACTGGAGAAACATATGTATATTCTTTCCATACAAAAACAAGTTTTTTTTTTTAAAGAGGATTAAAATGTAACTCTGGTTGTGCTAGGGCTATGCATGCCACTTTAACTGAACGATGCAGAATGCTTAGTGACTTCTGTTATATCTAGTTTCTAAAGAACTTGTATTAGATTATACTAGAAATAAATCTAACTAACTGGCCTAAAATGAAGAATTTTTTCTTTTAACTACCCTTTTATTTTGAAAAGCTATCTCTTGATTTGGGTGGTCTCACTTTGATCTTGTTCCTGTTTTGAAGTTTTATCTTCTCCATCCTCAAGAGACAGCTCAGCAAGCCATGCTTCTTTTTCATTAAAGATTGTGATGCTTTATTGTCATAGAAGATAGACAATGGACCCATTGCTAGCTTAGCTTCAAAACTGAGAGAGATTCATTGGATTTGGGCAATTGTTTCTTTCCTTAACTAATAAAAGAAGATGTGAATAGAGATGTTGTTACATGCTGAGTGGCTTTGTATCTGCATACGTCAAGAAATGCAACCTGTTTCAAGGAGTACATAGCAGAAGCTACTGGAAGTTAGGCATGCATCTTAACTGTGAGATCAGTGTTTCTTCATATGTAAAGAAATGGAGTAGAAAGATATCAAAAAGCATTCAGACCAGATAGTAGTGTTGTAGCTGTGTTGGTCCCAGGTGAGAATTTATTGTTTGAAAATCGATTCTTTGGGTACATTTGAGGAGGAGGAGACACTGAAACAAATACTGGATAAATTTGATTTCTTTTACTAACTTAATTTATTTATCTATAACTGATTAGAATAAATTATCTTTTTATTCTTTTTAATATTCTAAGACAAAAACAAAGAAATAGCAGAATCTTTTTTTACAGCAAAAGTATAATTACAGTTCCTAAATCTGCTCCTATTACTAAGTCCTTAATTGATACTGGGTTCCAATCAGTACTGTTAAGCATTATCCCTTATACTTATAGAACCATGGCTTATTCGTTTGATTCAGATTCAGATTTGATTCAGGTGCACCAGTCCTATCCCAGGTGGGACGTTTCACTCTCAACCAGTGAGCTTACCAGTGAATAGATTTGTCACCGGGGAGGGAACCTTGGGTGATCAGTCCTCAGTTTGGCAGTTCGCACCTCCGCAGACCTCCGGTTTGCATGGGGTTTTTGCAGCCTTTTATCCCTGTTCCACAACCTCACTTTCAGCTTCCAGAAATTACTGTTACATTGCTTTGCCTTTTGTTGGTATTCTGCTGAGACATTATGTCACCACCTGATTGGTTTCTTGTCTGGTTACTGTTTCTAATATAAGTACAATACTGTTAATTACACTTGTTTAGCCAATTAGAATTTGTTACTGAGCAGACAAGGTTCTGTGAAGTTTTCTTGGAATTAAGCTATTTCTATAAAATTATGCAAGGCTATTCTTTTACAAAAAGGGGAAATAGCCAAGTGTCTAAAACAGAGAAGTGATTACTACATGACAAGAACAAAATAAGCAGATACAAAACAACATATGATTTATCACAAGATTTATCAATAAAATTACTTTCTATTAAGCCTTATCTTTTAAGTCGAGATGGGTTTATTGACATAAACTGTGCCCCCCTATTGACACCAGGATAGTAGAGATACAAAGTGAGAAAATGTTTGAACCCCCATCAATTCGATATCCAAGAGATGTGCTCTAAATTAGAGGTTCCAAACTTGTGGTCTGAGGACCTCTGGGGGTCCATGGAGTTATTGCATGGGGTCTGTGAATACACCCGGCCCCAGCAGCTACTGGCCAGCGGCAAGCAACCCACACCCAATCCAGTCCCAGCCACTGCTGGTCAATGATCCATGTTGGAGAGAGCTGTAAATCAGGGGGTGTCAGTCTTATGGATCTGGCTTCCCACAGGTGCTGATCTGGCCTGCAGGGCTGCTGCCTGGGCTGTTCCTGGAAGCTGTTTGCAGCAGCAAACTGCAAAGACAGGTTTGGGGCACAGCAGGGCTTGGGATGCTTCTACCTCACTCACATGATCCAAGTCACAGCACAGGGGAGCAAAGGAAGTGCCCAAGTCAATCCCGGCTTGGCTCTGCTGTGGTCTGACAACCAATCAGAGTCTGTCACAGCAGGCTAGGCTGGCTCCAGAGAACCCTCACACTGCCCTCCATCCCAGCTGTTCACTATCAGTATGCTAATTCAACTGACAGCATATTGCACGAATCACAAATAAATAAGGAAAAAGTGGCTGGGGCCCATGTGGGAACAAGCCAATCAAAGGCCAGATGGGACTAAGTCAACGAAAGGCCAGCATTCTGACAGTGAGTAGGCCAGGATGGGAGAGGCAGGAGCCTAGCCTGCCTGTGACTGAGACTCATTTTTTTGCCTGCCACCAGGAGGTGAGGGAAGGGGAAAGGGGGAAAGGTTAGGGAGCCAGCATGGGGAAGGGGCCCCACAGGGCAGTGCAAGGGGAAGGTGCAGGAGAGCCTGCAGGGTTGGGGAGGGGGAAGGGGAGCCCATGCCACTCTGAACATGAAGGGGGAAAAGATTAGGGAGCCAATGTGGCCACATGGCCTGCTACACATGTTCTACGTCCCAATGTGCCCCCCCCCCCCTTGAATGAGTTTGACAATTCTGATCTAAATGAATTGTATTTGCCTGCTGTGAGCAACCTCACCCTGGATATATCCCCACCCCTTGGGAGCAGGTGGTGGCCAGGTCCTCCACTGGCCTTCTGCAGCACTGCTGACTGCAGTCAATCCCCCATAACAAATATATCATTTGGGTGTCCACAAAATTTTGGATGTTAAAAAGGGATCCTCATACTCAAAAAGGTTGGGAACCACTGCTCTAAATGCATCATTCTACCATATCAGAATTGTCCACTGACAATGGTATTAGCCCTTTACGTCCACTGTGCTTTCTTTTTTCACAATGTAAAGGGCAGTACAAGTTTCAGGTGAATGGAAGATAAGGCCCTAAGGGTATCAACACAAGGAACTTCAAGCTTATAAAATGAACATTTTTACATTGCTTTGTAATAAGCCACTTTGGTTTAACATGAGGACCAGTTGATGCTTTCAGTAAACATCAAACACTAAAGAAATATGACTTATTCATTATATAATTTTGTTGGATTTCATTTGAAATCTTGGAAAGCATTCAACAATGGTGTTTATTGTCAAAACTACACTAAAAATTAGCATACTGGTAGGTAATCCTTAAATCTGCCTGAACTATGAATACTGTTCAGAAAGAAGGACTGAAATGCTTGCTATCCTGTCTGTTGCTAAGCTTCAGGTAAGAAAAAGAGCATGCATCTTGGTTCAATTAAAAGGATTTATTTTCCAAAAGAATCTTTATTAATAGGTTCTCCACTGCGGAGCAAATTGCGGTTCTCAGTGTCACGTGTAGTCTCACCAAATAGAATTGAGTAACTAAGAACAGAATTTAACCCAACTGGAGTCCACTTTCTCACTTCCATGTCATCCGACAACAGCAAATATTTCTTTATTTTGCCCAACCCTTACATTTGTTTTCTTCCACAATATATTTTTTTCATTTGTTTAAAAAGATGCCTGAGTTCTGCCTTTTGTAGGTGCTTTTATGATTTGGAAATGGGTTACCTCAAGCTCAAGTCTTGGCTGTCTTTTGCATTCTGTCTAGGTTTGCACAATCCGAAAGAAGTAATACATATTTATGTTTAATTCTGAGCCCCAGAGGAGTCAGGTTACTGATGCAGCTATTTTACATGCTCACTTATGTCTTTGTTTCTCTTGGCTCATGATATTCTCTCTTAATTCTTGCTTGATTTTTTTGGATATTCCAGTACAGTATATTTCAGTTATTGCAATTCTTGACTCTTTCTTCTCAGAACAGGATTTAGTTGGATTCCCAATCTCCCAAGTGCTCACAAAAAGTTGGGTCTGATGTGTGAGGAGTGTTAGTTACTTAGGAATCATATTTCTTTGCGATTGAAACTTCAATTCAGTGTAAAGAAAGAAGTTCAACAGACCGTGAAATCTTGTCCATACCACAGACTCCTTCATAATTGCGATCTAGATGGTGACTACCTTTTTTTCTTTCGACCTTTAATCTTTTGGATGCTTTGAAATTAAATCTGCTTTCTTTAATATATCTTGTCTTGTTATGCTTGTCTGATTTCATCTAGTATTCATATAAAGACCTCTCTCAATACTGAATAAGAAATATTTCATTAAGGTATCTAATGTTTAAAGCAGATGTAGTACTAGCATCTTTCTTAGGCAGATCATTAGACCTGTATTGCCAGATGGAAGGGCTAGGTGTTCAATCCATTTTTTTTTTCATAGTGATTAGTTTTAGAGGATTTTATTTTGTTGTTACAGGTGTTTTGTGCTTCTGAATTTAAGGATGTGTTGGGTCAAAGAAGGTAATTTGAAGCAGAGGGAAGTAACACGAGTTAGTCCTGGAAGATCTAGGTCTTATTTTTGTCTTTGACACAGCCTCCTTGGGCAGATCATTTCATCACACGTTTTCTTTTTTAAAGAATCCTTTGTTTGGGGCTTTTATAGTTTTAAGTATCCAAACCTATGTCACAAAGGGTTGGAAGATCAGAGAGACTGAACATGCACTATAGCAGGTAAAATCATTTGGAGCTGACAGAGTTCAACATCCCTGAAAATCAGGCCTTAGTCTATGTTTTTGGTTTGTCACCCACAAATTGAATACTCCAAATTAAAACTCACTGTTGAAAGCTTTTTTTTTTGTGCCTCAGTTTAACCATTTGTGAAGTAACACATTAAATGCAATCCTACTGTATCTCCATTGAAGTCAACAGGAATGAATATCAGGGATGAATTTGGATTGGTAATGCTGAGCAAGAGGCCTGGGGCCTGGAATGGGATTTGGGAGATCTGGGATCTGTACGTGGGTGTGCCACCAATTGACTGTGTGACCTGTTTTCTGTCATGTCTATTTAAACTATAGACTCTTCGGAGCAAGAACTGTCTCTTAAAAACACAGGCTTTACATCAATTTACACAATGTGGACTAATCTTGGTTGGGGCCTTTAAGTGCCATCGGACTCCTTATTTGTTTTACTAAACTAAACTAACAAGGCTACCGTTTTGGATCTTACCCATGATAGATAGACTTATGCTAGCCTGGCTCAAGCCAGTGCACTAAAAGTAGCAATATAGTCATTGCAGCTTATGCTGGAGCTCAGGCTTTCAAGCCCATGTGGCTCCCTGACCTGGACCAGCCCAGGTTCCAGTATGAGCCATGATATTTATCCTGCTAATTTTAGTACTTGAACCCTGTGCAGTGACTCTGCCTACCTGGTCTACAAGGCTTGCTGCCAGCTGCAGTGCAGATGTATGCATCGTGCTACTGTAGTACAAGTAATAATGAGTATTGTGAGACTTATTGTTTTAATATTTGCAAAAAAACCCTTGGGAACATCAGGTGAAAGCTGCTTGTTCAAGGCAAAGTGTATGTAACAGGTTGATTATAATTAGATTGTGAACTCTTCAGGGACTGTTTTCTAATGTGCTTGTACTACGCTTAGAAAAATTAGATCTTGATCATCACTGGGGTCTTTGGGCAGTACTGTTATACTTCTGCTAATAAGAAGAAGAGTAGCAGGTTTGTTAATGTATTCTGCAATCCTGAATAAGGATTCTGAGTTGCTGTCTTGAGTCATCATGTTACTGGGGACTTGAACTCTGTATGATGCACAGTGCTGAGTCATGCTGGCACATAGCTTTTTTAGCTTTAACTGGATTGTGTAAGGGGTTTGCAAATTAGAGATGAAAAACATTTAAAAAATGATAATCAAATAACTGTTTAAGTTAATAACAGGAGTGGGGAAGATCAGAGAACACTTTAGGAGAGAAAAATATTTTGGTTCTAGTGAGTCTTTAACAATGCCAAAAAAGATAAGAAATGGGGTGGGAGGAATACATTGGGAATTTGGTGTCATTGGTGTGACCCTGGAATTATTCAGAAAGAACAATTTGGTACTGCTGGCAATCTTAACTCTTACTCTGGAATAAATTCCAGAATCAGAATGCTAATAATTTTCTTTCCTCCTCCTTTGAAATTGGAGACAATAAACAGAATATTGTACAATAAGAGAACATGATGTTTCTCAGGAAAGAAAAAAGTACTTATATATATATTCTAAATGAAAGTACAGAACTTGATGTTTATTAATAGTCCTCAAATATTTCAAATCTGATATAGGAAAACAAGGATAAACTCTTGGGGAAAGAGTACAGTAAAAGGGCATGAATCAGAAAAGAGAGAAAGTGAATAAAATGTGAAGCAAAGAGAGAGGAGGCTTGGGAAAAATGATAAAGGTTTAATACATTAGGTTTTCAAAATAGCATATGTGAGGGAGGATGAACTAATTCAAAAAAGCAAGTGTGTCACACTCCCACACAGTTAGGACAGAACAATGAGATCAAGACAACCATGTAGAAGATGAAAAATTCAGTTTTGTGATCACTGGCATTTTTCTTTTCATTAGCTCAAGTGATCTTTCTCCAGCCACATATACACACACAAGAAAAATCTTGTGACATGGGTGGTTTGTTTTTAACCCTATAACAAATCTGAATTTTTCAGTTACTAACCATTGAGATCCTAACCTACAAGAGAGCTTTTTTTCACCATTTGTTTTGTGTATAGAATTTTCACTTACATCAAGAGGAAGGAGTCTGACAGGGTAGCAGTTAAAGCTGTTTCACTGGAGTTGTATAAAAGCAGTAGTCTAAAGGTAGCTTAGTCCAGTGGTTCTCAGCCTTTTGTGAGTTGCACCATACTTGGCGACATGTGATCCTACAGGACATACCAGCCCACTCCCTGCCAGGATCAGCTCTACCCATAAGACAATGAGGCCCTGGCTCAGGGCACGACTGACTTAGGGGTGCTGCGGCACCACACTGCCGGCAGGGTGGGCTGGCTCAGAAGCCAGACCCCATGCTCCCGCCCCTCCCCAAACCAGCCACTCCACCCTCAGTGGCAGAGTGGGACAGTCCATGGGACAGACTCTGCTCTCTCGCCCTACTTCTGGGCTGACTCCCCCACCCCTGGGGTGGAACAGCTGACCCAGGGGAGGGGCAGGAGAGTGGAGCCTAGCCTCTGGGCTGGCCTACCTCTCCCCTGGGCCAGCTGTTCCCTGCCCTGGGGGTGGAGTGAGCTGGCCCAGAGTAGAGACGGGTTCCCTCTGCCCTCCCACGTGAGGGGTGCAGCACAAAAGTGAAAGCCAGTTCAGGGTACCACAGCCCCTTGAGCTGGCCCTGCTCCCTCCTGGTTGAATCCAGCCATCTCCCTGGCTCTCTGCAACACACTTACACTAATGTACCCCAAGCACTAGTTGGGAACCGCTGACTTACTCTAATGATCTGAGCAAGTCAGTGGAATATTAAAGTTCTCTTCCAGCCTCTTCCAAGTTTGTGGAACTGGACCTCATGTATCAGGATATGCAGGTATGAAAAGGAAGTATGATATCAGCTTTGTGGAAGTTTTGCAGACATTTGGCCCCCCTAAGAAGGCTGGATCAAAGTCCACTGATAGCAATGGCTATGTTCACAGGCAAAATTTTACTTCAAAATAAGTCATTTCAAAATGACTTATTTTGAAATAAAACCCTTATTTCAAATTAAGAAAAAAAATTCAAAATACGTCAAGCCCCTCCAATCGAAATAGCATGCCCTGCATATGGACATGCTATTTCAATTGCCAGAGAGGGCCACCCTGGGAGGTGTGACAACATGGCCCCCTGGCAGGGCCATGTTGCCACCCAATCCCCTGCCTGGCTCTCAACCAGGGGAATAAGCAGCCATGGAGTGTGCTTTTCTGGCTGGGCTGTAAGATGGGAGCCAGAGCGGACGGGGGCTCCCCAACCTGCTTGCCCCACTGCCAGGGCTAGGGGGGAGCTGCTGTCCCTGCCAAAGCTACGGATGCTGGCTCTGCCCCCCGCCCAGGCTCAGGGGTAGCTGCCGGCCCTGCTGAAGGCCACAGGTGCTGGCTCTGCCCCCCCACCTGGGCCCGGGGGGAGCTGCCAGCCCTGCTCAAGTGTAGCCTCTGTAGCCTGCAAGGAGCTGAGGAACTGGCACCCCCAGCACGGCTCACAAGCAGCCAGGGGAGCCCCAGCCCGCATGTTCCCTGGGCGCTTCCAGGCGGCCAGGGGCTGGGGGAGTGGGGTGCCCGGCCACCCTGCTAGGGAGCGGAGCAGCCAGCCAAGCTGGCTGGGGTGCTTGCCGCCCCCCCCTACACCAGGCAAGGGGGAGCAGCGGGCTTCCCCTTGCCAGGGGTGGGGGGGGGAGCTGCTAGTGCGCCAGCCAGCTTCGCTTGCTGCTTCCCCTTGCTGGGGGCAGGTGGGGTGAAGCAGGCTGAGGTACCTGACCCCTCCTGCCCCCGGCAAGGGGAAGCAGCGGGGGGAAGCCACCTGGGGCACCCGCCACCCTCCTGCACCTCCACTCAGCACCCTGGCCAGGGCGCTGATCCCTGGCCAGGGTTCTGGGGGAGGTGGGACTTCCTTCCAGGGTGCCATGCGCCCTGGGAGGAAAGCCAAAACTTATTTTGAAATAATGGTTATTTCAAAATAACATGTCCAAACGGCATTATTTTGAAACCACCTTTTTTGAAATAACCACCGTTTTGAAACGAATGGGGTTTAAGCCATTTTGAAACAATGGCTCTTATTTTGAAATGACGGAGCCTGTCATTTTGAAATAAGAAAATGTTGTGTGGACCAAATCTTTTTTATTTTGAAATAATCAGTGTTATTTTGAAATAAAAAAGACATGTGAACATACCCAATGAGTCTTTCCATTGATTTATTGAGCTTTGGATAAGTCCTCATGTTATATGACCAAACTACTTTGATTAAAATGGAAAATTGTATTATTACAAATCAAATTACAGTTGTTTATCACTGTAATGTCCTGATGATTTACTGTGAATATCAGAGTTCAGTGATAGCCATATGAATGAATGTTAGAAATCTACAGTTGCCATACGCAGTATATTGATGAGAGATAAGAAAAAATGGAATTCTATAGATGAGTGGTTTTGCCTCTTTTACTGCTTAAAAATATTGTAGCAACTGATTTTATTTGCAGGACTGTTTGCGGAACTGCCAATTTTAAGTAAATATTAAAGTATTTTTGGGAAAGCTAATGCTGAATTCCTAAATACTGCTCAAGGCTCTTTACTTTGGCAAGCTGACCACCATTCACCACTGAAATTCAGACTTTAGGACTGACAGTAAGATGCAGCTGTTGTGGCTCGTTCCGTGTACCTGTAGCTGTGTTGATCCCAAGATATTCAAGAGACAAGGTGGGCAAGGCTATAATTTTTATTAGACCAACTTCTGTAGAGGAAGTCTCAAAGAAAACCATTTTCCATGACATTCAAGTCCTTGTGGATGATGATAATCACCTTAAATTGTCTCCAGACGTGGAATGCATCCTCGTGCCAATGCAGAGCATAGGAATTATGTGTTTATTAGCTCCTGCCTTACTTCAGGAGTGGTAAGTCTGCTTTCTGCATTCACTGAAAAACTCAGTGAGGTCTCCAAAATTAACCCTATATGTAACACAGTGCAAGAGCCTACCTAAGATGAAAAAGACAGGAAAGGTTATACAGTAGCCTTTATGGCAGCCAAGATAGTAAGAGGAATGACAGACTATGGATAGGTCTGAGATTCCAGGAACTCCAGTGAATCCAGTAATATGCCCAAAAATTCATCTGGCTAAGACCAAGTATAGGGAATTAATACATGTAATTAGATGAAAGGTAATCTTCTATTATTATTATTTATTAAAATGGTAACACCCTGCATTTAACAAGAGGCACAATCACGTACCACCTATTGCAGATTCACTGGCATGTCGTTCCACAACTATTGTTTGGAAATGCTATAGCTAGGAATGATGTCAAAGACAGGAGGCTGTCTCTACATGCAGTAATAATTCTTTTGAGAATAATAAGCAAAAGGAGAAGAATTGACAAAGAGGTCTCTTTTTTTTTGGTACAGAATAAAAATAATTGGTCACAATTCTGGGTTCACTTAAATGGTGGGTCAAGTAGGTCTGCTAGAGTAAATTGGTAAAGCAGTCACTTTCTATTTATCATTTTGCTAATGTCCAGTTTATTTTCCTTTGATAAGATGATAAAATCACTTTTAGATGGGTATTGAAGTATCTAAGATAGTGAACACTTATCTAGCATCTTCAAGAGATTGATAAGCCAGAAATCTTCCTGAAGACTCTCTATAAATCAGGGGTGGTCAAACTTACGGAACTCAAGAGCCACACAAGTTGATTATTAAGCCTTGAAGAACCACACTGAGGCATATAGCCATATTTTACCTGCTCCAAAATTACTAAGTTTAAAATTCATTGCACACTTTAATTTTATCATAAAAAGAGGGCAAATATTGATCCTACTAATGTCAGATTCCAATACTTACTTAAGGTTACCATGAAAACTAGGCCTACCTGTACAGTAAAAATTTAGCTTCTCTGCACCATCCTGACCATGCCACTGCTTCTCCCCACCATCCAAACCCTCTCCCTATCTCCCAGGCCCTGATGTTGGCTCCTCCGGGCTGATCTCCCCTCTCCCCAGGGCCCCCTTTTCTGGCCACTCCAGTGTCTAGGCACAGACTGGGGCTCTCTCCCCTTGCTTTAAGCCCTGCCTGGGCTGAGAATCCAATATGGCTACTCCAGTGGGTAGGCACAGGATGGGGCTCCTCCCTGAGCATGTTCATAGCATGCTCAGGGTGGAGATTTAAAACTCCTAGGCTGGGGATGCTTTCTTCTGGCTTTCTTCCACGAGCCACACTTTTTTCCTTCAAGAGCTGCATGTGGCTCCTGAGCCACAGTTTGGTCACATCTGCTATAAATGGTTTTATTTCCAGTAGCCGCCATTGAGACTCATGATAATATTGTACTTTCTTTCTTTGTGACATTACATAATCCTTTTATTTTGCATCACCTTAGCCCACAATATGACAGAATGTGACAAATATGTAGCCTGATAAAATGTAAAAATAAAATTAAAGTAATGGAAGTTTGGATGGCTCCGATTCAAGTTTGGATGTCTCTGCACACCATCTGATTTTAAAAAGTGGTTTGTGGAAAGGAATCATGATGAACACTTAGCTGCCCACATTATGTTCAGATGCTATAATTTAAGATACAGCTGGGACTCTCTGAGTTAATATTTGGGAAGTAAAGTGCAAGACCAACTTTATTGGATCAACTTCTGAGCTTAGACGAAACTCCTCATCAGGTCTTGAAAGTTCGTCTCAGTCCCTGGTGAAAGGTGACTGATAAAAGGAATTACCGCACCCACCCTCTCTTTCTAATATCCTGGGACAAACACAGCTTACAATAACGTAAGTTAATGTTTGTCAGTTCCTTCCAGATTCTGTTTCCAAACATCCTCCAGTGCATTCACATGGTTGGTAGGAGGACCTGATCCTATAACTTACATTTCCCTGCTTTTATTTTTCTCCCGTTCTGTAAATTCCCATCTTCAAGTGTCTGAGTAAGTGGCTTTTTTCCTATGAAAGGTCATGCGATAAATAAATCTGTTAGTCTTTAAAAGTGCCACAGGACTCCTCATTCATTTTATCGAAAATGTTTCTTTGTTACTTTGTCTGTGACAGAATAGAGGGAAAATACAATATTATTTAAGGTATATAAGTGTGCAGATGATGCAAAGTAAATTAGAAATGGAAATTAATTTTTTCTGAGGCTCCCAGTAATTTTTTTGTTTTCTGAAGTATTTTCATATGGGTACCGTTTCAAACAAACTATCTACTCTAGGTCAGGGCTTCAAAGAAAGCCATCAGAATTAGAATCTATATGAAAATTTGACTCCGTCAATTTGCATTTGAATAGAAATATTTTCTGGCTTTATCATTATAAATAGTGATTATCACCTTTCCAAGTTCCCTTGCCTGTTGTCAGTACAACCTGTTTGATTTTCTGAAGTATCTGACCTAATCCTATAATTACACTTCATTGCATTAATCCCTTTTTCCTATACTGATTTATTTTCCATTTTCAAGTGTCTGATGAAGTGGAATCTTTCCCATGAAACCTCATGCAATAAATACATTTGTTAATGTGCCACAAGACCACTTTAAAAAAAAAAAAGCACTTACACATTGTTTCATTTTATTGATATAAGAAAAATATACCCTACAAAGTTAAGTCAACTTAAGTTATGTCAGCATTCAGCAAGTGCAGTAATTGAATCAGTTTTATATATCCACACTGAACTCTTTATGTCAGGATGCGTGTCCTCACCAGGAGTGCTTCCACTGATTTAACTGCCAGCATGAGATATTGTGGGCTTGTTTCTGAAAGACGGAAGCATTTGTTATAAGCAACACAGTCTACATTGACTGAAGCTAAATACATCGATTTAAGTGCTACACATCCCATGGAGGTAGAGTTAAGTCAGTTTTTTGGGTGAGTCACATCAGCAGGAGCTACACTTTAGTGTAGATGCTTACAGAGTTAGCAGCCTAATTCTGTAGAGTAGACTAGGACATATAAATAGTCATATTAAGATAGAACTCTGTCCTATCTCTCTCTGCTTTTAGCTTAACTAATAAAAGGCACAGTAGTAGGACTTCAAAATTCCACCTGAGCTACAGGAAATTTTGTGGGCTGAAGATTGAATTCACTTGCATACATTTAAATTACAGTATAGTGAAAAAGACACTGTTGATGAAAGGCAGATGAAAAATTTAAGAATCTGAGTCTATATACTGATAGTGTCCCATACAGGGGACCACTATAGTTACTTCATAGATTGTGGACTCCTGGGGTCTGATTTTTTTTCAGAGTTGAAATTAACTCCTGGGGTCTGATTATTCTTCAAAATTGAAATTCACTCCTGTGCAGAGACTGCAGAAGGTCCTAAATCCCATCTATACCTTGTACTGAAGCCTTCTGTAGGAGGATGAATTACACCACATAACTTCATCAAGAAAAAGTACCCCAACAATATCCATATCACTGTAGGTTGTGATGATGTCTAAGGATGTGTTAAAGTCAGTATCTTGGTTTTCAATTACTTATTAATAATTATTGGTCTGCAGAATGTTTATGTACAGTCAATTACAGATAGCTAAAATTTGTGCTGTGTTGGTGATTTATGTTATAAGCTGTGTTGTTGTAGTTACGTTGGTCCCAGGGTACAAAAGAGGCAAGGAGGGACCATATTAGTCCAATCAAAGATTTTATCTCACCCAGCTTGTCTCTCTAGTATGGTGGTTCCCAACCTTTTCTCGGCTGTGGCACACCTTACTACCTTTAATTATTTTGAGACACACCACCATATAGTCTCTAAATGAGTTCATTAATATTCATGAACCAATCTCTAAATGAGTTTATTAATATTCATGAGCCATTCCAGAACTCTGTATAGATTTTCAAAAAAATTCCATGGCACACCTGCTCAGGCCTGATGGCACACCAGTTGTGAAACACTGCTTTAGTATGTTATGAGGACTTATTTATGCTCCTTGATTGGTTGAATTATGTACTTAACTACTAACAAGGTAGATTTTGGATTGCATATTGCAATGTTAAATCTTTAATTCAAATTATTGTTGCCTGGTTAATTGTATTGTCAGTTGATATTTAAGAATTTCACTTGATAGTTCAGTTGGGAATTTGATTAAAATGCCCTGCACAAAAATGTTTTTGTTGGTCAAACTTGCTCAGGGTATATGTTGAAATGAACACAAAAGAAGGAAAAAAACATAGTAGAATTGATTAAAAATAATTGAAAATTAGTGGAACTATTTGATACTTTCTAAAAAATCCTACTGAATCCTGAAATATCTTTGGTGCATGTCAGCTGTTGAGTTGGAGAAAAATGCAATATTTATAAACTTGGACACATTAAACATTTAGCAGTAAATGTCAGCTATAGATCTATTATAGGAGTGGGTGGATGAGATTCTGTGGCTTGCAATATGCAGGAGGTCAGACTATATGATTATAATTGTCCCTTCTGAGATTAACCTTTGTGCGTAAATATCACTTTCACTGTACAGGCACAAACCAAAAACAAAATAATGAAAGTCCTTTGACAACTTAGAGACTAACAGATTTCTTTGGGCATAAGTTTTCATTGTCTGCAACCCACTTCATCAGATGCATGAAGTGGAAACTACAGTTAGGAGATATTTATACACATGCAAGGATGAGAAAAATTACAATAGGGAGGGCAAGTATTAACAAAGTCGATACAACAGAAATCAGTTATTTAATATGTAACATCCATGAACCAGTTGGAGAGCACTTCAAGCTCTCTGGACACTTAGTAGCAGAGTTGAGAGCTGCCATACGTCGTCAAAAGAATTTTAAAAAACAGACTTCAGCATGAAACTGCAGTACTGGAACTCATATGCAAACATGACTCGGACTGGGTCTGAATACAGACTTAGAATGGTGATCTCATTAAAAAAAGTAATTGTTCCTGTTCATGCACTCTCACCTTCTAGTCCACTGTTATGAATGGTCCTCATCTACCCTAACTGACATTAGCTGGTTAGCACTTACCCTCTCTATTGAAATGTTTCTCACCCTTGCAAGTGTATACTGTATATACCTCCTAACTTTCCACTTCATGCATCTGATGAAGTGGGTTGCGTCCCATGAAAGTTCATGCCCAAATAAATGCGTTAATCTTTAATATGCCACAGGACTTTCATTGGTTTTGCTATATACAGTCTAACAGCTACCCCTCTGGAACTTACCAACAAAAAATATTTCCATCAACAATCATCAAAATTTACTGCTAGGCAAACTAAGAAAAATGACAGTTGGGTTATCAGAGTTAGGTTAAAGGATATTTGCTTTGTATATTTTTACATGTGATGTAGATTATTTGTGCTTTAGTGATTATAAAGCTTTACCCTTCTGAGAATTATATTTCCAGTCTCATTAAATTATTATCTATCTCCCAAATGTCCAGGACCTATGAAAATTATATAGTCAAAGTCAGAAAAAATGGCTTTAAAAATAAATATCAATGCCATCTGTCAAAATTACTTTTAAAAATAAATGCTGCCATGTCTAAATATTTATTACAAGTACTAACTTTAGCATTGGATTGCAAAAAGTCTTCATTCTGTAGTAGACTTGAAACTCCTGCTGGAGTGGAACTAGTAAAATCCTAGACTAAAGGTGCAACAAAAGGTGAAGCAAGTGTAACCTGCTAGGGTGGGTTACACAAGGGTACTGGTTTGTTCTGTTTGATTCTAAAAGTGCTTCACTGCAGGCCTTGAGAAATTCTAGGTGTCAGGTTGCCATGGCACCTAAGATTTTGCCTGTGGTGCCTAAGAGCACTGGGGCGATGTTCCCTCCTTGCACACACTGTACTGGGATCTCCCTCCCCTGCCACCAATATAAAGTCACTGCCAACAGCTCTTTCAGTGATGCAGGGAGAAGAGGAAGAGCCTGCAGTGTTCTCCATCTCTAGAGCAGCTCTCTCTCCCACTTCCCTTCCCACCCCACTAGTGCCACCAAAATCGCTGCTGGCAATGGCTTTTTTTCAGTGGCAAGGAAGTGGGGTTCTTTCCCTAGCGAGCTAAAGAATCCCCCTCTCCCACTGCTGAAAAAAAGCCTCTTTTGGCAGTACGGGGGTGGGGGGGTGGCAGCAGCTGTGCAGGAAAGACGACAGTAGCACTTTTTCCCTGCAGCACCACCATCTCTCCCCTGCACCCCTTGCTCAAGTGCTGCCAAAACAGCCACCAGCAGAGGTGCTTTTCAGTGGTAGTGGGCTCCTCTACCAGATACCTAGGGGTGGCCAAGTTTTTGGGCTGGCCCCTAGTTGTCCAGGAAATTTGTCACAGCCTGCTTCATGGTGTTCTTTGTGCTGATCCAGCAACAACTAACATCAGTTGTTCTTCCACCTGACAGTGAGGGCAGTATGAAATGTAATCAGATGATGCCTTAGATTCTTTGGTCTTTTAACAGAGATTTTGTGAATCACAGTAGTATCAAGCAGTGCAGAACCTGAATATACAATATGTTTGAGTGAAGCCACACACACACAAATCCTAAGTGTGAATGGCATTTTAAAATCTATGCAAAACTTTATGGGGAGTCAGTGTAAAATTTGTCACAGGAGAGAAAAAATGTGCTGTTCTTGCTTGGCCATGATAAAAAGACAAAGAGCAGAATTTTCCACTGTTTGAAGAAGCTGAAAATTGCCCAGTGGGAAAAGAACTTAAAAGGGAATTACAATTATGTAAGGGGAAAAAATAAAAACATAAATTGATACTCAAAATCTGGAGTAGTTGTTATTGATTACCATCCTCAGATGGGAAAAAAGTTTAATGACCCCATTTCCATTACTCTCATAATACACTGAATGGAGTCCAACTGTAGATTTTCACCACCAGGGCTATCAATTGTCAAGGTTTAACACTAAGATCAGACAAGAAATAGAATCCCTTCAGAAAAAGTCTGGGGTTATTTGTATTCAGTTTCACAACTTCCTTTACCATCTAAGACTGAGCAACACTTAAAAGGGGGTATTTAAAAAAAAAAAAAGAAAAGAAAGAGAGAGAGAGAGAAAGAAAGAACAAACAGTTTCCAAAGAGACTGTCTAACATTTATTAAAATAGAAGAGTACAGCAGCACATGCCCAAAGTACCTATTTGTTAAAGGTAAGCACTGGGGGGAAAACATTAATTTCAATTATTGATTAAAATTTTTGCTTATTTAGGGGGCTGATCCTGCCAAGCATCTCTGAAATTGTACTGTGTTTCCTGAACTTAGATTAAAAAATGGTTTGAAAGATTGGGTCCTCACTAGAGGCCTGATCCTCTTCCCACTGAAGTCAGTGAGTACCTGAGGGAACAGGACATAGGAGTCCAAAGCTGATCACACTGAGGTTTAATAAGAGGTTAGCCACTGATTCCAGCAGAAGTAGGAGATTCTGGGATTGGGATTTTTAAAACCCTCTTCTTCAGCCTGACAGTGCTTCCATGAAGTCAATAGGAGGTTTACCCTTGACCTTACCTGCCACTCCCAGCTCAAACACAATTTGGCCCCTAAACCAATTTAAAAATATTGGGATTTAGGACACCACAGAAGAAATAAATGAAATAAATAGAGTATTTCAGAGGTTTCCCCATTTCTGTTTCATCAGCAAATACAAGTATAGTATTCAGAAGTGTCAATGTTTTATTACATCGTCATTTAAGTACAATATTGACCCTATCTAAGACTGTGGATTTATTTCTATGGTGTAGTTCAAAATAGTGTTTATCTGATAACTGGGGAAGTCTGGATGCTGCCCTCTCAAAAATCAGACCCATTTGTTCAAGGTTGCCTATAGAAGTGACTTCATTTAATGGATCTCTTCTCCATTGCCTAATAATTTGATTACAGAATTTTACAACTGAGACCATTAAATATCAAGAGCAAGAATAGCTGAAGCCAGTTATTCACTTTTCTTACAAACAGCTATTGCACTGGCTTGCAAACGGTATTCAGTCTGAAGGATTTGGTGCTTATGAAAAATGAATTTTAGGTGAAACCAAAAGGTTTTAATCAAGCTTGCTACTTTTTAGCATTTTGGAGCATATCTTATTGATTTTCTCTATGTTTCTCTTTGTTCTGAGTTAGTAAGTGACTCTAAATTGTGTTTGATTGTAAAGCATATCAAGTAACACACATCTTATAAGAAACATGCAGATCTTACTATAAATCTTTAGCAATATGGGGGCATTGGAGTTATTGATCTTCCACAAAGAACATCATATTTCAAAGTAGTGCACACCTGCAGTATGCTCACTCTTAAAAATCTACTTTTCTATGTTAAAGTATAATATTAAACCCAATGGATTAAATCTTCCATAGAATTGTAGCTAGATTATGAGATTTTTTGCAGTGCTCATGAGTGTGGGAAAGAGAACTGTCTTTAAGATTATCAGATGAATTTCTATGGTCCTGAAGCACCATCACTTGATATGTTGAAAACTGGACTGGACAAACAGCTAGATGTGAATATACTGCAGGAAACAGACCTGCACTAACAAGGTGATGGATTTGGCCAGTAACAGTTTCTCTCTCTTTCTAAGTTATATGTTTCTGTGAACTGATCACCTGGAGAATGGGAATGAGGGAGAATTAGAACAAAATCTTCTGGTCTCCCACCAACAATGCATAATTTGCCAGAAGCATTTTGAGTTTTTCACCTTTCTCTGAACAATCAGTCATAAACCACTGCTGGATGCAGGTTATCTGGCTGGATTAACTTTTTGGTTCCAATGTGGCAGCTCATACTGAATTTTCTGATACTTAAATTTGTTAAAGGTAGTTTTCGTTCTTGGTATTTTTTCCAAGATTAGTTTCTTCCTTTCTCTATACTCAATATCCCAACAGTGTATTCTCTTATCACAGTCTAGATTGTATGCACAATGATCATAGACAAAATAAACTAGTTAAGTTTTAAGAAATTCTGAACACATTTAATGTTAAATGATGGATTGATAGATTAATCTTTTATATTTGGCATGCAGTTTCTCATATTTGGCATTGCCCTTAGGAAAGCTATATTAAATTGTACTACTTTTCAGAAATGCTGAGCACCCCCAGCTCCAGTGGGAATTTTAAATCCATCTAATTTGGATGTTTCACGTGAAACACCAAAAATGAGTAGTCACTTTTGAAAATCAGACTTTCTGTGTCTGGATAAATACAAACCCTACATGCCAGCGTCTCATAACTTGAGGCAGCTCTGGTCCAAGTCTTTCTGGCACCATTTCTATAATAAACAGAGTTATAAAGATAACCTCATGTGACTTACCATTTCCACTGACTGAGTCCACCATCTTAGAAGTAATGACTTAATCTATTTATTAAGAACAATGAGAGTCCTGTGGCACCTTAAAGACTAACAAATTTCTTTGGGATTAAGCTTTCATGGGCTGCAACCCACTTTATTTGATGCACCTGGCACAGTGGGATGCAACCTATGAAAGCTTATGCCTGAAGAAATTTGTTAGTCTTTAAGGTGCCACAGGACTTTCATAGTTTTTGCTATATACAGGCTAACACAGCTACCGTCCTGAATCTATTTATTACTATTCTGGATGACATGCATGCAAACAATGTTTAGGTTGTTAAGTCATTGGACCTGGAACTTTTTTTTTTGCTCTTTTGTGCAGTACCTAGCACATAGAGGCTTAAGCCATGGCTGGAACTCTTAGGCTCTATGGTAATACAAATAAGAAATTGTTAGAACATAAGAATGCAATAGTAGGTCAGACTAGTAGTTCATCTAGTCTAGTATCTTGCCTGCAAACATAGTGGCTGATACCAAATGACTCAGTGGGAATGAAGAGAAGCGGGCAATAACTGAGTGTTGTAATCCCTGTGATTCAGTTCCATCTTTTGGCAATTGGAGGTTTAGGGACACCCAGTGCATGGGGTTGCATCCCTAAGCATCTTGACTAATAGATATTGATGTAACCTCCATGAACCTATTTAATTCTTTTGGAACCCAGTTATACTTTTTGGCTTCACAATGCTTCCTAGCAGTGATTTCCACTGGTTGACTGTGTATGCTGTGAAGAGGTAGTTCCTTATGTTAGCTTTAAAACTGCTCCTTATCAGTTTCATTGAGTTAATCCCTGGTTTTTGTGTTTTGTGAAAGGGTAAATAACACTTCCTTATTAATGTTCTCTACAGCTTTTATTATTTTATAGACCCCTAGAATACCCTTCCTTACTCATCCCTTTTATAAGCTGGATAGTCCATGTTTCTCTTATATAAAAGCTCATCTATAGCCATGTGATTTTTGTAGCCCTTTTCTGTACTTTTTCCAATGCTAATATATAATATTATGGGATGGGATGACCATAACTACACTCAGTATTAAAGTTGTGGCTGTACCATGGATTTATATATTGGCATTATCATATTTTCTGTCTTCTTATCTGACCCTTTCCTAATGAAACCTAACATTGTTAGCTTTTTAGACTGGTGCTGCACATTGAAGAGAGATTTTCAAAGAGCTATCCCTGATGACTCTTTCTTACATATTAACAGCTAATGAAACCCACATTTGTTTATATGTGTAGTTGGGATTGTTTTCCAATTTTCCTTACTTTGCACTTATCAATATAGAATTTCATATGCCATTCTGCTGTGTAGTCATCCAGTTTAGTGAGATCCTGTTCTAATTCTTAGCAGCCACAAATAATATAGATTGGTTTATAACATCAAAAATAGAATCATAGCTTCTGGGTTGGCCTAAAGAATGCTTGTCACAGCAGAGGAGATGGTTCCCTTCTCCCGTCATGTGTAGTTGTGGGCCACTCCCTGAAGGGTGCTCTATTAGACCAAGAGACAGCAGCCTCAAGGGAATATTCCAGCATGGGATATCACCAAAGAATATGGAGTCCCAACAATGATCTGTAGAAACTGGCCAAAGGGAGTGTGAATATCATAGGACCTCTTATGCTACAGCATCAGGACCCCAGTGCCAACATCAAGGCTGATGGATTGATCTCTTTGTTGTCTTGACTGGGGCCACAGGCTATATTCCTGAAAATCTTTTTGAGTTTTTCTCTGTTCTCTATTCTGCCTAACACTGGCATCCTTCTACCTGAAGTTCCAAAGGGGCAGCTTTGTTAGTCTAGTTGAGTAAAACAAACAAGGAGTCCTGTGGCACTTGAAGACTAATAAATTTATTTATTCCATGAGCTTTTGTGGAAAAAAATCCCACTTCATCAGATGTTTTGAAGATTGGGGAACTTACAGAATGGGAGGAAATAAATACAGCGGAGTTCAATTCTACATACCACTTACCACACTCAGCAAAGCTTTGCATTGTGGGGAAGGCTGTCTATTCAATGCACAATCATGAAGCACAAATATATTAAACTTATCATTTATCTGTGGTTTCTAAAATCCTGTCTACTGGATATTTTAGACTGTTTGATATTAAGTCCAGAGGGCGTGTCATCCCACTACTTTCTCTCCTACCTTTTCAGAAGACCTAAGATGTTTTCCTTGTTTCATTTAGCCTTTAAATTTGAGATGATTCAAGGACATATAAGAGCTGAATCTATACCAAAATAATGGCTATTACTATTAAGATTAATATGTGCTTTGTTCAAATAACATACAAATCTTAGAAATGCCAAGGTTTTTTTCTCATAAAGGGAGTTTCCATATTAAAAAAAAATCTAACTGATAAATTCATGTTGCATTTGTTAAAACTGCAGAAAATACAATTCAACAGCTTTCTTTAGACCATTCATTAAGCCATTCAGTTAAATGCAGTTAATGATTCAAAATGTATTGGCAGTTGATGCTGTGTTTATTTAGATGTTGTTTAGAAAGCAGGAAAAAATAGATTGTATAGTGTGATACAACACTTCTTTTAATAGGTATCTAACTGCACAAGTGACATGAGCGGCTAAGAAGGTAGTTAGAAGTTGCTGGCTGAGTTCTGTATTGGAGTATATATTGTGGAGAGTGTAGTTTGAATTGGTTGTACCATGCGAATTCATGTATATAGCTGAAATGGTATACAGTTCTTACACTGTCAGCTGGAAAGAAAAGGCTGAGAAAGTTGTGTTACTTCTACCCCTGAACATACAGCATGTGTTACACTGCTACCTGTCATAGAAAGAATGATTCCTTTCTTCCAGATTTTGAGTGCTTCCTATTATCAGGAGGTAAATACTCCATAATCCTTTGCAACTTCACCTGAGATCTGTGTACTGAGCTTTCTTATTGGGTTTCTACATGCTATCCAGAAGGCTTTCGCTCAGATAACCTCAATAAGGATTAAAACAAAATGAAACAATCAAAAAACACCTCTGAAGGGCAAATTCTGGCCCTCCTTCCACAACCCTAAGGCAGAGGGATGTACCTGTCCATTCACTGGAATTAGGAAGCCTGCATCTCATTCATTACAAGCTTTGCTCTGTGAGTTCTCTCTGAAGAGAGAAGTGGTATGTTCAGGATAGATGAAGAGCTGAATAGAGACAGCAGTTCCACTTCTTATTCCTCTCATAGAGAAGAAAAGGGGGCCATGTAGTTATATCAGCCGTTGGAATGGTACAGTCTGCTCTTTCACAAGACAAGCAGACAGCTTTACAATCTAATGAGAATAGGGAAGTGGCTCAATTTCCTTTCTACCCTCCTTCTCCAAATAAACATGGAACTCAATATATTATCAGGTTTATTCTTAGATCATGAGTATTTGAGGGCAGGGAATGCTCCTTATTCTTTTCATAAAGTACCATGTGTCTTTATGACCCAAGAGAAATTATTATTGATTAAATGTTCTAGGAGTAAATGGAAACATAATCTGTTACATACCCAAAATCTCACCAGAGTAAAGCTAGGTGAGTAATGCTGGTTGAAACATTAACCTTCCTCTTGCTAAAAATATGATGAAAGCAAAAATGGCAGAATGCTAAAAACAGAATTCACTACAACTTTGAACGCAAGATACTAGATACTTAGACTTTGGTTATAGGTCTGCTGCCATAGAATTAAATGGTAAAACTTCACATATAGTAAGAGTTTGTAAGCCTAGACCAAAACAAAATGATCATATAGAACCACTTCCTCTTTATTTGGGGACCTTGTTTTAAATTCCTCTCTCTCCTCAATCTTATTCAAAGATATATGTCTAAAGGTTTCATATACGGTAGACATAACTTGAGAGTATGCAAAAACTTCAAAAGACTTAAATAGCAAAGCAAAAATGCCAAGTGAACACTCGGCGCAGCTTGGAGGTGAGAGAAGAAGCACAGTGGGATCTTAGATAACTTTATCCCTCCTCTGAGCCAACATCTGCATGGAAACCAAATCAGCTCATAGCACATGTTAGAGCAGCCTAAGTGTTGCTTTAGCTTTTATGCTGGCTTATTAAGGTCCCCAGGGGCCATTAGGCAGGTGATGATTGGTCAGAATGCAATATACTATGGCCATGCACACTTCTTTACTTGTAATAACCTTCATTCTGGGCACAGAAGCAGGTGGCATAGAGTAGGCTGAATTCTCCTAGTTAGGGGAAGCCTCAGCCTCTGGTTTGAGGATAGTTTATCATGTGCTGAGCAATGCAGAAGAACTGGAACTGGGGATTTTTCCTTTAGTGTTTATAATAAATTTGGACAGCATGAATTACTAGATAACTAATGGAAAATAGTTTTATTGGGTCTTTTGATATCAAACAATATGAAACAGTTGTTCTGTTACAAGAATGACAAGGAGCAATATGTGATGTGTTCAAGACAGGTATTTTTTTTCTTTGAACCGTTTAAATACAGTAAATGGCCTCAAAATATCTAGTTAGCCAAACTTCTTTTTGCAGCTTACATAAGCGTGAATGAAACTGTTAAGAGAACACTATTAATAATGAATGATTCTAGAAAGAGAACCAAAGCAGGATGCCAGGAGATAACAGAAACAGCCATCATTCTGCTTAGAGCCTATCAGGATGACAGCTAGTCTGTGTTCTGAGGTAAATCGCTGCTACAGAGCTAGGAAAAACTACCAGAAAGCCACTTACCTACAAAGCATGTTTAAAAGAATTAATAATGTAGTGACTGAAAAAAAGAAGCATATGCTGTGTTTTATGGGTATGAGTTGCTATTTTGGCAACCTCCAGAAGTCTGTCTTTGCCAAATGCAATAGCAGTTCAGTAAAACATTCAAAGAAACCGACACAGTATGTTTGTAAAACACTAAAATGCTTTGAGGCTTGTGGTTTATGTTAACATCAAAATGTGTTTTGGGCCTATGTAACTTTTATAAAATTAGTCTGGTTTATGAAATGTTGAGTTAGATCAATTGAATACATAGGAACAAATCTCCTTCACACTATGATACTATGTTCTGGATTCTATAACTCCCAAATCTCACCAAATTGGTTAGCCGAGTGAATTCATGTCATGACTAAAAAAAAAAAAAGAAAATCCATATTTAAGAATAATCTGGGACTTATAGATAGGGAGATACACACATTTATTTATTCTATGTCTGTGGAGGAGGAAACAGAGATTATATACTTGGTCACAAGTGGGAAGAGAGAGTGTTATGAAATAAGCCATTATTGAAACATACTCAAATCATTGCTGCAAAAGGTTTATTTTTTAAAACTAATGGTGGGGCTCATTGACCACATGCCAGTTCTACATCAATTAAATTACATATTTTGTGTAGTCACTCTGTGTACTTTGGTCTAAGTTACAGTAGGCGTTTAGAGTTTATCTACTCATGGAAGTAGCTTGCAATAGCTAATATCTCTTTGGAAGTGGATGAAGCTAATCTGCAATAGGGCATACTTTGTGAACAATAAGAGTGTCCATACAGGAAACTAGCAATTTAAATTCACACCCTATCTTATTTAATAATTGGTTCCACATGTAGGCAAACCCTTCAAAAAAAAAACAGCTGAAAGAGATTATTTTTTAGTCTAAATAAAATTTCAGTATTCAGGCAAATCTCAAAGATTATGAAAAAGTGGAAACTTCTTTACAAACAAAAATCTGGCTGAAGTTGTATGGAAATAGTTCCAGAGATTGTGGGATTCTTCTTAATATTACACTAACCTTGCCATGAAGGTTGTTGTCACACCTAACAGTTTGCTTCTGATGCTTCTGAAAATGGTTGTGGTGTTAGTGCTGATCACAGAATAGGGAGAAAATAAAATAACTTTGCTGAATATTTGTTCCTCCCAGGAGACTATTTTCATGTAAAAAGCAGTGATTCTTTAATCCCATTAAAGTCAACTGAAAACTATTGACCTCTCTGGACTTCAGATTATCTTCATAATCATGGCAGAAATAACAGAGTGAAGAAGCACAGTGGGTTTGCACAGAAAGCTAACCTTTTTGACTTTTCACCAGAAACATTAATTGTCCAGTGAATGACCAAGCAGAGGTTCTTCTATACAATCTTTTATAATGTTCTGGGTGAGAGACTCCATGACTCCTTTGCTGCATGTCATCTCATCTAAGCTCCTAAGGTGAATCTCCTATCCTTTGTATATATAATTTCTTGTATCTATATTTGGTATCAGAATCCTAGCTTTTTCTGAACTGTTTTTGCCTGAGCTTTTGTTTTCTTCTTTACTCTTCCTTTATATTCTTCTCTGATTGTAAAAATTTATATTGATTTTTTTTTTACACTGAAAATGTTAATGAACTCAAGCTGTTCTTAAAACCTGTCATCTGGTTTCCTCTAAGCTCTTCCAGGTGGCCCATTTTCACTGTGTTCTGCTTCAAGGAGATGAAACACTTCCTGGGAGAGATGTTTTCCATTACCTAATATGTGTTTCTTTTCCATGTGAAGATTTTCCCAGCTGAGAGAAGCCACTGCTGCCTAGAAACTTACTTTTACAAGTATGGACAGGATTGTAGAGCTTGCAGGGGTGTATGACTAGTGGTAAGAGAAAGAGAATAGGAGCTAAGATAATAGGCCTTGGCTATTCTATTCTTGGCTTCATCTCTGTGTCACTGAGAGATTTTGAGCAAATCACCTAGCGCTCAATTGTTATTTGGTATACATGTCCATGCAACGAAAGTAGAATCCCTCTGCCACTTATGTGCAAGCTACCCAGGCCATATATCCAGGCACGTGGTATTCAGAAGTTATATACCTGCTTACTTACTCCCCAGATCACATGGACATAGAGAGGATGGGAAGGCACAGGGGCTAGGTAGAGCCTTGGCTCCTTCTCCCAGTATGGTGAGGGAGCACTGCTGGTGGGGAGAGAGGCGCAAATTGTGAGTTTGGGTAGCATTCGGTTAAGATATGTATTGGTCTGGCAGCTATGCCTGAGAAGTAACCATTTCCTGGTTGAAATCCATTGCAGGAATTTTCTCCAGAGTTGCTGATGCATCTCTAGACTAGCTTTGCAAGCTACTGCTTTTAAACATTAAATAGCTGGGCAATAACATTTTGGAATGACAAATCTTGAATGAAACCTTGCAAATGTTCAGTGCAGTTCTGTTGGGAGAATTCAGTAGGCAAAGCCTATTAATATTAATGGCAACTTAAGTTCTATGATACCACAGAGAGCACTGAAATGTACTCCCCAGGTTATCTTCAGACCCTGTCCCTCCGTAACTGTGTAGCTTAATGTTAAAGGCACATGCTGATAATTTTGATACACAAATATTTAGGGATCTAAAATAAGCTTAACATAAAAGTTCATGCTATACTGCTATTACAATAGAAAAAGTAAAGTTGTGGTACTGAATGTGGTTGCCATGGCCCCTTTCAAACTCAGTGATGCAGCAGTCCATTTCTTGAGAAGACAGAAAATTACTGTTTTATAAAATGACTATTTTTATTTGCACATATGCCAAAGTTCAAGATGTTCTTTTATTTTTTTATCAGTGTGCCTCAGTGGAGCTGTCATTTTATAGCCTGCCTAGTCTTGTACCCTGTACCAGTATCAGCTTATTTTTACCCTTTGTCAAACAAATGGGAAATTGCAGCTGCCAGCTAATGTATACCTAACCAGGTGCTTTCCTTTAGTGATCCTGCAAATAATCCTTGAAGCACCTGATCACCTCTACCAAAGAGAGAGATCAAAGAATTACCCGGTTTCTTCTCTAGATAATCCTGCATGACACAAGCAATTACCCTGTATTTCAGAATCAAATACTGTAAAATAGGATTCTCTATTCTAATCCACTGCTGTGTTTTTTAATTAGAAGTGTATCTTACATGGGAGGAATACGAAATTGCACTTCCTTTCCAACAGGCAGCTGGATCTAGCTTCTATTGAAATGAAGAGAAAGCTTTCATTGGAAGTAAGATCAGGCTCTGGAAGTATTTGTACCATTTGTTTTATTCCTTCAGCAAGAGAAGGATGCTGAATGATTGTGAATCACCTTATTCAGAGAAGAGGGAGATGAAAAAAATAGGGATGAAATAAAATATTTGGCCGAGCCAGCACAGTGACAAAACTCCCATTAACTTCAGTGAGAAGGACTGGGCCTTGCTTTTCTCTGATCACTGAGCTAGTTGCTGTTGTTTCACAATGAAGCATGTATGATGGATCATTTTCTTTTCTTTTAAATAAGAAGAAAAGATGCTTCTAAAAGATTCTAGATACCCTATACGATATTATCTCAACAGCATTAAACAATCAGGACTTGTCTACAAGTATGAGTGTAAGTGTCCAGTAAGCTAGGGTGTGAATTAAAATCACTCTTGCATCTTTGCAGTAACTCCCCATGTGGACTCCCCACCTGTGCCCTGAGTGCTCTTGGACAGTTTAAATTAATGCACTTTGGAAGGCATTTTTAGGGTGCTCTGCCTGCTGTCTTCATCAGAAGTCCGAACAGTTCGACTGCTCTATATCTAGCATATCCACTATGGTTAGTCGAAAGGAGGGGCCCCCCTTTGACTCAGCACTACTTCAGTTGCCAGGGTGGTCTTAATTGATTGGCTTCCCTAGCAACTAAGTGGGTCTTCACAGACCTGATCAGTCAATTGGGAAGGTCAACCAGATGATGGCACCCCCATCGTTGAAGATTAACCCTTAGTATGAAGTAAGTGTGTCTGCACAGTGTGTTTGTGCACACTAGTTATATCATTGACTTAGATACAGTGGGACCTTCAGGGTACGTCTGCACAGGAACTTGCTGAGCAAGCCACCTATAACAATATTCCTTTGTTAGTTACAGTAGCATACAGTCAAACCTCACGATAAATCCTGTCTCACAGATATTGGTTGCAGCATGCCTGGAAGGTCCCGAACTCAGGCTATTTCAGTAAAAGGTGGAACAAGTTCCAGATCACTGAGGCCATCCCGAAGGTTGCCCTACCAGCAGTCCCCTCATTTTTCTAATGAAGAGGATCAAGCTGGAATACCTCTGGCTACAGCAGCCTTAGTATGACTAGGGGGACAGGCTGTTTGCTATGAAACTTTGTCACAATCAACACTTTAAATTCCATTTGTAAATCAATAAGCATCCAGCACTGATTTCATAGTATTGGTGTTATGGGTTTCTAATGAGGTTCCTTGCCCAGTGAATGAATTCTGCATTAGCTGTGGTCTCCAATTAATTTTAACTATATGCAAATGGGCAGTAAATAGCTTTTACCCACTATTTGCTCCCTGTGAGAATTGCTACCTAATATTGTCTATGAAAAAGATTGCTTAGAGATCTATAATTGTAAGTGTGGGCTAAAAGGAACAAAGGAATAAAACCAATTTATTGGGCTAAATAATGCTGCGCACTTGGCAAGATTTTCAGAATTTCATTGCCATTTTGGCACCTAAAATGAACTACCAGATTTTAAAGTGCTCATGTTGCCTGATAGTTTCCTTTATGGACTGTGGGAATGAAAGCATCACCTAAATACAGAAAATAAAATATTAACAATAGGGATTTAGTTAATGCTTGGCATTCCTATAGTGTCTTTCATCTCAAAGTGCTTTACTGACTTTGAGGGCCAGATCAGGGAGCTTTCAAGTCCTATTGGTTACAAGTAGCACTGAGTAGAAGAAAACCCACAAGGAAGTGAATATCTTAGAGGGAAAAAAAAGTGGTAAAATGTTATTCTTGAGAAACAAACAAACAACCCTACCCCCAACCAAAGACACACACTCCACAAATTCTCTGAGTCACTGAGCGGCTTAAATGCCAAAGAGGCATCTATGAATACTGGTGTGGCAGAAAATATACTGTCTGTTAGCTATGGTCTTTCTTTCTCAAATCAAAAATGCTTGTCAGCAACATATAAAACACTGCACTGTGTTTGGTAGTCTGAAACTAGCTGACTGCCAGTCCTAACTCTCTCTTCCTCGTGTTTATGGTATGGTCCCTGACATCTTAAAGAAGAGTTACAACTCCCTATGGATCAGGTGGGCCATTAGCTAAGTCTTCACATAAGAGCATTAGACTGTTTTTTGAGTTCTACTAGGTCAATGATTTGAAGTCTTGGAGACACAAATCCACTAAAGTCATTAATTTTAGTGGGATTGATCCATTATTGAACAACCAGGCTTAGGCTTCCCTCATGGAAATATTAAGTTCAGATACATGAAAGAATCCAGGGAGAAGTGAGTGTATGTCTGTGTGTGTTTGGGGGAATGCCTGCATCAAAACATAATTACTTTGTATTTGCATAAATATTTAGTAGTTATGCTGTAAAAGAAATACATTAGAAAACCATCAAAATTTGTCACTACATAACCTCACAGTTGTCTGGATTGGAGGTGGACCTCTATTTACAGACAGAGGTGTCACACATAAAATATGTAGGGATCTAGTCTTGGAATGTGCTATACATTTTATTTCTTCTAGTGCTACCCTGCCAAGTACTCCAAATGACCAGATAGAGATGTGACTGACCATTTACTGTCCATAGTGGAGCCAGCGCAAGGTATTGCACAGCAGGGATAACTCACAGCATGAACAGTGGTTGTTACATGTAGAGTAACAATGAAAGCATGTCTCATGTTATTTCTGTGAATTTTTAAAATAAAAAATATATATATAATATTTTGCAACACGAATATTCAAAATGCTATACAAAGGATCTCTGTTTAAGGGTATCCATCCTCTGACTGCTCATTGCTTACTCCAGTTCATTTAACATTCTGCTTTGATTTCAGCTGCCACACTTTATAATGTCATACAGGATTACAGCTCTGCTTAGGGAATATGCTCTGACAGCCTCATGTCTTTCTACTGATGCAAAGAGGCCATAAATGAGCACATATCCCCTCCACAGAGAGCTCTTCTGGTGGTGCAAAGTTGCTATAGTTGTTCTTCTAGTGACTACTGTAATAGAGCAGTGGTTCTCAACTGCTGTGTCATGACACAAAAGTGCGTTGCAAGGAGGTACGTCACCAAAAATTGGCATCACACCACCCTGCTCCCAGAGGGAGGGCCACTGCTGCTAGCCTGCTTTGTCCTGTTCCCAGGCTCAACAAGGCAAGGTAAGCCTGCTGTGATGGTGCTCAGCAGTTCAGAGCATACTGTGCTCCAAGAGAGTATCTGCAAAGTTCTACCATCTTCAAAGCATTGGACGAAGTGGGATTTTCTCCCACAAAAGCTCAGATGCTATATAAATTTGTTAGTGTTTAAGTGCTGTAGGACTCCTTGCTTCTTTTGCTGGAACACTGCAGTCTCTGAACCCTAGTGCCAGCACTGCCTCTGGCTCCCCTTGCCCTGCTCAGAAGCACGGTGAGAGGAGCTGGCATGCATTAGGGCTGGGGGCAGTCCCGAGGCTGCAAGGGTCCCTGAAGCCTGGGAAGCTCCTAGGTCTAGTGCATGCTGATTCCCTGGTCCTTCTCAGAAACAGGGTGAGAGGAGCTGGCAGTGGCAGCAGTCATGCTGGGGGCAATCCAGAGGCTGCAGGGGTCTCTGCAGCCCTTGGAGGCTTCCAGGTCTAGTGGTGGTGTTAGTGCCAAAAACTGTTTCAGCAGATTTTGTTACTCTCCAGCCAAATTAACAAAATCTGCCCAAACATGGTTTTTGGCATAACATTGGCTCACCCTGTCCTGCTCAGCCCCAAAGCAGAGTGAGGGGACCTGGCAGTGCTCCCAGGGTTGCAAGGATCTAGGGCTAAAATGTGGAGGAAAGCATGGTGAGAACCTGGTGTTGCACACAGCTGGAAAGCCTCTCAGCTGTGTCGTAACCTATGTTCCCTCTAAATTGTGCACATGTGCACCCGCACACAGATTGTGAAACCTGCGCACACAACAAAATGAAGTGTGCACAAAAAAATTCAACACTGGTAATATTTTTATGCTACTTTAAGAAGGCAGTTTCAAGCAGCATGTTTCAAATAAGGTTTTGTAATTTAGAAAATCCTTTCCATATTGTTTGCATCATACACACTTACTTTGTTGTGCTCACAAGTTTCACCACACACACTGGAGCGTGCACAAATTTGGATGCTGGTTCTGAAAATTTGCATAAAAGAAATTTTTTGCGCACACAGCCTGTGAACAATTAGAGGGAACATTGGTCGTGACCCTGAAAAGGTTTGAGAACCCCTGCTCTAGATGGCTTTGCTAGAAGTAATGGGTGTGGCTGCATCTGTAGCTGTGAGAGGAGCATAGGCGGTCTTAAGTACGGGGCAGGGTGAAGAAGTGCTCCAGGCCCTGTGCTGGGGGAGGCCCCTGCTCTGGGGGAGGACAGATTCCAGCAGCTGGCTGGCTTTTTGAAATCTCCTGGCTGCTGCGCGTTCCACATATGGGCCAGCCAGGGCAGGGGCAGCCAGACCAGGAGGAGCCACAGTGTCTGCAGCTTCAGCTGGTCAGGTGAGGTGGTGGGGTTGGGGTGGGGTGGGGTGGGAAGGAGGAGTTTCAGGAAGCACACACAGCAAGGGTCTGGCAATGCAGCCATGCAGGCAGCTAATGGAGGAGGGGGCTGGAGGGAAGGCGGCAAACATGGGGGGTGCAGTGAGCATGCAGCCAAGTGAGGGGTTGCAGGGAGGCCTCAAGGGAGAGGCTCAGGGGGCTGGTGGCAAGGATCGTGGAAGGTGGCCGAGATATGGCCATACTGCCAGCAAACGGGGGAGGTGGCAGGACCCAAAGGAGGTGGTGAGGGGCTGGTGGCAAGGTGATAAGAGGATCAGTGGTGAGGCTGGCAGCAGGTAGCATGGGGGTAGCAATACCAGGGGGGAAAAGTCAAGAATGAGGCTTCCCTTGTGGAGGGGGAGCCCATCCTTGACTTTTGCCCAGTGCGCAAGAAACATTGACTGCCCTGGGGAGGAATCCCTTGGGGCTTTACAGCAAGTGGAGTTACATTTATGTTTTGGAGCATATGGCCTTATACTGGAGACTGGAGCTGGAAATAGATGGGTGAGCTTCACTGCCACTCTTATGAACAATGTAAGTTCTTTTTATCTTATTAAGAAAGAAGAGATGTTTGTTGGAGGAGTACTTATGTGCAGGAAAGAGAGGAATGTGTTTATTCTTTGGAAGGAATGCTTATAAGCATAAATTACTTTATATTGCATCTGGCCCCCTTGTCAATGCACAAGAGAATATGGAATTAAGAAGGCTTCCTCTTCTTTTTCCTCTGTAGCTCCAGGCACAATCCCAATCCCAATCCCAATGCTACCCTGATTACAATGCATAAACAATTGCATATTAGGGGCTAGACAGATGCAGGTTCCTGGGCAGAGCTGTTCCATACCAAACAGTAGAACTGGCTAGGTGCACAGAGTTGTGTGTACTGCACCCCTTAAAAAGGTGACACAATAGTGGCTTTCCTAGTGCATAACTGGCAGCTCCTTGACGCATTGTGCTTTCTAACGATCATATATGGACTATGCATAAACCAACACAGGACTGTGGCTACGGCCTATGCTACAGCCATATAGATTTTACTTGGTGATGCAAGATTAATTGGCTTATGATAGAGCAGCAAAGTAGATGTTTTTATTCTAAGATTTTAAAAGTTAGGTTTTCAAAGTAGTGGTAAATCCACTTGTATGAGATGATGAGACATTTCTGAGGAACCTTTAGAGCAGTGGTTCTCCATCTTTTTGGCTTGAGGACCACAGATATAATTTTTGTAACTTTGAAGGGCCACCAGTCTCTGGTAACAGACATCCACCTTACCCCCCACTGCAGCCAGATGTAAGGAGTGCAGCAAGGAGGCTGCCTCCCTTCTTGCTAATCTCCTACCCCACTGCTGCAACAGGGAAGGAAACTGTATGTATCCTGTAGCCCTGTGTGCTCCACTTGGGTCCCTAGGTAGCAACTCCCTTCTGCAGTCAGTATGAGGGGAGCAGTGAGCGATTTTGAAAGCCCCCATTCACCACTTTTGGTCCCCGAGCCATGAGGTAGGAACTACCGTAGGGTATAAGCTTAGATATATCCCTAGTTCTGTCCTCCTCAAAAATGGTAGAGCACTGTTGATTGAGATACCATGAGTTATAATGGAGTTTGCTTGACCACTAACAGAACAAATACAAATATATTTGTGTATTAACACAGTCCTGCACCCATCTAACCCATTATCCTGAAACATTCATATGTAATGCCTAGACTTTGAAATAGAAGGAAAAGGATCTCATTCCCAGTGTTAGATAATGATGCATAAGTAAAGCAAAGCATCCACTGTTCACTGTTTATTTAGGGAGGTATACCGGAAGCCCTCTACAGTATGTACATATGGATTGTAACATGCTTTACATAAGACCAGGGGCGTAGCTACAGGTGTCCCTGGGTGGGCACAGGCCTAACCGGATAACAAGCAGGCCCGTCCACCCCAGTGGCATGAGCTTGCTGCTGTGATCACGAACCAACCAGCAGCAGGTGGCCGTGGCTGCACATGAGGGTGCTGCAGTTGGCAGATGGGCAGAGGTAAGTGGCTTTCTGCCCAAGCAATTCTCTTCATGGGCAGCCACTAAAGCCTTTGTGTGGCAAGGACTAGGCTGTCTCTCCTCCTCACACCTCCTCCCAATGCTCCTGTTGTTAAGCTACTGGAGTGTGAGCAGGAAGCTTCCAGTCACATGACTGAAAACAGGGCTGGCCAGGTCTACCCTGGAGTGCTAGGGTCCTGCCCAGAAAGTGGGGGCTGGCTATGCCCCTGCATAGGTCTGCATACATATGAAACCCTCAAAATTAGATCTTAAATCAATGTTGATATTAAGTGCAAGATGCCTTAAATTTACACAGGAAGGCTCATTCCAAATGATCTCAAAGTACTTCACAAACCACACACTATGCATACAGCTTCACCACTGAAATTTAGTCTTTGCTCTGGTAGAGGACATCAACTAATCAGCACACACAATGCTGCTCTGCAATGTGAAGAAAGGAATCTTTGGTCAAGAGTCGTGAGGCAAACTCCTACTCTTACAGATGGTGTCATGTATCTCTAATTTAGTGGCCATGAAGAGCAGATAGAAACTCAGTTCTTAAGGTCTTATCTGAAAAAGCGGCACACAGTAAACTGCATGAAGCTCAGTTTATCTACCTTGTAAGGATGAAGGGCTGAGTCGACACTGCCAGGAATAAAGCTGGCTCACTATTTTATGCTACATAAAACATTTTCTGTACATCATACAGTACAAAGCTAATAGCCAAATCACTCAGGGTACCAGCACAATGTGACATCAGATAAGTCCTAATGTTTGATTTTGGTCCCATTGCTGCCTTCTGATTACCTCCATCAGGGTCCTGTGAACAGCTATTGTTAAACAGGAAATGGAAAACAGTTCATCTTGGCAATCAAATTTGTCATTTTCTCACTGAACACCTTTGAGCTGCTTTAAAAAAAAATGAAACTCACATATATGAAATGTTCTGGAGATGAGTGAGGGCTCAGCATGGTTTGATTTGTGCTATTCATCAAGCAAAGGCAGAGAAAAATTTTCCTTGTACAAAACAAATAACTCCCACCAGACATCAGATAAAATCTCTCGATTGGCACTGATTGCCAGGAATAATTTTCTCGGGGAAAAATGATTTTCTTTTCATTTATATAGCCTGTACACTCCCTTCTCAAAAGCAGTGGTTTTGTACTGATAGTTTTTGTATTGAGACTTGCATGTAAGGAGCTGCAGGTGAGGAACCTGGGACTAAGAAGGTTCTGGGCAGTGATGCTGCCTCATTACCATGGGATGCTTAGGCTAGGGTCTCATGGGAGGCCTGCATGAGGCTGGGATTAGAGGGAAGCACCACTCAAGAAGATATGAAAGGTGGCCCCTCACAGCCATTGTAGCAGACCTGTACCAGAATTTAAACCATGGAGGGAAACTGTTTGAGCAACTTCCTGTCTCTCTTCTAAGCCCTGCTTAGACTCTGGCTTCTGGTACTGATTTGTCCTCAACTTTGCTATTTGATAGTCATCTGTAACCTTGCACCTGACCCCAGTCTCCTGGTAACCTGATCTACTGCCTCCTGACATCTGATTCTTGGTTTACTCAAAACAAACAAGGAGTCCTGTGGCATTTAGGCTATGTCTACATCTGACAGTTTAGTTCAGGCTTGGTAGTCTGAACTAGAATAGCCTAAGGTTAATCTAAACTAGCCTTGGGCTACTTCGGACTAATCGCAGCTTTTTAATTTGAACTAGCTGTGCACCCTAGTTCAGACTAACTTTTTAGTTCGAACTAGAACACGTGGCTGGTTTGAACTAATGGCATAGTTCGAACTTCTTGAATTCAAGCTAGCCATTATTTTGCGTATTGTCCATCCTTAGTTCGAACTAAAGTTTGAACTAAGCTGGCTAGTTCAAAATAACCAAGGGTACTTATTAGGTTGGACTAACCTTTGCCTTTCTTAGTTTGGACTAGGGAAAGGCTAGTATGGCTATGGGCCTGATTAGTGCAGACTAAGCTTCTTTAGTCTGGACTAATCTGGCAGTGTAAACATAGCCTTAAAGACTAACAAGACTCCTTGTTTGTTTTACTGAACTAGACTAACACGGCTGCCCCTTTGGAACTTGGCGTACCCACTGGCTTATCTCAAACAGTGACCTCCTAGTAACTTGACCCTGCCCCACCCCCTCACTCCTGAACTATTAGTTATAGTTCCCCATGTCCTGGCCATGAAGTTGCCTATGTGGTGGTGTTTCTACTGAGCATTTCTTACCTACAGGACTTCATACTTCTAGTATGGATGCTGAGACAGAAATTATCACTCTTAGATTAAGGGCCGGATTTTAATCCCATTGGAGTCAAGGGATAAGCACCTCAGAAAATTGGACCATTTATTTAAGTGCCTAAATACAGATTTAAATGCTTAATTTTAGGCAATGAAATTTGAACACTTTGCCCTTTATCCCATTTGTGTTTCAGTTTATCCATCTATAAAGTGGGATGATAATTTTTTCTTTACTTTTTTGAGGCAAAGTTTGTCTTAAGCTACAGCTGACAATTGTGCCTGAAACATGACTTCAGATTTGCAATGAGTTTTAGCCCTTTCAACAGAATGACTTAAACTATGTTAACATAGGATTGGTTAGAGCTATAAGTTGTATGCAAATCTGTAAAAAATTTTAAAATGTTATTTAAGCTTCAGTAAATATCAGATTTATGATTGTCCATGCAACCTTATTTCTGACTCCTCTTGCATTTGTCTTGTATACTAAATGAAGCCAGTGGTACTGTGGAAGAAATAATGTGTCATCGTGTAATTAAAGACTGCGTCACAATGGTATTAGGCAGTCTTAGCGGATAGGCAGGAGTGACATTTGCTGAGAGGCCCCTGGGCTGCGGGTGGAGGGGCAGGGGGTTTAGAAAGGTCAGTGGGGGTTCTCGGGGGGGCCTCGGCATGTCCAGAAAGGGTCCTGCAATGGGGTTGGTGGGGAGTTTCCAGTTCACAAATACAATGAGGCTGTGTAAAAGAGAGTTCTGTATTCAGTTACATGTGAATGCAATGGAAGTGTAAGGTGGTAAAGCATATTATTGATGTTCAGAACTGCCTTTCCACCTACTTAAAAAAAAAAATGCCAAGTGTGGAAATGCTAAATCTGTTTAGGCAAGGACCAAAGATTTTTATTTTCTCCTAGAAACTTGTATAACAAGTCTGTCATCAGGTCCTGTCTATTGCTGAAAGTTCTCACCACCCCTGGAAGACCACTGATGGCAGACCAACCATTGAATTCTTTGCCTGTATGTATCCAATCTATGAACATAAAGTGTCTAACCAGATTTGTCAGCTGCTTGGGAGAGAGATGACTAGGGCCATGTCTAAGTGCACTAGAAGGGTGTAAATTCTAGTGCACATTAGTGTATTACATCAGAAGGATGCGGTAGTAGCTGCAGTAGTCACATTCTAACTGACCCATGTGTGCTGTTCTGGTGCACTCTAAAAGGTCCCTAGCACACATTAATGCAGTAAGGTTTGAGAATGGACTACATAAATATGCAACAGAAATTTTTTTAGTATGCCCAAGCTGGGCCCATGCAGGTCAGTTGGTGCATGCCATACTAGCGTGCACTAGAATTTACATCCTTCTGATACAGAATAATGCACTCTGTAGAACAGCCTTAAGAGAAGAATCCAAGGAAGGTTTCAACAGAGGTGGCCTTAGGCAACTGGAGTCCCTAGGAAAAGGCCCATTGCGGAGCCCCTGATACCACAACCCCTTTCTACAGGCCCAGTTCCACTCTGCCAGCCCCCCTCACAATCCCAGCTCCCCCTTCTGCAGCCCCAGCCCCCCCTTCCACTGGCCCTGAACCCCCTTCTGCACACCTCCCTCGCAGTACCAGCTCCCCACTGCTGGCCCCCAGCCTACCCTCCATGCCCTGCTGCAGCTATGACACCTCACCCTTCCCATGGCTCTGGCTCCCCAGAACCAGCCTTCACCTGCTAGGAGCAACAAGACCCCCCTGTGGCCCCAGCATCCCAGTTCCCTTTGCAGTCCAGCACCCGACCAGGCGCCCCAAACCCCCATGGCCCCTCTTCGCTGTAGCTGGCTCCCTCCATATTCCCAGCACCCTGGCAGGGGACTCAACTCCCCCACTGCCAGAGGTGAGGGACAGGGCAGGAGCACAGACCTGGGCCTCTGGGTTGGCTCACCCTGCCCCTGGGTGCAGAGCAGCTGGCCCAGGAGCAGGGTGGAAGCCCTGCCTCTGGGATAGCGCCCTTTGCCCCACACTCTCTACCCCAACACCAGGGCTCCTGCAGCCCAATTGGCCCTGGCCCTCACCTCTGAACAGTGTCCAGCCCCTGCTGCTGGTCCTGGCCCTGGCCCTGGTCCCCTGCATGTGTTCTGCGGGGTGGGAGACCAATGCTGCTTTTGGGGTAGGTGAAGGGACCCCTTGCTGCCTTAAGCAGTTGCCTACTTCACCTACCCTAAAAGCTGCCTCTGGGTTTCAACTGCAGCTAAATTTACAGATACACTTTAAACTGCTAAACAGCAGAAAGGGGAATGAGGCTTTAGACCTAAATTACCATTGTTCAGTGTGCTTAATGAAAAGATGATGCAAATATTTCTGACATTTGCATTTCAAGCAACGTAAATACACTTAACTACCCTTTATAATAGGATACTGGCTGTAAATCTAAAAGAGTATATCTAGTGATTGATTGATTGATAGTTATAGTCATTACTGTATGTATTGTTTTAAAGATACCTATTAAGAACACATTAATGGATGTTTAAATAATGTTGCACATACCTACCTTGGCTTTTAAGCTTGAAATATCTTATACAACTTTTTCTATTTAAGGATATAAAACAAATATAGTGTTTTGAAAAAGTGAACATGTGACATACTAGTTCAATTTTAATTGTTTGTTTATTTGGGGTTTTGGTGGGTTTTTTGTTTTGTTTTGTTTGCTTGTTTGTTTGTTTGTTTGTTTTGCTTTATTTTTAGTTTATCAAAGGATGGTTAGATAGAAAATAGGAAAACATCTCCTTAAATCCTTGTCAGACCTGATTTTGACCCCACCCAACTCAATAAGCCTCAGAATCTTGTATATTATTTAATTGAACTAATTACTAATAGCTTCTTTTACCAGTTCCAAAGGGGCAGTCCAGTTAGTCTAGTTCAACAAAACAAACAAGGGGTCTAGTTTTGCTTTTAAAGACTAACAAATTCATTTATTAAGTTCATACAATAAATAAATTTGTTAGTCTTTGAACATGCCACTGCCCAAATGCAGCAATAATGAAGGTTAAGTATATTTCATGCAGTATTGGAGGAAATGATTATTTATAATCAGGATGCAAAACAGAACCTACCTGTTAGTCCAATGAGGCCAGAGTTTAGTAAATTTCAAATACTAAATTTCCAAACTACCCCCACTCCAGGTAGATTCTAGTCCTAGCAGGCCTTCTAAGAATTTTGACAGCATAAGGGATCTCTTAGTTGGCGTTTACTCCAATGAGCCCTGGATTATGTGTGTTGATTGTAAGACAGAGTATATTGACCCTTCAGCAATTCACAACTAATATATTCCCGTATCCAGTTATCACAAATTTGAATAACTGCTGAATTGCTTCAGTTTATGCTGATGGATTAGGGCTAACACAACTATCTCACTGGTTTCTTGTTCCACACTCCCCCTGCTGTTTGTCTTTATCCACCATTATCTCTTGCCTTATAGGTAGATTGTAAGCTCTTTGAGACAGAGATTGTCTTTTTGTTCTATGTTGATGTAGCATGCAGCACATTGGGGCCCTCATCTATGACTAAAGGGTCCTAACTGGTATGATAATATATGTAAATAATATTCACAGTTAATAGTAAATACCCCATGAGAATTAAAGTGGCCTGACTTGTTCCTCATCTTCTTCACCAAACATACTTCCTCAAAGGAGAGAATCTGCAAATAATATCATTTATGAAGTGCCATGGACATCTTTTCAAACCAACTTAAAACTATTTATCACTGCAGAAACAGCATGTGTTGGTGTGTAATACACAGGAACAGAACAAAACATGCATGAAACAAAATGCCATTACCCAGGAATTGTACTTTGCCATTACCCAGGAATTTTTCAAAAGGTACATGAGGGAATTCAAATACAATGGGAATCTCTTTGCACTGGTAAAAACCGTACATGACTAATTCACAAATAAAGGCTTCCAGGATTTCCACTGAGGAATAGACTTAAATCTAAATTGATGTACTGAATCCAATTAATATTCATTTTCAAATGCAAGTATATTTCTCATGCATAATTTGAGAGACTTCTATTGCTATTCAGTAATAAATTTACATTGTTGCAGAGTGCTAAATGAATCAAAGGAGATGTGTTGGTTTTCCATATGTTTATAATTCATTAGCACAGGAAGAATGGGATCCCATTATTCTAGTTTAGTTTTTCTGATCCCTTTGACATAGATTTTTTCAAGATCCAGCAAGGCACAGTGTAACAGTTAAAGTGGTCAACCACCCCTGCAGTTTTTAAAAAGGAGGACTACTCCTTGCCTCTGGGTTCATTCTTTCAAGGGTCTTTCCTTCATCATAAGAAGGGAAACTGTTGAAATGCTGAATTTCCACAACTATTCCTGAAATACCCACCATTTTCCAATTAGGTGAGTAAGGAGTTCCTTAAGAAAAGTGAGAAAGAGCTGTTGTACATGAAAGGAATTCTGAGTGTGCTCCTTACATGCATATGTGCTTGTGCACACTAGAAATTGTAGCCTAGTTTCTCATCTTTTGAAAACTGATGAAACTCCATTGACTTCAGTGGAGATATCTGAATATACTAGCTGAGAAACTGGCCCATGGTCTGAACTAGACCTATGTAGGAAATAGTTTTCCCATCTAATGAACATTTTTGAGATTTTGAAAACTTTCCCATTCTGTACTGGAATGAAAATGAGATCTGAAATCTTAATAAAACATACAAAAAGAGGGAGAGACACATTCCTGAATAGTCAGTAATCTCCCCTGCCCACTCTTGGGCCCTATGCTCCATGTAGCTGATTCCCATGACCCCCTTGCCCTGTCCCAGACCCATGTCCTATGTGGGTGGCCCCCTCATGGTCCACCCACTTGGTCGCAGGCCCTGTGCAGTTGGGTCCCGGCCCCAGGCTCCATGCAGCTGGCTCCTAGTGGGGCCCCTACCCTCTTCCCCTGTGTCCAAACTTCTTCCCTGCCTCTCCCACCCCCCATGCCCAGCTCCCGAGGCCCTCCCCCACCCAGCAGAGTACTTACCTTTGCTGGAGCAGGGGAAGCCATGGTGTTTGCATTTAATGCCCTGCTCTTCCCTGGGCCACATGCCTGGCAGTGCACCAGGGCAGAAAATTTAAAATGGCCCCACCAGCCCCAGCTCCCCAGTGGCTTGGGGCACTCCCTGACACATTCAAGAACCATGCCTCATGTGCCCAGTGGAGGTTAAGCCAATGGGAGGCAGGAAGCAGTGAGTGATGCAGAATTCCCTTTTTGTCAATGGTGAGGAAATCTCTATTAGCAAAACCTTTTAGAGGTCCACTGTTTTTGAAGGATTTAATGTACAAGATGCTGTCCCCATGCTTTTGCTGATTTATTGAAAACAGTGTGTGTGTTGTGCTGCAAACGTTTCTCATGCCTTGCCTCATTTGGGCATTACCTGTGGCTACTCACTGGGGTCCAATATACAATGTTGTATAAATATTGTGGATGGTGCTTTTGTGGCATTGAAAAGTGTAGCTACAGTATGCATTATGCTGATTGATGTATAAGAAAATAAACTAATGAAATTTCTCTGAAGAATTAGCAAGACTTAAACATATGTAACATTTGTGAGACCATTTCTGTCTTGTACCTCTGTCACATGTACTGTGACAGTACAATCCCAGACAGACAACATCTGCACAGATTGTCAATGTCCTAAAGATTGTTAATACATAAAAAATGCAGGTCTTTAGTATAAATTATGCAAGTTCTATATTACCTAGTGTGTGGTACTTAAAAAACAAAAAAACCCAAGATCCATTAGAAACTACTTTAGTTTTTCATAAGCCACCTTAATGTCCCAGATCTAATAAAATATGAATTGCAATGACTGTAGTGTAATAATGAGGACAGAAAATTAAACTAAAATTAGGGAAAAGGAACTGTGTTCAGCTCTTAGTATAATGTGTTTGAGGAATTCAGCATGGTAAATTCATAGTAAGAGAAATGAGCTAAAAATGTGGGAACAGAGCCTCAGCCAGTATAAATTGGTGTAACTCCATTTGTCAGGGTTAGGCTGAGTGTATTTTTATTTCAAGGGGAGGGGTGGGATTTAAAAAGAACAAAAATCATTTTCAAGGCTAGTCAGATCCAGTAGAGCATATTTAAAGATAAATACCTATGGCTATCAACTGCAGGATAATATGCGCAAAAAGAAAGAACACAGGAAAAAAAGGTAGAGTGTAACAATATTACCAAACTATTGAAATTTCATTTTATTGGTGTTATTATCATTTTTCATTTCTTCAAATAAAAAGTGGAATTTAAATTTGCTGTGATAGAGAAGAAGATTGAATGTGGCATGAAATGAGGGGACTCAGCATTTAATCTTTCAGACTTTCTGTCAGTTTTAAATTAAATAATTTAAAAATGAAAAGAATCTTTGAATCTTGGCTTCATGGTTGAATGGTAGGATACTGGACTAGACCCTCAGCTGCTGTAAACTGCCTTAGCTCCATTGAAATCAGTGTTCAGTAATGCCCATTTATACTAGATGAGAATCTGGTGCCTTGTCTTTCTTTCCTCATCATATTGAAATTAAATAAATGACTTTCATCTTAATTTATATGGTGTTTTCCAAGTTGACAGTGTGCAGTTCTGTCATTGTGAATGAATATTTTAATGTATTTTAGAAGGGAAGATGCTACTGTATCATTATACATTTGTCTTGGCTTCATATTTATTTGTAGCCTCACTAACATCTTGAAGAGCATATCTAGTAAAAAAAAAAATAAAACCAACATGTTAAAATATTAAAAGGATTCCTTAATATTTTAGTGCCTCTCAGTAGTAAAATCATGTTCTTTTCTCAGAACAAAAGCCTGAAAAACAAACTCCTGTCAGGAAACAAGCTTTGTGGTATTCATGCAGAAGAGGTAAGTAGAGTTTCTTACTGTTCTAATCCTAACACACCCAGAGAGAAAAAGAAAAGAATAAAGAATCTCACACCAGGACTCTGACTTAGATACTGTAATGTAGCCATCATGTGTATCTATAGCTAGAGTTCAAAGTCCATGTATCTAAAATATGCTCTCATTTGCTCCCATGATAAAAGCATTACACACACATCAGGAAACAAAACATGGCCCCTGTTTTTATGTACAGTAAATCCATACATTTATATTTGAGGTCATTGGGGGAACTTGTCTGACGAATCCCAGGATCCAAAGCATAGATTTTCCCCATCCAGATAGTAAAAATTAATAGTAATAACTCCACTGTTTGAGTAATTTTAAAGACTTCTCAATCACACAGGAGAAATTATATTTAATGTTAAAACAGTTTATGTTCTAGAAAAGCATGCATGACACTTTACCAAATATAGAGTAAGAAATAGTACTTCTGTCAAAGAGCTGGCAACAAACATAAAGGCCCTCATTTTGCAAGTTCTTAAGTATGTATCTTTACTCCCATGAACAATTATGTTAGGCACCAGTGTGTGCTACTGAAGTGAGTAAAATTATGCACATATGTGAGTAATTCTCTGCAGTCAACAGGAGTACTTAGATAAGTTACCATTGATTCCTACCACTCTCAAATAAGAACCAAGCCCCAATTATTTTTCAAGAATGACTTCAGTGAAATCAATCCAGAGAATCATAAATTAGAGAAGAGTCATCAACAACAGTGCACTCTAGGGAACAATTATGTGTTACCAAGGAGATAGGCAAAGTGACCTAATCATATTTTTTTCTTTCTAAATTGTATGTGTCGATGGAAGTCGATGCATATTGCAAGAGTACCACACAATTATCACACTTGAATCAAGTGCATTTTAATTAAAAATCAGATTTGAAACCTTATATTTTTGAAGTTATACAGCCAGAAATATAGCAGATATAAATAACTGATTTCCATTTATTTCAATGATGCTACACCAATTTATCCCAATTGTATCCAAGAAATCTGGAGCAGTCAGAAGTAATAGATTTTTTTTCCTCTCACTTTGTTCAAGCTACCTCATCATCATCATTCTGGTTCCCTCCACAGTACTTTGTATTACATGTATTTTTCTCTCCCTTTATATTGCTGAATTGTAGAGGTCCTGGCCTAAAAGAATGATACAGTGTTATTGGTTTTTTCCACTCTATGTTTCTCAGGGTGCATCACATCTTGAATTCTTAGTATTATTTAACTTTATTTTTTCTATTTATTGTGCCTCTTATTTAAAGTTATTTTACTATTTACAACATAACTGTCTAAACTATCACTGAAGTCTACATGTAAATTGAAAACAGGAAATTTGACTTTTCAATACTTGGTATGAAATCAGTGTCTGTGAGTATATTGCCAATAAATATTGTCCTTATTCTGAGAGTATGAAGTGGTAAGAATCAGAACTGCTTTCAACCTGTCTCTCTAAAAATTCTCTTTAAGATATCTTTCAAGTTAGGTCCTTCTTAAAGTAATAGCTACTAGCTACATTTTTAAAGTAGAATGTTTTAAAAAAAAATAACAAACACCTCTATCTCAATCTGTGTCTACATGACAGTCTAATAGCTGAGGTGGAGTCCTCATTGGAACATACAGTAGGAGAATCATTATGAATCATATATATGGAGGTTAAGAAATCTAACCTTGTTCCTTCTGGACCAATGGGTGCCTTTCTTCTTGTGTGGCCACAGAAGAACCTGAAGTGCTAAGAACTGCATTGGTTCTGCTGCATAGGAGAGGGGAAGGGATTACTGGCAGCAGAAGCATTCCAGATCTTCTTTTGCATGCTGAAAAACTCTGCTTTTTTGCACAATATGGAGAAAAGGAGGCATAGCAGGCCATTTTGTAGGAGGAGTGAGGTAGTGGCCTGCAGTCTAGATCAACAGTCCTAATTCTCTCAATAGGATGATCACAGTCTCCTTACCGGTTGCTACAGCTAATGTGTGGTAGTTACAGCAGTAGAGAGCATCCACTTATTATCTAGGACCCTAATCAGCAGGCTGAAGAAGAATTAATCCCCTCATACTTTCACATTATTTTCAAATTGATGAACAATATGGAACAGAATTAAATCTGAAGGCAGTTCATATTTTCATTCCTTTAATGAAATACACCATTTATTTTTCTGTCGCCAAGCTTTGAGATTTTGACTCAGTTATTTTTCATAGTAAATCACCTTCAAATCAATGTGAAATTGATTTATGTAAAAGCTAAGTAAGGAATTTAGGATTTTACCAATAAACACACTACTAATTTATTAGGCCAATAGTGTGTGCCTTAACTGGAAACACTAACTGAAGATCACTTAACAGTCCTGCATGAGAAATCAATGGAATTCTTATAGTACACAGAATAATTCAGAGTAGAGTATGGAGTTTTATGCCTTGTTGTCAGGTACTTTCAAATAACTGACTTCTGGATTCTACAAAGAATATGTGGTAGCACATTGTGAATATGCCTTACTTTTCAAGTACAAGAACATTAATCTTTATAGGTAGCCTTTATGAATTATGGGCTAATACCTAACTTGGTCAGAACAGTTAGGCTATGTCTGCACTACAGATTTTTTGTGAAAAAAGTTTTAGCGGTAAAAGCAGAGCACTGTAAGTGTAGTGCTTGCATGTGTTCACACAGCACTCCTTCTATCACAAAGGAGCATCCACACTGGAGTCTGTATTATGGCCTGTGAGAGTAGTGAATTATGGGCAGCTATCCCACTGTTTCACCCATGATGAAATAATGCTATGAATTATGGGATGAAGGAGAGAAGCACAGAGCACCTTGAAGCATTTTGAAATGTCCACAGGGCAGCATATTTCCTTTTCTTTCCTTCATTTGCCGTTGCTATTAGCAACTTGCAGCCTTTTTGAATGGTTCCCACATGTTCACAAATCCTAACGTCCAAAAATGTATCCCACACTACTCTCTAGTGTTGTTTCCAGCTGGGACCTTTCTCCTCAGATGAAAAAGTTAAGATAAGGGATGTGGAGATGCCCATAGTGATCCTGGGAGACCCGGCCTACCCACTCATGCCATGGGTCATGAAGCCTTACACAGGCAATCTGGTACCAGCAAGAAGAGATTCAATAACAGACTGAGTAGGTACAGAATGACTATGGAGTGTGCCTTTGATGGTTTAAAGCTGGATTGGCATTGTCTTTATGGAAGGCTGAACTTACATGAGGACAATATCCCTCCGTAATATCTGTGAAACTAAAGGTGAGAAGTTTCCCCCTGGGTGGACCACTGAGGCAGATCATCCTGCAAGTAGAAATGAGCAGCCAGATGCTAGGGGTATTGAGGGGCACAGTGGGGAGCCTCTCCTCTAAGGGAAGCACTCAGGGAACAGTTTGACAAAGAACATGCGTAACTGAACCATGTAATTGTGCCTTTGATAGTGTTCTAATGAACACCTGCAGAGAACTGCAGGTGTTGGGGAACATGTCTGGTGCATACATGAATAAACAATTATTATGTGTTTGACTGAGGGTTTTTTGTTATGAAATAAACAGCGGTAACATGAAACTGAGCATGCAGAGGACAGAGTGTATGGGGCTTGGTGGGTATTATAAATGTGTATGTCCAGCTGTCATCCCTGTAGGTGCATGATGGGGTGGATGTTACATTGTACCAGGACAAGTATTACCAGCAGATCAAGGGATGTGATCATTCCCCTCTATTCTGCACTGGTGAGGCCACATCTAGAATACTGTGTTCAGTTTTGGGCTCCCCACTACAAAAAGGACAGGGACATGCTAGAGAGAGTTCAGAGGAGGGCAACCAAAATGGTTAAAGGGCTGGAGCACAAGCCCTATGAGGAAAGACTGAAAGCATTAGGCTTATTTAGTCTGCAGAAGAGAAGATTGAGGGGGGATTTGATAGCAACCTTCAACTACTTGAAGGGATGCTCTAAGGAAGATGGAGCTTGACTGTTCTCGGTAATAACAGAGGACAGAACGAGGAGCAATGGTCTCAAGTTGCAGTTAGGGAGGTCAAGGCTGGATATTAGAAAAAAAACTTTTTTACTAGGAGAGTGGTGAAGCCTTGGAATGAGCTGCCGAGGGAGGTGGTGAAATCTCCATCTTTGGAGGTGTTTAAGGCCCGGCTGGACAAAACCATGGTTGGGATGGTTTAGTGGGAGTGGTCCTGCCTCTGGCAGGGGGTTGGACTAGATGACCTATGAGGTCCCTTCCAACCATATGATTCTATGTGGGTGGCGTGGAGTTCCTATGACAGTTTACTGGGAGTATCCAGAGAGCAGTGGCAAAAGGACTGCTGTTGAGTCTGTAGTGGGTAGTGAGTCTGCACCAAGTTTGCAGGACAACCATAGCTTGTAGCAGTTCAGTCTGCTTTTCCATTAGATTGAGAAGATGTTCCTTATGGTACTGATTCATTCTGTTTTCTTTGCACTTCTCTCTGCATACCTTCTGTTTCTCAGCCATTGTGTCTCTGTGCCATTTTTTTTCCTTTCTGCATGGCTCTGTGGACTGGCGGAGTTCTTGAAACATGTCCTCCTTACTTCCACAAGGAAGCTTCTTTATTTGCCAAAGGACGGTCATTCCTGTGTAAAAGGAACATATAATGAATAAAGAAATTATTGTTACCACTGTCACAGTACACATTTAACACTGGGAAAACCACCTTTTTCTCACCATCACCCTGAGTAGAGTGCAGTGCCCTGCTGATCCTGGAAATGGTGAGTTCTTTACTGTGGGTGAAGATCACTCTTCTGGGCTGAGGTTTATGGCCCCATAGGGGGTAGTTTACTTGGGACAGCAAAGAACTCATGTTGCTGCAAGAAATCTAAATCTGTGCCCCCCCACCTTCTCACCAGGGAGTGGCCATAAAAGTTGATATATCATGCCTAAGAGTCCTCAGGGATGCTGGAAAGCATGTCCTCTGCACAAACAGGTCTAGACTGGATCCCTATGCTGCTGGGCTGTGTGGCGCTTTGGTCCCTGGGTCTGTGATTTCCAGTTGGTATGGGAGAGTGTCTTTCTATGGGAGAAGAAATACAGTACTTTTCCGAGGAATCTGTTGCAGATAATTGGAGAGTATATCCAGGAAGGCTTGAGCTCTCAGCAGAGGATGCCCAGCAATGCTGCATGTATTAATGCATTGCTTATGAGTGCAACTTAAATTCAGTGGGAATTGGGAAGGCACATGTCTGCATAGATACTCCAGCACATTTTCACCCACTACTCCCTGTGCTTTTTTAATTAAAAAAGACACCTCATGGCACCCATAATGAAGCAGCATCAGCTTCTCCATAACTTACCACAAGTCACATCTCTTGCATCCAGCACATCACAGCTGAAGGGCTGGGACTGGCTGTATGTTTCCAGGGTGACAAACAACACAACTTCTAGCTGTCTCTACTGAGCTACTTCTTGGCTCTAGAGCATCCTTCAGCTCCACTTCCTTGTCAATCACCTCCTTGTCAGGGTTTATATGGGAATCTGGTGGCTTGGGGCCATGGAGGTGTCCACAGGATTCTTGGGGATGGATGTGGGGTACCCACTTAGGATGGCTTCAAGCTCATTGTAAAAGTGGCAGTTGGTTGGCACTGAGCCAGAGTGATGGTTTGACTCGCTGGCTTTATGGTAGTTTTGCCACAGCTCCTCCATCTTGGCTCTGCACTGCACCATGTCCCTCTCATAGCTTTTCTTAGCCAGGGGACAAGAAATGTGACCATGTGTTTCAAAATTCTTTTGGCTACCATGGAACTGCGACTGCACTGCAGACTCTCCGCAAATGCTAATCAGCCCCAGGAGCTCTGCTGTGCTCCAGATGGGAGAGCATTTGCTGCGTGGAGCCATGACTGTAACCTGGAAATATGCTATCTCTCCATGCTGAATGAACAGAAAGTGGAACCAAGGCACTTAAAAAATTCCCGGGACTGAAAAGGAGGTGGTGCTCATAGACACTAAGGTCAGAAGGGACCAATATGATCATCTAGTCTGACCTCCTGCACACTGAAGGCCATAAAACCTCACCGACCCACTCCTACAATGAACCTCAAATCCATAACTGAGCTATTAAAGTCCTCAAATCATGATTTAAAGACTTTAATACAGAGAATCAACCAGCAAGAGAGCCACGGTCAACACTACAGAGGAAGGCAAAAAAACAGAGCCCAAGCCAATCTGCCCTGAGGGAAAATTTCTTCCCTACCCCAAATATGGCGATCAGTTAAACCCTGAGCATGAGGGCAAGTCCACAACAGCCAGGTCAAGAAGAACTTCTCTGTAATAACTCAGAAACCACTCCATCTAATGCCTCTTCCCAAATCACTATCATACCCCTCACCAGTAGTAAATGACAGACAATGTCCAAGCTACATTGCACATCATATCATTCCCTCCATAAACTTATCAAGCTTGGTTTTGAGGCACCTAAGGTTTTTGCCCCCACCGCTTCCCTTGGTAGACTATTCAAGAACTTGACTCCTCTGATGGTTAGGAATCTGCGTCTAATTTCAAGCCTAAATTTTCTGAAGCACAGCTTGTATCCGTTTGTTCTTGTGTCCACATTGGTGCTGTATTCAAATCATTCCTCCCCCTCTCTTGTATTTATCCCTCTAATGTATTTATAAAGAGCAATCATATCTCCTCGCAGCCTTCTTTTGGTCAGACTAAACAAACCAAGCTCTTTAAGTCGTCTCTCATAGGAAAGACTTTCCATTCCATGAATCATCCTTATAGCTCTTCTTTGCACCTGTTCCAGTTTGATTTCGTCTTTCTTAAACATGGGTGACCAGAACTGTACACAATATTCCAAGTGAGGTCACACCAACACCTTGTATAACGGTACTAACACCTCCCTATCTCTACTGGGAATACCTCTTCTGATGCACCCCAGACCACATTAACTTTTTTCACTGCCACATCGCATTGGCTACTCATTGTCATTCTGTGATCAGCCAGTATGCTCAAGTTCTTCTCCTCCCCTGTCACTTCCAGTTGATGCATACCCAACTTATAAGAAAAATTCCTGTTATTTATCCCTAAGTGCATGACTTTGCACTTCCCATTGTTGAATTTCATCCTATTTCTAATGCTCCACTTTAAAAGGTCATCCAAATCATTCTGTATGTTATCCCGATCCTCCTCTGTATTAGCAATACCTCCCAGCTTGGTGTCATCTGCAAACTTAATTAGCACATTCCCACTTTTTGTGTCAAGGCCAGTAACAAAACGGCTGAATAAGATGGGTCCCAGGACCAATCCTTGGGGAACTCCACTAGTAACCTCCTCCCAGCTAGATAGTTCACCTTTCAGTATGACCGTCTGTAGTCTCCCCCGTAACCAGTTCTTTACCCACCTTTCTATTTTCATATTAATTCCCATCTTTCCTAATTTAACTAATAATTCCCTGTGTGTAACTGTATCAAATGCATTGCTGAAATCTAAGTAAATTAGGTCCACCGCATTCCCTTTATCCGAAAAAAAAAAATCTGTTACCTCCTCAGAAAAGGAGATCACGTTGGTCAGGCATGATCTACCTTTTGGAAAGCTGTGTTGTATTTTATTGAAGTTACCATTCTCCTCAATATCCTTAAGTACCTCCTCCTTCAAAATTTTCTCCCAGACCTTGCATACTGCTGAGGTCAAACTAACAGGCCTGTAGATACCTGGATCCCTTTTACTCCCTTTCTTGAAAATAGGGACTACATTAGCAATTCTCCAGTCATAAGGCACAACCCCTGTGTTCACCGATATGTTAAAAATCCTTGCTAAAGGGCTGGCAATTTCATGTGCAAGTTCCTTCAATATTCTTGGATGGAGATTATCTGGACCCCCTGATTTAGTACCATTAAGCAGCTGAAGCTTGGCTTTCACCTCAGATATGGTAATTTCCACTCCTACATTCTCATTCCCATTAGCTGTCCAACTTGTGTCCCCAATCTCACCATCACCCTCACTAAAGACAGGGGCAAAGTACTTATTTAGATATTCAGCCATGCCTAGATTCTTTGATCTCTACCCCATCTTCAGTGTATAGTGGTTCCTTCTGTGTTTTCTTTCTATTTACATGGCTGAAGAACCTTTTACTATTGGTTTTGATTCCCTTTGCAGGGTCTAACTCTGCTTGGCTTTTGGCCTTCCTCACTTGATCCTTACATGATCTGACCTCAAAAAGGTAGCCCTTCTTTCCTATCCCTCCCATCTTCCACTCCTTGTAGGCCTTGTATTTTCTCCTAATCACCTCTCTAAGATGTACATTCATCCAGCTTGGTTTAGAACCCATGCCTGAAATTTTTTTCCTCTTCTTTGGAATGCAGGCTTCAGATAGTTCCTGCAGTTTTGTCTTGAAGCAGTTCCAGGCATCCTCAATGTTCATATCCATGAATTCTTTGATCCAGTCCACTTCTGTAGCTAATTCCCTTAATTTTTTGAAGTTAGCCCTTTTGAAGTCAAAGACTCTGGTCACAGATTTATTTTTGTTTACCCTTCCGTTCAGTTTAAATTGGATTAGCTGATGGTCACTAGAGCCTAGGTTGTCCCCTACAACTAATTCCTCTATGAGGTCCTCACTACTGATTAATAAGAAATCTAAGATTGCATCTCCTCTTGTTGGTTTGGAAACTGATGGAGAAATTCGTCTGCTAACACCTCCAAGAAAGGCTGGGCCCTTTTATTGCTGCTAACACATATCCTCCAGTCTATATCTGGGAAGTTAAAGTCTCCTATAATCACACAGTTCCCGCTAGTGTTTACTTCCTTAAAGGTCTTAAAGAGTTCTCTGTCCATGTCCAGATCAGATCCCGGCAGTCTGTAACACACCCCAAGCACTAATCCAGGAGAAACTCTAGTAGCTTTCTTCTCCAATGTGATTTTGAGCCAGATAGACTCTGTCCTGCTAATTCCATCACTCTGAATTTCTTTGCATTCTATTGCATCATTGATATACAATGCCATACTGCCACCTCTGCCATTACATCTGTCTTTCCTAAAGAGGACATAGCCTTCAATCCCCATACACCAGTCGTGATTACTGTTCCACCATGTTTCTGTTATCTCTATAATATCTGGTTTCATTTCCTCTACCAGTAGTTCCAGTTCCTCCATTTTATTACCTAGGCTTCTCACATTGGTATATAAACATTTTGCTGCTCAGCTTTGCTCACATTCTTTACCCAATGTGGCCTTTTTTTACTACTGCCAACATCGCCCATCAGACCAGCATTTGTGCTTCCCACCTTTCTAACATCCATACTGCCTCCCACATCTTTGTCTTTTCTGAATTTAGTTTCCTGCCCCCCAATGCTAGTATCAGAGTAGGGATTGTCCGAGCATCTCCCAACCATCTCCCCACACTCCCTAGTTTCAGGATCTCTTAATCAGTTGAGCTAGCCTCCCTCCCAGAAGTCTGTTTCCCTCTCTACTCAGGTGTAGTCCATCCCAAGCAAACAGTCTTCTGTCCATGGACGCCTCCCAGTGCCCATACATCCCAAAGCCCTCCTTGTAACACCACTGCCTGATCCATCTGGAAGCTGCCAGAATCTTCTCACACCTGTGTTGTCGTCCTCTAGGAACAGGCAGAATCCCACTGAAGATCACCTGAGCCTCTAGCTGCTTGAGAGTCCTCCCCAGCCTGGCATAGTCTCCTTTGACACATTCCAATGAGAATCTAGCTATATCATTTGTACACACATGAAGGATAATCAGAAGATTCTTTCCTGCTCCCATTAGGATCTTCTTCAGCCTCAAATCCACATCATATATCTTAGCTCCAGGTAAGCAGTGCCCCCTTCTGTTCTCAGGGTCGCTTCTAGTTATAGGCCTGTCTATCCTCCTCAGCAGAGAATCCACAATCACATAGACTTGCCTTTTCCTGGAAACTGTGTGCTTCTCCAGTCTATCCCCAGTTCTCTCTGACCAGGAGTCATGATGTCTACAGCTGCCTTTTCACAGTCAAGTGTTTCCACTGCTCACTTTCCTCACCTAGCAGTCTCCCCTCAGAATTGGCTTTCCTGTTTCCATCTGCAGGTCTGAGTTTTTGTCTCCAGCCTCCCCAGTCCTCTGCTCCAACTGTTCAAACCCCCTTCTGAACTCAGCCATAGTTGCCACCTGCATCTCCATCCCTCGGATTTTCTCCTCCAACGGCTCTATGAGCCAGCACTTCATACAAACAAAATTCTTTGGAGTTACACCCTCCAAGGTAATGTACATCCCACCGCTTCCACATCCTCTCATGTTCAATGTCTCTTCCCTTGTTGGAGAGACTTCTGCTGCTACCTCCATCTCTGCCATGAGTCTGTCTTTCCCCTTCCAAACTCCTCCAACAAACTCCCTCTCAAACTCCTCTGTTAACACCCCTGGTGCCTGCTCCTGGTGCTGCTGCAGCTGGTGCTGCAGCTTGCTTGAGTGACTGCCTTTATAGCTCCCACAATAGGAAGGTGCTGGTGACTGCAGAGCAGCAGAGAACACTCAGAAGACCAGAATGGTCATAACTGGCATTGTGGGACACTTCCGGAGATTTTTTCTCTCTCTCACACCCACCCACCCACCCACCCACCAGCTTCAGCATCCACACTGACTCTTTTGTGATAAAACAGTTGTACAAAAGGTGCTATTCCTCTCGCACTGGTGGTATTATTTTATTGGCAAAACAAGGCAGTTTTCCAATAAAAGATGTTTTAATGCGTACACAGAGTTTGTTTAGTCATCAAAAGTCAATTTTTCATGATAAAACTTTCTAGTGTAGACAAAGCCTTAGACAGGATTCAATGAGTAAGATAGGGGAATGCATGGTGTTTGCTTTTGTTCTGAATAGTAGTAAAGTGCAGAATGAAGTAGGCATACTAGAGGGATCCTAATGTGTCATTTTATTGGGTAGAATGTCAAAACCTTTTAGGCTGAGGTATGTGGAATGGCATGGTTGTAGGTTACACCTTCTTTTTCTTCCTTAAATGTTACTTGGTGATGCTGCTCTGCTCAATCCAAAGGAAAAAGGAGAGGTAGACATTGCTTATGTCCTCCTTTTCTCAGCACAGTACAGGGCAGAACTCTTCCTTACATATAGAACTGTTACAGGGCAAACATCCTGCACTTTCCACTAACAGCTCATTGACCTTAGTGGATTTACACTAGGGATGAATTTAGCTCTAGAAATATTACTTTTTACTAGCTAATTATACAATTAGCAACTAGATTATGTTAATTTAGTATAACCTTTGTGTGTTTTGCTGGAGATATTCTCTAAGAATCATAGGGACCTTTATATAAAAAACTAGCACAGCATCATCAGCAGTCTAGTGATAATAGAAAGATGAACCTAGGATTGAAAGGTGGGTGTACAACACTCTCTTGGAATGTTAGTCACTATAGATCTAACTAAGAATGACAAGGATCAGGGCTGCTAGGATCAATTATAAAGCCAGACATAGAGTTTTCTGCTAACATGTTCAGGAACAAGCTGGTCAAGGTGGTCTTGCACATAGGCTGTAAAGACATGACCAAAGGTCTCCTTGTTAACAAACACCAGTCTTGATAAGTGACGAAGCTAGCAAGGAGTAAGGGATGCTCTGTGAGCTATGTGGCTGGCAAGAAACATTTTCTGTATTTCTGGAACACTGGTACAAAGCTCAGGGTCTTAAAATTCTTTTTCAAAATCAAGCCTTCAGCTTGGCTTACAGTATAACACCTCACATCTGTGCCTATTCAGTCCTCTTAGACTAATTCAGTATGCAAAAGCAACCATATTTTGATGTGCAATATACTATTTAGCTGTTTATTAGACCTATGTGGTTTGTTATTTGAATACAAACCCTTAACAGTTAGCTAGTAGTGACTGAAAAATGCTGCATGTTTCCCATAACCCTAACCTACTGAATGTGAGAATTTTATAAGGGAATGACTTTTCTATAGCTCAGTGGCAGGCGTATATGTCATAGAGATTACATGTTTTTCTCAGATCAAATGCTGGTCCCACTAAAGTCAGTAGCAGTGTTACTATTGTTTTTTTCTGGATCATGATTTGACCTATTATATTGAGGTATACTAATAGCAGCACCTGGTAACCCACAAAGCTCTACTGAGTTTTCCTTAAAACAGAGCCTCAATACATTCTCCAAAATAAACATAGGGGCCTTAAGAGGAAGAAATAATATAGGATAGAAAGATAGTTCACAAGTAGCGATAAAATGTCCTAAGTTTGGTTGTTCACCAGGGCTTCAAGTGAACCTTTTCTTCAGTTTTACTTTGTGAGTGGTCCTCAAGTCCCTGAGTTTCACACTGAGTTTCAGGCCTGAATGAGCTTGATAACTGAAAGCAAAGCTGCAAGGATTCAGCTGGTTTCTCATCATAAGTGTGTGAAACCACTATTAAGAATTAATACAAAAAATGGCATGTTTATTAGAAAACCAGAGTGATCCAAGTTAATTCAGAATTTAAAAATGTGCATGCAAAAGTCTCAAGTCTTAGGAATATTTTTCATACATTCATAAACCAGGGGTCAGAAGGGACCAATGTGATGATCTGGTCTTACCTCCCTCATAAGACAAACTACCATTTAGTGATTTCTTCTAGGTCAACAACTTGTCTTAGAATTATAATGTATCTTTTAGACAGACATGCTATGTCAATTAAAGGTCCCAATTATGAAGAAAGCACTTTGATAAATCAATGCCCCTTTTCAATGGACTTGGGAGGAGTTTCAGATTTCTTGCCACAAAACTCTAAAAAGGTGAGACCATCTAATACCATGGGCTATGTCTACACTACAAAAGTTAGTTTGAATTAACAAAGTCAAACTAATACATTCGACCTTAATTTGAACTAAACCCAACCTTAGTAAGTCAAATTAACAAAGTGCAATAATTCAACTTAAGCATTAAGTTGAATTATTGCACTTTGTTAATTTGAACTACCTGCCCTAATTCAAATTTACTTAGATTAAATTAAGGCTTAATCGTGGTCTACACTGTCCTTAGTTTGAACTAAGAATCAAACTAAGTGCTTAATTTGAACTAAATGCAGGTGTTACTAATGAGAACTAAGCTTTCATTAGTTCAGATTGGAATAAGGAATTCTTTAATTCGAACTAGGGAAAGTCTATGGTGGATGGGGACTAAGTTAGTTCGATTTAAGGCTCCTTAACTCAAACTACCTTGCCAGTGTAGATGCACCCATGAAGATGTCATTAAACACACAAATTGATAGGGGTGGGAGATCTCAGAACAAGAGTGTAAACTCCAAAATGTCAGTTTCTAGTTGCTGGCAATGAAGAGCTTAGGTCTTTACAATAATACCTATTCTGAAAACCTGGTGGAATTTTTAAAATTGTGAAGCCAGAAAATATTTTAGTGAGGCTGGTTGCTCACATAAAGAAAGGGCAAAACATCAGTGGATTAAGGAACTCAGTATAGATCATCTCTTGCTTTTCTAAAGTCTTTTAAAAGAGTATATGAGAAAAGGAGAGTAAATGAATTTGAGATTAGAAATTTTTTTTAATGTAACAAGTATTTTTAATTAAAATAAAAAAAAGAGAAATCTTTCTGGGCCAGATTTGTTGACTTTATATCAGTAGTCTACATTGTTTATAAAATGTGACTCACACAAAGTAAAAATTCAGCACATAATAATAAGTCATTAAATACTTCTGTATAGTTTCAACAATACTTCCTTCAGTTGTGGTTAGCTGTGAACATTAAATAAAATCTTGTGTCTGAAATAGATGGATAAACAAATAGAGCAAAACAATGTAATAGCTTGTGAATGCATTTTAATAGGACACTGTTCAGCTCTTCCTTGGTTCCCATAATTGACTTAAACATTCTGTCTTTGCAAAGAATTTTTATTAATTAAAAAAAAACTAACTTTTTGATTTTGCTTCAGATTTTTTTCTTTTACTCTGAGGTAAATTCATTTTTCCATTATCAAAATTTGCTGAAATGTTTTCCATGCAAGGTTCTCAAAATGTGAATGATTTTAAAGATTAATTTATTATCCTCCTCTTGCAGTCAAAAAAGATCCAGGCCCAGCTGAAGGAGTTTCGCTATGGGAAAAAGGATTTGATTTTTAAGGTGAGTTTCTAGTACTGGAGCTGACTAAGGTATTTACTTAGTCAATATAACATTAAAATCATCTATTTGGATAACTATCTTTTTTTACTGCAGTACTGAAGAATCATTTCCCTAACTGTCAACATAATGAAAGAAACTGAAAACTCTGAATTGCAGACATCATTCCCATAATATGTTCTCAAAAATCCCCTCTACTTCAGTATCAAAGGGACAATGTGCTACAATGCTTTCTGTGAGAAAGACAGAGGTGATTTCAAAGCTTCAAAAATTCAGTTGTCTTTGTCACTATGTAAAATTAAAGTGGAAAAATATTTAGTTTATGAATATTTATATGAAAATGGCACAGTGTCCCAGTCAGTACTCTGCTGGTAGCCCTAATCTCTCCCACTATTCAGTAGATTCCTGAGAAAGGCTTTTTCCCTTTCTAATTCGGCAATACAGTATTTTATGGCTACCCTGTGGTTTCTATTCAATTAGTATTACTCCATGCTAAAGCTATACAGGCTACCTTAAAGGAAAATCTTCTCATATTTGTGACCAGTAGACAGAATGATTTGTGACAAACATGAACAATAAAATCTTATCCTGCAGGTATCTGGCTTTTATCCATCTACCTACTTGCTCTGTGGATTTTTTTTTTCCTGTGACTACAGCTTCCAGAAGTCAAAATGCAATATCTACTAGAGTACTGCAAAACAGATTTAGTTCAGTCTAATACCCAGAAACATCCAAAAATTTAGATCCTCAGCTCAAATATATCCAAATTTCTCTGTAAAATTAGGCAGATAATATAAGAACAAGATGTCCCACAGGATTTTACTTACATCCTATTTTTGGTCTTGGAACCTTGAAGATAGGGGAGCAGAATTAGAAGTAGGCCTAGACTTGAAAAGTTTTATTGAATTTTCACTAACCTTAGGCAGTTCCTCAAATAATTTGAGCTATTTTCTCTAAATTAGATCCAGTGTTCCTGTGTGGTACTAGAAAAATTACAGCTAATGAGTTGGCATCGACTCAGTTTTGGTCTAGATTTAGTTTGGATTTCAGTTGAAAATGTTAAGATGGGAAAAGAATATATTAACTAAAACTGCTCAGGGGAAAACACTTGTTTTATTTACCAGCAGCAGGAAGATAAACATTATTATCTGTACAATAGCAGCATCTAAAGGGCCTGACAGAGGTTAGGTCCCAATGTACAAACAAATAAACAAGATATGGTCCTGCCCCCAAAGAATTCACCCTTTAAATAAACAAAGGGTGGGAGAGTAATGAAGGCACAGAGAGGTGATGTAACTTGCCCAATGTTATATGGCAAGTCAATGGCCAACCAGGGAATGCAAGCAATTTCTCTTGAGTCTCAGTTCATTATCTATCTACTAGACTGTGCTGTCCATCAGGAAAGATGGACCTGTACTTGTGACACAGGACCTGAAGACCAGGAAGAGGTCAGAGAGGTCCCCCCCAACCCATTTCAATGTATGCTACGGTTTTTTGTCTCTGTCCTTTGAAGCATCAGTGATGGCCACAGTTGGAGATTGGACATGGGCAGGTTTCTGAGCTGGTTCCAAGCATTGTCTCTCAGGTTCATGACTTGCTGGTTGTCATGCATGCGCTCAGGCTCTAACTGACCACTATATATGGGGTTGGGAAGGAATTTTCTTCCAGATAAGATGGGCAATGACTTTGGAGGCTTCTCATATCCCTCTGCAGAATGGGATGCAGATTACTCATTAGGATCATCTTGGTGTATCTATCTCAGTTCCTCATTTCTTTACTATCGCAGTGGCCTGGGGCACACAATATTTTAGCTTCCTGTAATATTTCAGTTATTGCATTTAGTGTGCAGGCAGGGGTTAAAGTATAATTTGATGGGGCCCGGAATGCTTCTGCACCAGTGGGCCCCCCTCCAGTGTTGGTGACTCCCCCTTCCTTTGCCGGCGGGCCCCCCCTAGATACCAGCTCCTGCTCCCTGTGCCACCACACTACCCCCTGCCATGCAATACCCCCCTCAGCACAAGTCCACCACCCTGGTTCACCAGCAGCGTGACTGGGGAGGTGGAGTCAGTAGTCCCTGGTCTGGGCAGCACTGGAGCTGCAGCACCACTGCAGACCCCAGGTTGGGGGTGGGGTGAAGAAGGGGAGGGATTTAGGGTGGAGCTTGAACCCCCTAGTAATGCCCCTGGCCCCCTCCCCTGCCCACCAGAACATGGCAGAACACCGCTCCAAGGCCTGCTATTTTTAGGAGCCCAGTCTTCAGGCCCCTAAAAATAGAACATGGACCTGGAATGCTGCATTCGAGGGCCTGCGTTTTTTAATGGTGGCCCCAGAATGCAGCATTCCAGCTCCATATTCTATTTTTAGGGGGCTCAGAATGCTGAGCCCCTAAAAATAGTGGGCCCCAGAACAGCATTCTGATGCATTCCCCTTTACTTTAACCCCTGTGTGCAGGTGCTAGGTAGAAGTCTTGGTCTGTGATATGCAGGAAGTCATATGCTACTGGTCCCTTCTGGCCTTAAACTCTACCAGTTGAGTGTTCTATTATAGGCTGTTCCATAGTCAGTGTGAACTTGGGCAAATAATTCTATCTCCTTCGTAATTTAGTGTCCTTATGTGCAAAATGGAATAATACTGTTTGTTTACTTCTCAGGGATATTTTGAAGATACTGTGGCAAACTGCTGGTTTTTTGGCACTGGGTCTCATGCTTTTCTTTAGTGGAAGTGGATCAGGGCAGACCCCAAACACCTGAGTCCTGCCCCTATGGGGTGCTTGTTCTGGTGAAACTCCAGGGAGGGGAGAGGGGGTTTGGGACCCAGGCCTGCCCTCTACTCTGGGTCCCAGCCCAGGGGCCCTATGAAGTGCAGCTGTGTGCTGCTGACAATGTCCCAGCCTATACTTCTTTCCCCTGGGCTGTTTGCCCCCTCTGTCCTTACAGTTCCTTGTGCCTGGTCTCCCCTTAGGCCAGGTTTCTTTTCTCAATCAACCAGAGTCTCAGACACACCTTTCTTTCTCTTCTCAAGGCCACTTACCTTCTACAAACTCCTCTGCTCCTTTGCTCTGCACAGCACCACCTTCCTGCTCCTCTTCCAGCTTGTGCAGCTTCTGTTTGGAGCAGGCAGGCTTTTATCAGGCACCTGGCTACTTCTTAATTGATTTCAGGTGCCTCTAATTAACCTGCAGTAACCACTGAGGAACAAAGCCTTCAGCATTCTGAGGTTCACATATCTCCCTTCTTTTACTCTCAGGCCATCTGCTGGCTTTGATCTCTCACAATACATAAATTTATATAAAGGACTTTGAGCTCCTTATATGGAAAGTGCTAAAGAACTGTAAAATCTCTGTTGGAATTCTTGGATGCAAAACTCTCAATACTTACCAGAGAATCCACAATAACTCTAGAGACAATGTTCAGCTGTAAGAAAGCTTCATTACTTTCACGGTTAATTTGATATTTTGCCTTTCTTCATTTCCTAAGATGCCTTTTTTGTTTTGCTTTAATGAAATGACTAGTCACATTTGCTTAACAAAGCGACAAAGAATAACAGAACTTTAGGTTAACGTCCTATGGTGAGGCGAGGCCTCAGGCACCCCTGTAGGTCCTGCACTTTCTATCATGTGTCGAGATTTGGCTGATCTTTCTCAATTTTCCCTTCCTTCTGGTTGTGAGGGGTTGTCTGATGGGAGGGAGTCCGGGGGGCCCGGTCCCAACCTCTACCCCAGGCCCCGACCCAGGGACCTTATCAAGTAGCAGTTTCCACGCTTAGTTGAGGAGGGCTGCTACCTTCCCTGGATCGCCACTCAGTGGCCCCACTGCTCCTGATCTGCCTTCAGACCCTGGGAAGTCCCCCAGTCTCTAGTTCTAAAGCCTCAGTCTTCAGGCTCTGGCAAGTTCCACAGTCTCCCTCAGTTAAATATGGTCCACCCGCAGGCTGCAGGCCCTAGTGGCCTTGCTTGTAGGGTTTTCTCTCCCAAATTCCCCACTGTACCTCTTGGTGTTGTGGCAAAACTCCAAACAAACTGTCAGTGTCCTCTCAGCAGCTCTACTCCTCTCTAGTCTCCTTTCAGCTGCCCCTACCCTATCTGAGAATGAGGCTTTGGGTAGCAGGTCTGTTGATTGGGACACCTGGGACCAATTATTCTAGAATATTCCAGGCTAATTTAACCCAGGGAACAAAGCTTTACTAAGCCTAGGGCTAATATATACTCCTTCCACAACTCCTATAGCCATCCAGCATGACCTTGTCATAGTCCTTTACTGTTGCATTAGAAGGTGAAATACTAGTAACAGTAGAATAAAATAAACTTTAATCGGTATATTTCTGTGCATGTACTTCAGGGGTGGACCGCCTCATCATAGAAACTGTCAGCTGTAACCACTATTGTGCACATAAGTTTGTGAAGTGTGGCATCTAATCTCTTAGGTATGGAGCAGTGATCTCAAATTCTGTGGTTGCATTTGTGAGCTGACAGCGTTTCACATCTCCTGTGCTCAGCTTTAGAGGTTTCTGTCATTGGTAAAAAGTTCCTATTCCTCTTGAAGAATGGGTGGTGTTTCTGCCACTACTTTCCTCTGCTAAAAGATACCTTTATTCTGTGCCAGAGGCTCAGTAGGGTCCCTTCCTGGAGACAGAATAGACAGTCATTGGATTCCTACCTGCACTGGCCACTCAGTCTAATGTGACATTACCCACATTTGGGCTGCACTGCAAGTTCTTGATCCACGGGTGAAAGTTGAGAGTACATACATTTTGGGAACAGATCTTCCTACATCTGTGGTCTTCCATGTGTACAGAGCATGAATACATTTTATTCATATGTTGTGATTGGTCGGTCATCCTACTCCATTAAGGACGTAGTGACATGCCCAAGCAGTGAAAGGGCAGATTCCCCAATTTTTAATATTTAGCTTAGTACTTCTGATGTGTTCTGTACTGAGAGCTCTGGAGAATAAACTTCTTTGTATACTGACAGAACTGTAGAACAGCTCAAGGAGCCCATAATGCTCCATTCAGATAGCTTAAACCCTGACATCTGGGGATAAACATTGAGGAGAGAGAATACTTCAATCTATACTCATTCAAACATTGTGTTCCCTGCTGAAATTGCCTAGAAGGGTGCCAGTTGTGGCACTAGGTGTGTTTTTTAGTTTGTTGGGAGGGAGGGGGTTGTGTTTTGTTTGCATAGCCACCAGAAACTTGTCCTCCCATTTATTTCAAAAAAGCCACAGGATAAACAGTAATCATCATTACTGAATTTCTGTTCTCCCAGCAGCTATAAAAAATGAATAAAAGTGTCAGCTCTATCTCCTATAATTCTCTAGTGAATCAGCTTGTAGTGTCTAATATTAACTTGACTCTGCAATAATTTCTTACCAGGTTGCAGTAAATAAAATCAAAACTAATAATAATACTTAGTACTTACAATCTGTATTTTCAAAACAGTACACAAACGTGAACAAATTAATCGTCATTGCCTTCCTTTAGAGGCACAAAAGTACAATTAATTGTCACCATTTGACATATGGGCAAAGTGAGATGATAGTTAAATAACTTTCCCAAGGCTATAGAAGGTGTCAGTGTCTCAGTTGGGGTTAAAAATCAAGAATTCCTGGCTGTCAGCCCAGTGCTTAATCTATGGTAGCTTAGAGAGTATTGAAACCTTTTTTTTTTTTTTTTTTCATGGTGCAAAGTGTAAGTGCCCATGTGTTGAAACAAGAGAAACCAAGACCATCGAGTGCCAAATTTCAGCCAAGGCCTCTTATTTTGTGGCCCCACTTGTGCAGCAAATTACCTTATGACGACAGTTACAATTCCTGAATGAGTCCATTATAATTATAACTGTAACTGTAAAACCCTGATTCAGCAAAGCACTGTAGGATAACAAATCAGATATTTTATTTAAAATAAAGTGTGTGTGCGCGCGCACACACATAAAAATAAAAAATGTAAATTTAGGCCTGATATAACTTCATGATAGTGAAAAGAACATTCAGTAATTGTATTCGTTACGTGGTTTTATACAAATCCCTAGTGGTTTCTTAATTTTTTGTCATATCAGTGATATCAACTGCAATTTGTACAAAATATGAATACTTATTTTATTGTGTTTCAGCATGCTTTTGTGGTGTGTGTAAAGGTTCTGATTTGTAATTTCAGAAGTGCAGATTTCATGTATTGTTTAATCCATTTTGTTTCTTTTCATTTAAGATTCCAAGATAAAATCATAATTGTTTTCCCATATAATAGGCAAGTAAAGCTGGTGACCTGAGAAGCTAATTATATGTCAAAAGCTTTAGAAAGTAAAGACAAAACAATGAAGAGAAGGCAAATTTTAAGCTGTCACTGGTTGTGATCATGAAAAAAGTCTAGAGAATTATGCCATATTCATTGAAAAACGTGATTAAATCCCCTAGACTACCTTGATAATCTCTACTGCTACATTTTAATTCTTTTAAGTGGCTTCTGTGTTTATAAAATGGAGTTCTAGATAGACAGCACTGAAAACTAATGTTTTCTACATACCCGATTGCTATATCATAGTTAACAGCAATGTAAGCTTTGCCTACCAGCATGATTTAGCCTTTGCTAATATAAGGTGGAGAACCCCATTTCCATAACTATGAAGTCTCTGACCTTCCATATAGACTGCTGATAGTTTGTGACAATATTTCCATGTTTAGGCAACTAGTCACCAAAAACCTGGGCTACCATGTATATTACCTACTCTAGTAAGATATTTAGTACCCTCAATTCCCATAAATATTGGTGAAAACTGAGGATGCTGAGCACCAAGACACAAGAGTGGGTATATATAGACCTCAGCTTGCTTAATGTCATACCACACAGCTCATTAGAAATCTTTTAACCTTTTATTAAACATAGAGAAATGAAGAGGAAACAGTTAAACATTTGAAAAGCAAAGTATTAAATCAAGCTTTCATTTTAACAACTTTTTCTGCTCTCTTTTCATTTGTCAAGAGAAAGTTTTAAAAGAAAAAAAAAACCCTTTTGTTTGACAACACCTTAAATGGTACCAAAGTTAGTAATAAAAATCCTTTTGGAGAAAAGAAAAAAAATTAGCTGAGATGGGTTGGAAAGGTCCTTGCTGCTTTTGTCGTTTAAGTCCAGTCTTAGAAAGAAAAGCCCCCTTGTTTTATTGTCTCTGGTAATTGTCAACCCAATTGTTCAGGGCTGGCGGAACCCGGTAAGCACTGAAGGGGGGCGCCGATGTCTGAGAGGCACCAAAATGCCCTGGGGGAACACATCCCTGGCCGGCCATCCCATGCCAGCAGGGACTTGGAGAGCCAGCCAAAAGGGCAGCAGAGTTCAGCACTGCCGGCACCCTCCCCACCACTTGTGCTGCTCTCAGCTTTGTGCTGAAGCAGCATGGAGGGGGCGGGAGGCAGCACGGAGCCAATATCACTCCTTCCCGCCCGACCGCGCTGCCTCCAAGCCCCTCCAAGTGGCTCTGGCACAAAGCAGAGAACAGCACCCTTGGCCAAGGGGAAAGGGGGTGGACTGGCAGCGCTGCACCGCTGCCCCCCCAGCTGGACCCCGCACAGCTGCACCACTCCCCCCTGATGCCGGGGACTGGGCAAGCCACCAAAAGGGTGGCTGGGTGCAGCGCTGCCAGTCCACCGGCCTGCCCCCCCCACCACACACACTGCTCTGGGCTCCATGCCAAAGCAGCTGGGAGGGGGTGGGAGGCAGCACGGAGCTGGTGTCACTGACCCCCACCCTGGCCACACTGCCTCCCGCCCCCGCCCTCTCCCTGCTGCTCTGGCATGGAGCCCAGTGCAGTGCGTGTCATGGTGGGGCAGCAATATCAGCTCCAAACTGGCTCCCACCCCGTCACCGCTGCTTTGGCATGGAGCTCAGAGCAGTGCGTGTGATGGGAGGGCTGGGTGGGTGGACCAGCAGCGCTGCACTGGGCAGCCCTTTTGGCCACTCGTCCAGTCCCCAGCATGGGGGGTGCAGCGCAGCGGTCTGCCCCTCCCCTGGGCTGGCCAGCCCTGCCCCCCAATGCCAGGGGGAGGGGCGCCCCGCAGAGGCTGGCTAGCTCTGCATCCCGCCTAGGGACAGCCCTGCCTGGGGGTGGGGGAGGGTGCCAATTTATGGGTTGCAGGGGGGTACCAGAAACCCTAGTGCTGACCCTGCAAGTGTTGGTTGGGATTCAGCTGGAGACAGTAAGGATGACAGTGTCAAATGGGTTCCTCTTTTACTGGCCCATTCTGGCAAAAGTACCCTCTCTAGATCAGGATGATGAAGGCAGAAGGGTCTCAAGAAACAATTATTCACCAGTTAGGCCTAATACCTGGCATAACAATTTTGGTTCATTAACTTCTGATGCCACATCTTTTTTTAACATCATCCCTGAATTTCATCAACTAGGCCTTTTTATTTAGACTAATTCAGTTACTCTGGCTTCCTTTTGTACACTTACACATAAACATTTCGTATTGTAGGTTGATATCATCTTTTGAACTTTTTCATGCATTTTTACTCATCTTCCAGAAAGCTAATTAAGAGATGATTAGGTATTCTTTTTACATACTTGTCTTATTATAGTAAATATATTCTCTGAGAGGCCAAGTTCTCTAAGATTAGATTCAGAGCATGATTGACAGGACATAGCAATAATGAGTACTGTACCTCCCCCTAAGGTGATATTGATGCTGCCATATTTAGGTTTGTGTTCCACTGACTATTAAAAGTAGTTCATTACATCTGCAATAAACCTCTTTCCTAGAGTTGCAGAATTTTGCAGTGGCACAAAGGATACTCCCTGGAGACAGAGTGATAAAAGCCAACTCAACAGAAATGATGTTTTCATCATTAAAATTTAAAATGCCACAATGGAAAAATAAATTGCCTTTAATCTTTTAGAGGGGTTGCTTTGCCAAAAACAAACAAACAAAAATAAAAACAGATTATTCAGTAAAATGCCACATAATATTTGGATACAGTAGCAGACATTAAAATCTGTGTGCTGTACCTTTTGTCTCAAATCAAGTGCTGGTATGAACAGATGTAACTCCATTTGATGATTGGTTGACTTGTATCAATTTAGACTAGCCTGTGTTAGGTATATAGTTCAAGTCAGCTGGTCTTCCATGTTTGGAAGTACAGTGCTTTTATTGATTCAAAATTTTATAAGTCTTTTTATTATGTTTAAAACTTCAAGTCTACTTTGGTTTTACAAAATAGCCTTTCATTTCTTTAAACTGTTTCACTGATTTCCTTCAACTGTTTCACAGCTAAGCATTTTATGTACTTAAAGACTATGTCCAGACACACAGCCAAATCAATTCCAGTTAAACTGATTTAAGCTGAATCAACATAAAAGTCATTATATCGATTCACACTAAATCGATTCAACAGGCCCAGACAAAACAAATAGTCAAATTGAACTGGCATATCTGGACACAGGACTTGCTAGTTTGATTTGGGAGAGGGACACCCTGGGAGGTGTGGGAACATGGCCCCCTGGCAGGGCCATGTTGCCACCCAATCCCCTTCCTAGCTTACCCAAGGGGAGCCAGTGGCAAGGGAAAAAAAAACCCAGGGCAGGGATCCCCAGGCACCCTGCATTCTCCGCAACTTCCAGGGCAGCAGGGGAGAGATCATGGGGCACCCAGCATCCCCTATCACTGGCTGGGCAGCAGGGGAATGGATCGCAGGGTGACTCTTATCCACTGCCGCTGGCCGGGTGGCAGGAGAGGGATGCCCTTGCTCCCGGCATCCTCCACTCTTCACCCGCATCCCTCCACCTTTCGTCGCATCCCCATGGCAGGAGATAAGGTGTGCCCTGCTATCTATTCCCCCGTAGCCCAGCTAGCGACGGGTGATAAGGGCGCCCTGTGATCCCTCCCCCGCCACCCAGCCAGCGGTGGGGTCTAAGGGGTGCTCCACGATCTATTCCCCCACCACCTAGCCAGCTGCAGGGGATAGGGGGTGCCTCATGATCCATTCACCCGCCACCTGGCCAGGTGGGGTATGGGGCAATGTTCCCTGTAAGCTGTGCCAGTGAGCGGTGGCGCAGCTGCCTCCGCTCACTGGTGCAGCAAGCACTGACCCCAGCGCAGAGCTGGGGTCGTGGCTGGCGGGGAGCAGAGGAGCCAGGGCCGGGGCTGGCGGGGAGCAGCGGGCAGCAGAAGCCAGGAGGAGAGGAGCTGGGGTCAGGGCTGGCAGGGAGCAGAAGCCGGGAGCGGCTGGGAGCAGCAGGCAACAGAAGCTGGGAGGAGAGGAGCCGAGGTTGGGGCTGGCGGGGAGCAGAAACGGGGAGCAGAGGTGCTGGGTTGGGGGCTGGCGAGGAGCAGAGGAAGCGGGGAGCAGCGGGGGTCGGGGCTGGCAGGCAGCAGAAGCGGGGAGCGGAGCTGGGTTGGGGGCTCCCGGGCTGGGAGCAGATTAGAAGCCCAGGATAAGCTCATGGCACGTGGGGGGGGGAGGGGAGGGTCGATGTGTAAGGAAACGTCTTGTTTCCCTTTGAAGTCGTTGCTGCCCCATAGGTCAGTGGTTCCCAACGTGTTCTCTGCCATGGCACTCCTTGCTACCTTTAATTCATTTGAGGCACACTGCCATGTAGTTTCCGAATGAAGCCATATATTTTCATGAGCCAATGAGCCAATCCAGAGCGCTCTGAGTAGTTTTTCAAAGAAATTTGTGACACATCTGTGTGCTGTGACGCAGTGGTTGGGAAACAGTGGGCTAGGTAGACACAACACACACATTCCACCCAAGATGCAGAATAAACACACAGAACTGTATAGAACCTTATGTTACTTTATTAAACACCCAGCATTTCTACAGCACTTTCCATCCCAGGATCTCTCAATGGCTCACTATACTAGTCAATTTTAAAAGGGATAGCCGTGTTAGTCTAGTCCAGTGAAAAAACAACAAGGAGTTGTGTGGCACTTTAAAACTAACAGATTTATTTTTTGCATGAGCTTTCGTGGGAGAAGATCCCACTTCCTCGGATGCTTCGAAGATGGGTAAACTAACAGAAAGGAATGAAACAAAATGCAAGGGGCTGTATGACCTGATCCTATGTTTTACACCCCCTTGCATTTAGTTTCATTCCTTTCTGTAAGTTCACCCATCTTCGAAGCATCTGAGGAAGTGGGATCTTCTCCCACGAAAGCTCAGGCAAATAATAAATCTGTTAGTCTTAAAGTGCCACACAACTCCTTGTTGTTTTTTCACTATACTAGGTATTCACACATGCTTGGCTCTGTGGTATCCAAGAGGCACACCCCACCTGTGCTCACATTCAAGTGAATGGCCCTGACAATACATTATAGGCAAACTACATGTGTCCTCCCATTTTGATATCTTTACCAAGTGCCGTAAACAATGGCTTTAGAAGGAGGTGTCCCCTCCATGTATTTTTAGCACAGCTCTGTTTTCAGTTGCAAGCTGGTAAAGGAAAGTTCAAAGCTTGCAGACAAGAACAACACAAAACTGGTAGATGGGGATTGTAGCAGAGAGAGAAGGCAGCCTGATCTAAGTTTTTCAGTAAAGTGGAAAAACTGTCATTGACCTTAATTAACATTAGCTCAAGTAATATATAGGCCTGAATCAGGGTGACTTCTTTTAGCTCTAGGAGTGAGATCTAGTCAGAATTGGCACATTCATTAGGAATCTCTAAAAAATAATAGAATTGTATTGGCTATCTGTGATCATCAGCTCTTATCAGTGTAATTTCTTACAAATTTTCTTTATGTATTTTCACATCTTCTAAAGGTGAGCTGAAATTACAGACAACCAAAATGTTTGTTGTTCTGGAAAAGGTAATGGCTGGTACACTGAACACATTCTTAGATGTTTGTCACCTATACACTGACAGAAGATAAGTTCCCATTTCTGGCCCAGTTGGTTGATATATGTGGTACGTTTCAAGCATCTAGTGCAGATGCTGAATGAGGCTTCAGTCTAATGAATAATATTAAGACAGAGCCTCATAACAGGTTGAATGTTTCTCATCTAGACATGCTAATGCACATCAAGTCATATCTAAGTGCTGGATTCAAGGCTGACGTAGACTCTGTATATGCATTCTGGAAATGTGACAAAGACAGGCGTCAAAAACTGAGGTGTAGAGGAGGCTTGATAGGCAGCATCATTGCTTCATATTTGTTTAATAAAAATGTTAAACTAAAATACTGTGGTTTTATTAATTTACTAAAGTTTGAACCAAAAGACATCTATACAATGTTCCCTCTCTAAGCTGGTGATGCAACTGAGCAAGTTACGGATGCACTTGGGGAGTTGATGGGCAGTGGCTCAGGGGCCTGGTGCGGGCCCAGGAACTTGCTCAGCTGCATCCATAAGTTGCTCAGCTGCATCACCGGCTTAGAGGGAACATTGGTATGGGGGTGTGCCCCATGATCCCTCCCCTGCTGCCTGGCCAGCAATGGGGGATAAGGGGCTCCCCGGCCCCCATCCCTGGCCAGGGTGCTGAGGGGGTCTTAAGGTCAAATCCATTTAATCAAAACAGTGCTGTTTTGAAACAAGGTGTCCAAACAGTGTTGTTTTGAAAGAACCATTTCAATTCAATGGGTCTTTTGATTACCTAGTAGGTTTTAACATTTTGATTCAAGTTTTGTTCTTTCGATATGAGGGAGCTCATCATATTGAAACAGCAAAACATCGTGTGGACCTAATTTTTTTTAAAGCAAAACAACCAGCATTGTTTTGCTTTAAAGCCTACATGTGAACATACTCAAAGAGTTCACTGCTACTTTTTGTTTTGATTTTTTTGTTTTTGTTTTTGTTTTAAATTATTCCATGATGCTGCACTTAACGCTCTGTCATAATTCAGAGTTATTTATATCTTTGACCCTTAAGTCTCTCTATGGGCATCCCTTCCAGAGATAGAGCTACACTTAGAATCTTGCATTTCACCCTACCTGTCAACTATATGAATAACCCAAATTAAAGAAAAAAAAAGTAAGAAAACAAAAAAATTGTCACTATGGTTAAATGGAGCAGAAGAGGCATCTAGAGATAAAAAAGACATCTTTTAAAATTTTCAATTAAATCCTAGTAAGGATTTAAAGGACAACAGAAAGGAGCATAAACTCTGGTAAATCAAACATAAAATTATTATTAGGTAGGCCAAAAAGAACTTGAAAAGCAACTAGAAGAAGACCCAAAAAATAACTATATTTTTCTAAGTACACTGGAATCAGGAAGCTTGTCAATCAATCAGTAGGGACACTGGGCAAACAGGTGCTAAAGAAACACTCAGCAAAGACAAAATTATTGTGGAGAAGCTAAATGAATTTTTTTACATCTGCCTTCATTGCGGAGTATGTGAGAGACATTCCCACACCTGATCCATTCACTTTAGGCAGCAAATCTGAGGAAACTGTCCCAAACTGAGGTTTTCGAAGAAAGTGATAAATTAGTAATAAGTCACCAGGTGTAGATCGTATTCGCACAAGAATTCTTCAGGAACTCAAATATGAAATTGAAGAACTACTAATCTACAACTTAAGTCAACTTCTGAATGAGATGACCAGATAATAGCTAAGGCAACACTGATTTTTAAGAAAAGCTCCAGAGGTGATCCTAGTAATTGCAGATTGGTACACCTAACTTCAGTACTAGGCAATTTGGTTTAGGGTGTCCAACCTTTTTGAATGAGGGGCTACGTTGCAATTCTTTTCTCACTTGGAGGCTGGTGAGCAATTTTCTTTTTTTTTTACATTCTCAGCCCTGCACAAGTCCACACAAGTGCATGTGGTGGGTCCACAGAATGGATAGGAGGTCTTGGCAGGCCGGATTCTGGCCCGCAGGCTGCAGGTTGGACAAGTACTGCAAGCATATCTGGTTGTCTCTTCTCCAAATAGATAAATTAAAATTCAGAGACGGGCAATAAAAATGAGTAGGGGTATGAAACAATTTCTGTATGAGGAGTGGTTTAAACGATTGGGACTATTCAGTTTAGGAAAGATGACTAAGGGGAGCATATGATAGAGGTCCATAAAATTATGAGTGGTATGGAAAAATGAATGAGGAAGAGATCATGTAATACAATAAGCAGTGGTCACCCAATGAAATTAACGGATAATGTATTTAAAACAAATATAAGGAAGTACTTTACTACACAACAGAGTCAACCTGTGCAATTCATTTCTATGGGATACTACGAAGGTCAAAAGTATAACTGGTGCGACAGGGTCAGACTGGCTGGGTATAGGAGAGTGGTGGAGGGGGTATATATTAGCCCTAGGATTAGTGAAGCCTTGTTCCTTCGGTTAAATTAGCCAGGACTACTCCAGGGTAATTCGTTTCAGGTATCCCAATCAACAAACCTACCACACTGCTTAAAAGCCTCCTTCTCAGGCAGGGTGGGGCAGTTGAAAGGAGGCCAGAGAGGAGTGGAGCTGCTAGGAGAGCACGTTGAAGGTTTGTTCTCAGTTTGCTACAACACCAAAAGGTACAGGGTGGGGTTTGGGAGAGAAAACCCAACAAGCAAGGCTATTAGGCGCTGCAGCCTGAGAGTGGACTATGTTGCTTGGCGGATTAAGCCAAGGAGTGGAGGTAGGGCAACACCAACCCCCAACAAGGGAGGGGTCCTGAAGTCTGAGGCTTCAGGCCGGATGACTATAGGACTTCTCAGCACCTGATGGCAGGAGCATTGGGGCCACTGAGTGGCAACCCAGGGAAGGTAGCAGCCCTCCTGGACTCACTGTGGAGGCTGCTACTCAATAGGGGCCTTGGCTCAGGGTCCGGGGTAGAGGGCGGGACCACCACCCATGGATTCCCTCTAACCAGCCAACCTCCTCCCCACCTGGGGGAGGTGGAATTGAGAAGGTCCATTCAGACTTTGCCAGGCTGCGAAACAGAAAAGCACAGGACATGCAAGGGTACCTGAGACCTCACCTCACCACACTGGGTTAATTAAAAATTAGACTTATTCATGGAACATAGATCCATCAATAGCCATCTGAACCCAAGGCGGTTATCATTATGGATTTCATCATACAACTACCACAATCCAATGGACTCATAATGATTTTGAATTCTGACCATGATAGACCATTTGACCAAGATGGCCAAATTCATTTCCCAGCACCGGTCTACCTTATGCTGAGGAAACCATGCAGTTATGGCTAAAGCACATAGTTTCTCCATGGCCTTCCTGAGCATATTCTCCAGCTGAGGGCCACAATTCATTTCCCAGTTCTAAGGCTTGTTTTTGTTTATTCATAGAAAAAAAAATGTGTTGGCTAAAAAATGAGATGAAGAACAACACATTAACAATGTACGCATAATCTAGTTTAGTGTGATAATATACTTAAACTAAAGGTGTTTAAATATTGTTTCAGATTGAGTCTTGATAAACAAGTTAATGAGGTCAGGAACACTGTTACATGGTTAATGAGCTGCAGGAAAATCTCTGCAGGCATTTGTGTAGTCTTGGGGCAGAAGATGGGTTAGCAGACTTTTTGGACTTTTGGGGATATTTTTGTGTAGCAGGTGGGGATTTTTACTGTATTCATCACTTTGAGCAAGGTTCAGTGATTCCAGTGTTACACAGCTCAGAATTTAGAAGTGATAAACATATGGTGTTTTTGCTTAGCAATTTGTATAGCTGACTGAAATATTTCCCACAATTACTCATTCATATTTCACTGGACTGAGCAATCAGACAAACTGGGTTCTATCCTCAAAGCTGTCCCTGGTGTGTTCTTTTGCTTTGGGGAAATCGGTTTGCCTTGCTATGGATCTTACCATCCCTTTGCTGCCTTGTAAATTTTAATTGTGATCCCTTAAGGAATGGACTTTCATTGTGTACATTTGCCCAGTGGCTCTCGTAATGGGCACTGAGCTCAGTTGTGTCTCTTTGCACTTGGGGAAAGAAGTGCTTATCATGCATGGACTGTTCTATTTTGGAAGGGTTTTTTTTCCCCCTCTCTATCATACACACACACAGAGAGATTGCTATACGATTACACTAGAGAAAGTAAGTTCAAAGAGTTGAACCCTTCACTAAGAATTGAAGGAAATCATATTTTTGATGATCGTTTTTATGGAGTGAGTTCATTCTATAGTTTCAGATCAGCTTTCTGGAAAACTCTCTCACATAGATGAGCTTTTTCCTTGCTATGGAAAGTTTCATTGGGCCAAAGGAGCATAGATGTCAACCACTGTCTTCTTCCTGGAGTGCTAGACAATGTTTTAAATATACAAGGCCTGGGTAAGGGATTTACTGGAAAATAAGCACTGAGACTGAATGTGATTCATTATTCTTTGGGAGGCCATAACCTGCAGGGCTTAAAGTAAGGGGAAAAGCAACAGAACCCAGTTCTGGGGCCCCCTATTCTTAGGCAGTCAATGTTCTAGGCCCACTAAAAATAGAGGAACACACTGGAATGTAGCATTCAGGGGCCACCTAAAAATAGATACAGCAGCCAGAACACAGAGTTCCAGTGCGTTTCACCTTAAGCCCAGCCAGCAGAGAGCTGCTGCGGGCTGGGAGTTTGTAAATCTCCCCCCTGCGGGGAGGAAGCAGCTTGTGGCTGGAAGGCAGTTCCCAGCTGGTCAGCTAGCATGCAGATAGCCGAGGTAAGGCCTCAGCTGGAGCCCCGTGGTGCAGCTGGGGGAAGGGCTTTGGGGGAATGGGCTGCTGGCCTCTGAGATGGGGGAGCATGGAACTGCTGGGGTGCAGGGAATGCTTCTGGGGGTTGTGTGGGGCAGGGTGTCTATGTAGCTGGGGGTGTGTTAGTGTAGCTGGGGGTGTGTACCTGGGTGTATGAGTGTGGGTGTGTGTAACTGGGGGTGGGTGAGAGTGGATGTGTGGGTTGGTGGGTATGTATAGCAGGGTGTGTGTGTGTGTCTGTTTGTGTGTGTAGCTGGAGGTGGGTGGGAGTGGATGTGTAGGTGGGTATCGGTGTGTAGCTGGGGGTGTGGTCTTGGGGGGGTGTGTAGCAAGGGGTGAGTGGGGTGGGTGTGTAGGTGCGGGTGGGTGGGAGTGGATGTGTAGCTGGAGGCATGTACTTGGGTGTGTGTGTAGGTGGAGGGTGGGTAGAGTGAAGTGATAACTGATGCATGTGGTACTCAGAAGTGGTCGCAAATGCCTACCTGTGGTTGGGGGCAAGTTTTTGTGGGCCTGGACCTGTGTGAGGGTGGGTCCGGACCTGTGTGAATGGGGCCTGGAAATTTAGGACGGTTCTAGGGCCCTGAGTAGCTGGGGCGGGTGAGGGGCATCGCTGGGGCAGGGAGGGACCCAGGGCATGGGCCCAGGCCCTGCCCCCAGCCAGCAGGCCCTGCCCAAGCAGCAGGTGGCTAGGCCGTGGTGGGGCTGGGCTAGAAGTGGCTGCAGGAGGTCGGGCTCGTGTCCACACCTCTGCGGCCGCAGGTGGCCGGGCCCCAGATCCCCGGAGGGGGACAGGGCTGCCGCAGCCCCATCCTTGGCTGGGGGTCTGGGGGTCTCGCTGCCCGTGGCCACAGCGGCGCAGGGCCCGAACTCCTGCAGCTGCTTCTGGCCCGGCCCAGCCGCGGCCTAGCCTCCTACGGTGGCGCGGCCTCACCTGGCCCTATCCCTGGCCAGGGGGCGGGGCCGGCTGAGCGGCCAGCCGGGCCCTGGATCACTGGCCGGGGACAGGACTGCCACGGCCGCTGGCGGCCAGCCAGGCCCTGGATCCCCAGCCTGATTGGGCCGGAGATCTGGGGCACTGGTGCTGGGACTCGGGGCACGTGCGCCGGGGTGCGCAGCGCCAGTGACGCCCCTGGTGACGGGGGCCCACACTAGCGTGATGGAGTTCCACCAATTTAGGAAGGTTCCGGGACCCCTAAATTATACTTTAGCCCCTGATAACTTGTGTGGTTGAGGCGACCTACTTCAGTGCTGTGTACTAATCAGTTTTCCAAGTGGTGAAGCCTTCATGTTCTCATGTAGTGAATCACTGTAGTCCAGCCAATAGGTGTCAAAAGCATGTAAAGTATAATCCTGAATATCCAAATAGCATAGGGGAGATGGATTTTGTTCTGATAATGAAAAGGCCAATAGCCATTGAGCCATTCAGCAGCAGCTGGAAGCTCATCCTCCTCCTTTGCAGTCTCTGCTCTGGTCCACTCACTCAGTCCAGTCATAGCAGGGCTGCAAAGGGTTTTCTGCACTGCTGCAGGGCCATTGCCACTTCATCTTTGCAGGCACAGTGCACCAAGGTAGGTAGAGGGGCGCTGAAGTCCTGATGCTGCACAGCAAAGACTCTTGGCCAACACTCTTTTCTGCCCCCCCAGGACCACAACCAGAAATGGTAGAAATCATTATTCATAGATGCTGTTGTTTATTAGCACCAGCAAGGTACACAGGAGCACTTCTAAACTGAAAATTGTGATGGTGTGCTGTCAACCAAAGAAGACTGTGCCATGGTGGCAAACTTCAATATGCCTTCCTCTGCCCACAAGCATAACCTCTCTCTTGCTTCAGTCCAGCTTCAGCCAGCTCTTCTTTATTCACAAGCTGATTGTGTCTATGATTGCGCCATCTTGGTTGTGGTGGTGGTAGTGGTGGCATGGTCTTGTGTGGTGAAGAACAAGTATATCTGTGTCATCTGTATATCACTTACACTTAGGTCTGTGTTATCTAGCAAACTCACCTAGTAGTTGTATGTAGATATTGAATAAGACCAGAAAATGAACTGAGGTTTGGGGGTTCCACAAGTGTGGGGCATGGTGATGGAAGTTTTCATTAACTCTAAAGTCAGAAGGGACCAGTGTGATTACCTAGTCTGACTTCTTGTATAACACAAGACATAAAACTTCCCTAAAATCATTCCCAGAGCATATCTTTCAGAAGCACATCCAATCCTTGATTTAAAAACTGTCCATCATGAAGAATCCACCAGAACTCTTGGTCAGTTGTCCCAGTGATTAATTACTCTCACAATTAAAAATGCATGCATATTTTCCAGTTTGAATTTGTCTAACTTCCGCTCCCAGCTATTGGATCCTGTTATAGCTTTCTCTGCTAGACTGAAGATTACATTGTGAACGTTTGTTGCACATGTAGGTACTTACAGACTGGAATCAAGTCACTACTGAATATTTTTTTTGTCAATCCAAATAGATTTAGCTGTTTGAGTCTATCACCATAATGCATATTTTCTAATCTTTTAATTATTCCTGTGGCTCTTCTCTCAACTGTTTCCAGTTTATCAATACCCTCTTAGTGTTGGCACCAGAACAGGACAGAAACTTCTAGCAACAATTGTACCATTGCCATAACAAGAGAAAAATGACCTCTCCATTTCTATTTGAGATTCTCTTTCTATGCATCCCAGGATCATATTAGCTTCTTTGGCCACAGTATCACACTGGCAGCTCATATTTAGCTGATTACTCATTGTAAACCCTAGGAGAAAGTCCCCCACCGTGTAAGTATAGTCTATATTTTTTGTTCCTAAATGTATACATCTACAGTTAGCTATATTAAAGCACATATATATATATATTGCATCAACCCTGTTAGCTTTGTCAACCAAACTTGTATTTAATTTTAAAATATCAGGCTAGTTTGACAGAATCTGTTTTCTTTGTTGATTTTCATTCATTATATTATCCTCCTTTATTTCAGTATTGATCAAGGCCCTTGTCAGTCTCTCCATTATCTTGTCCTGGATCCATGTCAGACTGATAGGCTATAATTACTCATAGCATCCCATCTACCCTTTTTAATAAAAGGCACATTACCTTTCTTCCAGTCTTCTGGAACATCCCTAATACTCAAACTTATTGAAAATCCATTTCATACCACTGCTCATTGGGTGCATCCCACCTGGAAAGACTCAGACCATTTTAGCATATTCCCCTGGACCTTTCCCATCTCTCTTCGGAAAGAGAACAATATCTTATAGTCAAAGGTGCCAAATATTGCAGTGAGGTCCAAGAGGATGTGAATGGATTACTGTCCTTTGACAGAAGGATATCACCAGTGCTGCTAAAGCCATATAAAATTTATGTGGTGGCCTAAACCAGGGGCATTGCTGGTGCTTGGCTCACAGGGCTTGAGCCCCAAGTCCCAGCATCTGAGCCCCAGGTCTGCTGCCTGACAGCCTGTGATGGTGGTGCACTTATGCGGCCTGAGCCCTGAGTTGCTGGACACCAGGCGCCAGGTCTTTTCTCAGGTCAGCAGCACTACTGGCCTAAACCCAGATTGTGCCATGCTGATGAGATTAGCTTCAATGTGATGAGTTTGAACTCAGTCTTTGGCTCTAGACTCTCTATGAGCTTGCTCTGCAATAAGAGGCTTGATGCTAGAAAGTAGGTAACTAGAATTGGTGTATCCAGGGTTCACTGTTAGTTGGATGTTTAAAAGGGGAAGGAAAGATTTTTTTTCTCAAAAGAGCTACAATCTACTTCAGTTGTGAAAATGCAGTTCTTTCACATGTGACATTTCAGAAAAAATTCTGACTAACTAAAATGAAACATTTTGTTTCAAGGCAATTTAACACATATCAGAATTCTAGTTGTCTTGAATTTAACCGGAGCCATAATGTTTTGAATCAGTCTTGACATTAAATTGCATCTGCCTATAATATGGTGCCATAGTATCTCAGGTGAGTTTTAGGTTAGTTCATACTTTTAGTCTTTCCTATGAGCCAGGTTCCTTGGTTTGGTTATATTTCTTATGATGTTCTACAGTGACATCTCTAGTCAAGTGCTCTGGTGAACGTGGGAGTCACATGACTGTGGTATATTATGGGAGATGTAGTCCAGCCAGGGAGCCCAATCCCTGAAGGGAATCAGAGCAAGAACCACCTGTACCACAGCTCTCAGAAGGCATTGTAGTACTATGGGCAGACAATTTAATGAAACAAAATATTTTGGTTTGGTTCAACACACTGGAACAAAATATTTTTACTAAATAATTATGATTTTTTTTCTGAATTTTCCATTCCATGAAAAATTTGATACTTGGACTTTTGTCCCAATTTGGGATGAAGATGAATACCAATATACTAGAACTTGCCATTGTTGCTCCAGTCAATCAACAGGTTGTAAAACTCTAAAATGTATCTGATTGCCTAGAAGTCAAGAACACAGACTCTTGGGTTCTCTCAATTTCAACACAAGAATTTGTGATGCAGTTTTGCAGACTAACATTTTTCAATTTCAGCTTTGAGCAAATTTCCTTTTTTCCCCCCCACCTGCTATTAGTAGTACCTACAGTTGCGCACTGAGAACCTAACCAGAATTGGGCCCAAATATGGTAGCACCTGTACAAAACATATACAATGGGAGTGGATGTTCTTTGCCTGTAATAGCTTAAAATCTAAGGAGAGATGTGACTTATAAAGTGTGCATGGATGTAGTCAGATATGGTCATTTATATATGTGTCGTGTTACACATTTGTAGTCTTTTTATAATCAAGTAAACCACAACTAAAGTTGGCTATCCTTCAAAGCATCATTAACCCAGTGAAGGTTTATATTGCAATCTCCTACTAAAGAATTCTTTTAATAGCTTTATAAACTGGTGGAGAAAGCAAATTTGCAATATTTGGGTACAATTTCAGTACTTAGTAATTTATATATTAGCAGATTGTTACAGAGCTCATAACGTAGCCTTGACCATTAAAATGTTGTTATGTCTTTAATGAACTGAAAAATCCAATTGAAAGATGTTTCTGTATATCCCTGAGGTGGCCTTAAGGGTTTGGACTTGCATATCTAGTCAATGCTATCTTTAATAGCCAGTATGAGTTACTATGTATGACAAAGCTAGTTAGATAAATCTGGAAGCAGCAGGAACAGTTTTACTGCTCAACAAGCTTACAAAATTCTTAAATCGTGCTAGGTATCTGCACCCACTCACACTGATGGCAAAAGGGAAATGGTTCTGCCCCCAAATGAGTACCACTTATTGAGTGAATTTGCTTTAATAAGGATACCAAATGTATTAAGTACAGAAGGATTAGAAGTTAATTAAGACACTGAAAACCCTGTCTCTCTGAATCCAAATGGCCTCAAGCTCAGACTCAAAGCTTGAGAGACAAAGGAGAATTCAGAGCTGGGAGAATACTTAAGTCTAACCCAAGGCAGGTTTTTTGTGTAACAGTGAAATTATTAAAAGAGGGAGACAGTTTATAAGTCTCTCCTGAAACCTCTTAATTTGTTTCCATATATCGTGGGTAACCAAATAGTGCAAAAAATGTCAATTAATAAGGCCATTATCAGCCATACACTTCATCAGTAATCTGTATTGGCACAGTCTTTTTTGTCTTTGCCACGGTGATAGGCACTGTAGAAATACCTGAGATAAACTGATAACGTGTTTTCTCTGGAACTACAGGGACTTGAAAATTTTAATAAGGATATTGGAGCAAGTTTTGCTCTTGGTTACAACTGTGCTGCTCCAGTGACTTCATTGGGTCAACAGGGATGTCAGTGAGACCAAAATAGTCAAATGCAGGCACATAAATTGCAAAAAATTTAAGAATAAGATTCTGTCTCTGTGTGCCCATTGGTATGGATGTGTAAGAATAAGCAGAGCTTACATGCTGGACAGGGAATATAGGAGAATGGGATAAATCTTGGTTCCACCTCTGTATTCACTCTCCAGAACTTTTGAAAACTGCCTGGAAGGTTGGGGTAAGGCCAGCAGACTATCACCAAACATGAACAAAGAAGCAGGAGGGTGACTGGTCTCAGAATGGTGTCTCTAAGGCACACGGTCTCATGGGCTGATATGTCTTACACACAGTCATTGCTGAGGATTGTGTCTAAAATCAAAGTCTGCCATCAAGCCTCTGAAATGAAGAAAGTAGAGCTGGTCAGAAATGTCCTTTCTAACAGTATACTTTTCTGTTAGGCAATAACAGTTCTTCAAAATTTCAGTGTTCTACAGGAAAGGGCTGCTTCCGATGAAATTCCAGTGGAAACCAAACAGGTTTTAAAACCTATGAATATGCATTTTGGATTGGTTATTGGGCTGTTTCCTGTATGCCTATATTGGTTTAACTCAAGAGAAGTCTTTCTGGAAAAATCAGCAGAAGAGAAGAAAACAACTCAAATAAAGCAACCACCTCAGCAAAATTCTTCAGGACAGTGTCAGAACTATTAGCATTGATTATTTTAAAACCAACTCTGCCAAACTACAGGATTGATGGAGGGAGTAGGGAAGAGTCAAACTGATTTTGGAGATTTTTTTGTATTAAAAAGTATCCAGCAGGATTTAACAGAGAGAGGCAGCAGTTGCTCAGGAGAACTGGATAGAGTTCAGTCCAGTTTTGCCCTTTTGTACCTCTTTTGTACCAGTTTTGTTCTTTCTGTTCTTATGTGCTTCTCCCTTTCTTAAGAGAGGCACAAAAGAACAGGAAAAAATTCTGACATGATTTAACTGGACCCTATCTAAAGAGAGAGGTACTAGCTCTTCACAGGAACAGGAAAGAGTCACATACCAACCTGTTGAGGGTTCAAAGGTATCAGACCTGCCTAAATTGCCCTTAGGGGATAGTATGACTTCAGGAGAGATAGACATACAAGTGGACTGTTTGTTGTTTTAAATTATTTATCTCTAAAAGCTTTGTTCCTTGTTCTGAAGTGAACAATACCATTATGTTAGGGAGACTTATCACTACATCACGGGTCACAGACCCTGAAAAGTAAGAACTGCAGGGGCTTGAATTCAGTTGAACCTATAGAGAATTAATGGTTGATAAATAGGGTATTTGTAGCTCAGAGCCTAGTCTAAGGAGAACTGCAAAATACCACCTGAGAATAGGGAAAGATATGAGACTTAACCCCTGCAAAGGTGAAAGCAGAAACGAGAAAAGGGATGAAGGTACAGCTGCAACCGTGACTTCCTGTTTGTGAGTACTGAGTATAAACCATTCAACAATATTGTACAATCCACTTTTTGTATTAGATGCCAGTGTGCTGAGCCGCTTATAGAGACACAGCAGCTTCTTGTCACTTATTATAAGCAAAAAAAAAAAAATTATCTACTGTTATCTGGCATTCTTTCAACGCAAAGCTCTTGGTAACTATACTCTTTATGTGATGGTGTCAGGAAATAAATCAGTGGAGACATGACCATCTGACTGGTAGATGGCTGGCACAAACAGTACAGTACAAGAGTGCTTTCCTTTAAAGCGACACTTTATTTTTGTCTCAATCACTTAAACATGTCTGCAACAGGTTAGTGCAGTTTTTCTCAACCACTGTGTCGGGATACATTACTGTGTCACCACATAATGGTAATTGTGTCACACAGGGATGAGGGGGTGGCTAGATTTGGCCTGGACTGGTGTAGCCTGTATGGTGGCATGTTGCGCCCAACTCTGTTGTGACCCGCAAAAGATTGAGAACCACTGGGTTAGTAAATCACCTTAAAAGTAAATAATTTTGGTGAAGCTCTCAGGTAGTGTAATTATAACCATCCAATTGGCCTGTCTTTCATCTGCTGTTGGGGTCCCTAACGTATGTTCCTTAATGAGTCCCACACACCATATTTTCTGTCATTAGATAGATGTGTTTTTGCAGAGTTTGCATGTCTTGAAGTCCCTGACAAACACATCCCAAAGGGAAAATATAGGTAAGCTTTTTTTAACTCCTCCCCCATAACACATACCTCAGCAATTTCAACAAAGATCTTACAAGGAAGGGCACACGGTCAATTTCCCTTGCGGCCCTCTCCCCTCCTGGCTCCTTGCTTAGGTATACTACAACATTTACAGTAAGACCTGCTAAGGCCTATTGATTTATTTTTGGCAATAAGCATGATAATCAATATTTCAGTTATCAGCAAAAGTCCAAGGAGTTTGCTGATCTGACAAAACCTCTCTGTACACTACCACTTTGAGTCACAGGGTGATATTTTAAGTGTGTGAAGAAACAAGGAGGGGAAAATGTTAATAAGGTACAAGTAGTTTCTACTACTATAAGATTCTTTGCATAGAGTTACTAACCAAGAAAGTCAGTAATAAGGATAATGGCTTTGAGGTACTGATGAACCTCAGGACAATGCACAAACTATAAGGATTTGGGGAGGAAACATTTTAAATTGGCTCTCTTGTTTTATAAATTCTTGAAATAGAATTCAGATATTGTTTGATGACTGGGTTTCTTAGCTGCAGATCTGATTAAACTGAATAGCACTCAGTGAAGTGCCATTTTCATCTATATTTAAAATGTGTTACAGTAAATAGTACTGCTCAGTGGCACCGTGTTTGTTTTTCCTAAGAGGCATATAGTATCCAGAGAGTAAATACAGTAGATTCCCCTTCAAAGTTTAGCTCATTCAATGTTTTTTCTTTATTTGTAGTTAAACAGTTGTTCTGAGTAAAAGACAGAATTTTAAAATTAATAAATACACTGAGATATAGAAAATGATACATACCTTTTTAAACTTACATATTTAATTACTACATGAAAACATTAGAGATCAAAATTTCACACCTATTTAACATGTGGTAAAACACAATTTCACTGTTAGACATTGGCTCAATGTTTCTGAGTTAAGGAGAATTTGGGATAATCACATCATCAGTAAGCAGCAGTACTTGGCATTCAATATAATTAGGCTGAAGAGATTCCTATAGAATCCCACATTAGGATGTTCTGAATAATGTCCTGACACCTTCCAACATTTATACTTGTCTTTATCTTTGCAGATGTGAGTAGTCACTTTAAAATGAGGGTTAAATCTAGCCTTTCCTAGCTATACATGGCTGAAATATTAGTCAAAAAAAGAAGACCTCAAACAACACAGTATTCTGTGTTTCAACCCAGGGGCATCGCTGGCGCTTGGGACACGGGGTCTGTGCCCCAAATGCCGGTACCAGTGCCCCAGGTCGTGGCGGGGGCCCGCGTCTCCCAGTCTCCAGCCGGATTGGGATGGAGATCTGGGGCCCAGCAGCCCACAGCAGTGGCAGCTGCTTCTGGCCCCTTCCAAGGTCGGGCAATCCCACGGCTGCAGCTGCCACTCCCCACCCTGTCCCGGCTGGGGGTGGGGCCTGGGCCCATGCCCTAGGTCATTCCCTGGGACAATGACATCCCTGTTTCAACCTGTCCTCGTTTCTAACACAAGAGTTCCAGTTACATTTGAGAACTCATTCCAAAGTTAGGGGAAATTAGTTCTTGAGTTACAGACCCATAACTGTCAATCACAAATAATATTGATATATTATTATTTTCCTGCATTTTACTTGAATGACAGTCATGAGTATTTCATAACTTCCAGGCAATATATGAAATCTAAGATCATATTATACACCTGAGAAAGATTCATTGTAATCACCTTGTCTGACCTGTGTAAAACAGGCCATAGAGCTTCCCTAAAATTATTCCTGGAGTATATCATTTAGGAAAACATTCTGTCTTGATTTAAAAATTGCCAGTGCTGGAGAAGCCACCATGATGCCCAGGAAATTGCCCCTGTGATTAATTGCTCTCACTGTTAAAAATGTACACCTTATATCCATTGTGAATTTGTCCAGCTTCAATTGCAGGCAGAGATCACGTCCTACCTTTATCTTCTAGATAGAAGAGCCCATTATCAAATATTTATTCTCCATGTAGGTACTTACAGATTGTAATCAGTGACCCGTTTTCTCCTTGTTAAGGTAAGCAAACAGAGTTCTTTGACCCTATAAAGCAAGCTTTCTAATCCTTTAATCATTCTTGTGACTCTTCTCTAAACCCTCTCCAATTTACCTTGACAATTTAGCATTAGTTGCATCTCTTAATATTTCAGGAAGAGTTCATGTCCAACTATTAAGACATTCCTGGTCAAATCATGGCTGCACAAAGGTTAGGGATAGGAGAGGGAGAGATAGTAAAGGAACCTACTTTGTGTTTCCTATGCAGAAAGCATGCATAATTTGTGTGCAACTCTAACAGGATGGCAGATTCTAGGGCTCCACAAAGGGATTCAGTGTTTTTCTGATGAGTAACTGTGATATTAGGTGCACAAAATCAAATATTTTTGCTGTGTCATGCTAGCAAAAGGATTTAATTAACTCAGATGAGGATTTGGGTATCTTTCTGAAGCAGAGGGAGTTTGAGATTAGGATGAGGCTCCTCTAGGGGAAACCTGTGAAGTAGATATCCATGGCTGTGTTCACACAGCCCTCTTATTTAGAAACAACAGAGGTTGTTTTGAAATAAGATTTAAGCTGTTCACACGACGCATGGTTGTTTCGAAACAACGGCGTTGTTTCGAAACAAGTTAAACCCCATGCGGGGACGAAACAACACCGTGCGAACATGTTGTTTCGAAACAACAGTGACTTGTTTCGAAATAACTGTTGCCTGAACCTGCTATTTCGCTTTGAGCTTTTTTCCTTAATTCAAATTAACAAACCGTTAATTCGAATTAAATTATTTTGAAATAAGGTGTTATTTCGATACAAGTTGTTTCGAAACAACCGTATCGAAATAACCCCCTGTGTGTGAACACAGCCCATGAGAAAAAAAGTGAAGGAGCTGTATTTGAAGAATGCTCAACAGAAGCTGGGTGAACAGTTTTATAGTAATATGCAGTTTTCCAGAGGGTGAATATATATATGGGTGATGGATATATGCCATCTGTTCCATGACTCCCTTGTGAAAAATTTAGATTTTGCAGGGAGCAACACTAGCACATGTGAAGACATTATGCCTGGTCTCCAAAAACATAAAATATCTAGTCTCTGAGGATCATAGAGTTTGTCACTTTCATTACTTGCTGTATGGCTTTGACTCTGTGTGTGTGTGTGTGTGTGTGTGTGTGTGTGTGTGTGTGTGTGTGAGAGAGAGAGAGTCTGCTAAGTTTTTAGAATATCAGTATGATATACGGCCTGCAATAGTTATAGATCTTTGTTAAGCAAAGATATTGTGCCAAGGAAAAGAAGGCATTGTTTTCACACTGTTTGACATCTCTCTAAGGGTTCTGTGATGCTGCCATTCTGTTTTGGCCACCATCTCTGTCACAAATGACTCCAAAACCCTCTTGTTCAGCAGTCCAGTGCAATTTATTTACACTGTGCAGTCCCACAACCGTCTTGACACATACAGTTTGTCTAGCTACCTTAGGGGCTTCAGGAACCAAACTAGTAGAGCCTCTGCTTGCTTTCCATTCCCTGGCCTCTCCATTCTCTCATTTTCTTTAACTGGCCTATTTATAGCCCCTGGCTAATCACACACACAGCTGTTTCCCTTTCCCCAGTCAGATGAAGGTGTTCACAGCCAGCTCCAGCCTACCTCTCTCAATTGGACTGGCATAACTGAGGGCTGGGTATGGGATTACTCTGTAACACTTTGTGACAGATTCAAATAGACACAAAAATTCTCATTCTAATCCAGAGCCACTTTAGATTTGTTTCTGTGTAACTGAAGTCAAACTCTAGCCCAATAGCCACCACTCCCTTTTTAAAAAATATCTCTAGATATTTATTAACCATCAGTATTTTCTCTAAGGTAATTTTCATTGTATTATAATGACTACATTGAGTTCAGTGGGACTTTGAGGGTGTGAAGGGAATGCAAGATTCATAAGTGGCTTTAAGTTCCTCCACTTATAGTAAGTACCCAAAATAGTTTCTTGGGCGATTCAGTGCTATTTCATTTCATTTCTCCTCTGTTAGGATCAAATTCTTCAAGGTGCTGAATCCTATGAGAAGATCAGCACTATGGATATTAGGATTGAGTTTTCTCTGTGCCTCACAGTATCATGCCCGTAGAGTGGGTGGAATTAGAAAAAATATTTTACTAAGTGATAGATCACCAGTTCTAGCAGTATTCTTTAGTATAGTAATTATTGGAAAGTGCTGTTCAGACTGGCGATTTCTTATTTTCAGGTAAGAAAACAAAAGCTTTTAAGCCGTTATCATTCTCCAAAGCATTGCAGAATATGTATTATTTGTTGTTAAAGTCTATGTTGAAATAGTGGTGTAGCAACCAGGGAACCAGGCTGCAGGCAAGTGCTGGGTCAGGGGGTCTGCAAGGCTTGGGGTGGCGTGGGGAGCCCAGGGAAGCACAAATGTTGGCTTGGCCCCTGGGTACTGGACACCCTCGCTACACCTCACTATTGAAATGGTTTTGCTCATTCTGGTTACCAGTTTATACTCTTAACCTCTCTTCACTGTATGGGTAATGTTAATTAACAACATTTTTCAAAGGGTTAGCCTAAAGTACCACTGAAATTGACCAAATGAGGTGGAATTTAACAGACAATTCTGAATTTTCTGGGGAAATAGTTAATTGGTTCATGGTCAAATTACAGCATGGTAAAGAAATGAGCTGAGCTTTAATACCAGCTGCTTCTGAATGAACTGTCTGTTATTTCAATAAAAAGAATTTTTAGTGCAAGGACTTAATATCAGTTTGTTACAGCTGGATTGCTACCATTCGGCTATTGGTTCAATAGCCTGTGAAGTAAAATAATTTACATGATGGACTCAGCCATTAAAGTAAATCAATCAACCAAAACTATTATTTTAAAAATATACCAAAGTAAATGTGTACTACTTAGATGATGACTGCTGCTTGCAAAATTATTTTTATGATAAATATTATCACTCCTTTTGAAGAATGATACCTATACTCCATAAATTCTTGATATTAAATAAAGTTATAGAAGGACTAGTTATTGGAAATAACCTTAGATCATGGTTTGATTCAGTTTAAATTAAATAGAAAAGTGATCAAACCCAGCTAATCAACTGTGACTTAATATTTTAAAAGCACAGATTTTGGGAAATTAGTTGAAGACAGCTGGACTGCAGAACTCAATGACTTAAATATGCTGGAGACTTGGAATTTGTTCAAATCAACAGTATAAAAGCTATCTGAAATTTGTATACCAAGCAAAGGGAAAAAACTATAGAGGAAGACTGGAGCTCCAGAAGGATGAATAACCAACACAAAAAGTTGCAAAACCAGACAGTCTCTAGGGACTGAAAAAAGGGACCATCAGCAAAGAAAGTTAAATTGTGGAGGTTAGAATATGTAGGAATAAAATGAGACTTGCTAAAAGTCTATTTGAATTAGCTCTTGCCAACATAATAAAAGGGTTTTCAATTATAAACAAAAAGAGAATAAGGAAGGAGGAATGCAGTGTGGATGGGAAGGAAATTAAAGATAATCTTGGTATGGCCAAAAAACTAATACATACTTTGCCCCTGTTTTCAGTAAGGATGATAGTACGGATGAAGTACATCTGATGGAGATGTGCTTAGAAAGGGCAGAGAAAGCAAGGTGAAAGAAAAATTTTTAGATCCTACTGTGCTCAAATCATGGATGGACCAGATAATTTCCATCCCAGAATACTGAGAGAACATATCTGTCCATGTTCAGTAGCAGGACTCAAGCAGTTTGTAGTCAAATTTATGGGCTAAGGTCAGAACTTGTGTTCTGGTTCTGGATCCAGAATGAGGTTCAGAATCTAAGTCCAGAACCAAAGCAGATGACAGGAGTTTGGGAGCAAAGTTGGTCATGGGAGCTTGCTGATGATTCACATCATTGTGTGGATCTTTTCTGCTACAACCTGTGGACTTTTGTGGAGCCAAAGGGCCAAATGGACGTGTGCAAAGTAGGTGTTAGTGTAAACTCTTAGGCAGGACTTCTGGCAGTGTATGCCAATGATGGTTTATGGGAATGCCAATGGTGTATGCCAATAGATACTTATGGTACTGTGTGTGCCAAGGGAGCAACTGAGTTACTACTTCGCCAGACTCCATTATGAAGGTCCATTACCTGGTGGCTGTACCAACCCAATTTGATTTATGCCAGTTTTTGTTACCCTTCTCCTCCTCCCCCTTTCTGGGGCACTTTCCCTACCAAGGTGGCTATCTGGATACCTGATTGTTAGGCCACTATGAAGTAGGGTACATGGACCTGGGTTCCCTGGAGCACTCCTCAGGCCCATAGCCTTCTCAGTCAATGAGGTAGGGAGCTATAATCTAATTTTAGAACCCAAATTCTCATGATCCTTATATTCACCATGTCCTCAGACCTGCACAGAGGGGGTAGAGGTTGTAGAGAGTGAACACAAGAGTTTTCTACATGTGGCTTCAGGAGTGATACCTGAAGTACTGGATGTGCCAAGAATATCTCAGCAGCTGAAGCCTGATGGTCACTGAATAGCCTCCTAGCTGACTGCATATGGGCCAAGGTATTGGTAGTAAAATCTGAGATAAGGCAAGTTCATGTTGACATGTGATGCTGAGAGCAAGATCTTTAGAGCTGCTGCAAGTGTGGGGCCCTTCTGCCGCCAGTGATAAGCATACCACATATAGTTCATTTTCAAGATGCATCTTAAGCTCTTCTCGTGGATTTACCATGCCCAATCAATAGCTGTGGGGGCTGTGGAGATGGTAGCTACAGCTGGGTGGGGATAGAGGAACCCAGGTGGGTGGAACCCAAAGTTCACAAAGAATAAACTCTGCCTGCTAGAAATGCGATCTATGTTATTGTAGGTGAATTCTGCTTAAGATAGGAAAGCTGACCAATCATTCTGCTGATCATGTATAGCACTTTAAATACTGTTTTAATAGCTGATTCATTCCCTCAGGCTGGCCATTGGTCAGTGGATGACAGGAGGAAGAATCATAGGTGTGGGGTCCCAGTAGCAGCAGGATTTTGAGCCAGAATCACAATATAAATTGTAGACATCAGTCAAATATGGTCTGTTTGGGAAATGCATGGACATGGATGATGCATGTCATCAGCAGCCAAGCCACCTCTTCTGTGATGGGCAGAGGTGTGGGGGTGTGGAGGCAAAGTGCAACATTTTGGTTAACTGATCAACCACGGTTAAGATGATGATGTTTCTGTCAGAGATGGGGAGCTCCACTATAAAATACAGGGTGATGGCTGTCCAAGGTTTAGCTGGGGCTCAGAAGTTGTTAGTGACAAGGGAACTCATGGGTGGCCTGTTGGTCAGAGTACACATCTCACAAGAATCTGTGTAGGAGTGCACCATTGCTTACATCTTGGACCATCAGAAGGAATGAGTAATCAGGTAAAGGATCTTCAGGTGACAGAAATCACTTGCTAGTGGGAGGTAAAGTCATTATTTTCCGTTAGCCACTCAGCAACAGCAAGTAACAACCTCCCAGGGAACTCAAGGTAGCAAGGAATAGCAACATACTTCCTCACTCTGTCCTCAGTAGTATTCTAGGCTTTAGAACAAATTATGAGGAAAAGATTGAGGTCAGATAGCACATCTATAATTGTTTATATCACTTTTGTTCCTTTTCTTAATTATAGATACAACATTAGCTATTTTCCAATCATATCTTATTACCCTCACTTAGATTTATTAAAGAGCCTATCTACTGGACTAAAAATCTCAAATTGTAAGGATTGGCAGGACAAAAACCAAGGTCAGCTGAGTCAACAGGCAGCAGACCTCTCCAGAATGCCCCTTAATGGCAGCTTCCATAGGGGTAGCTGTGTTAGTCTAGTTCAGCAAAACAAACAAGGACTCTGGTGGCATTTTCAAGACTAATGAATGCATTTATTGCATGAGCTTTCATGGGAGAAAAATCTCACTTTGTCAGATGTTTGGAGAATGGCACCTTTCACCTATCAGCTCCTCTCAACCTGCAAATCACAGTACATGTACACTATGGGAAGCCCCGTTCAAGGGACCTGGTTAACAGCCATCCTGGAGACTCTCATGACCTCTTGCCAGCATTTAAATCCCCAAGGTATAGCAGGAAGTGTCCAGGTATCAATGTGGATCTTTTGCAAGCTGCCATAACCAAATCAACTTCTTTGCTCCCAAACTCCTGCTATCAGCTTTTGCTCTGAGTTGAATTGTGACCCTTGTTCTGGAGTCAGAAGCCTGACATAGGTTCTGAAATGACCTGAAAATCTGACCTCAAGCCACAAGAGCCTCATTCCAGGACCTGACTGTTTACCTGAAGCAATCTAACCCTTGCTGAAAGCCAGTCCTGTGTGAACATAAAGGCAGCAAGTCATCCCATGCTTTGCATGTCTGTAGTGGCACCAGATATATCTAAATGGGTTAATCGTCCTCAAGAAGAACTTCCAGATTGAGAGCATAAGTGTTGCAGCACTCATCAGAGAACCAAATCCCGTGAGTGCAGGTAAATGAAGTAAATGTTGCACAGTGGACTCCATTGGCACTGTGTGCCACCAAGAAGAGTCCCTGAGGCAGCAGACCACTGTCTTCCAAGGTTAGAATACTGTAATATTCACATGTGCCGCACCTGCCTCACTAAATATGGGGCTGACAGGTTGCTTCACTGATACTTCAGGGGAGACCACCAGCAACTCCGGGGGTTTCTTTATTAGTGTTGTTTGCAGTTCTTGCCCCATGTCCTATCCCACTGATTAAGCTAAAGAAAGCTTTTGTAATTAATGTCTAAACAGAAACAGTAGAAGTCCTGTGTCAACTTAAAGACTAACAAATTTCTTCGGGCATGAATTTTCATGGTTTATAGTCCACTTCATCAGATGCATGAAGCGGAAACTACAGTTAAGAGGTACATATATACTTGCAAGGGTGAGGAACGTTACAATGGAGAGGGCAGGTGCTAATAAAGCCAGTTAAGTTAGGGTAGGTGAGGCCTATTCAAAACAGCTCGTTAGAAGGTGAGAATGTGTGAACAGGAACAAGTGCTATTTTGTAATGAGATAACCATTCCAAGTCCTTATTCAGATCCAGTCTGATTGAGTAATGTTTGTATATGACAAGGGTGGCCAAACCTATGGAACTCAAGAGCCACACAAGTTGATTATTAAACCTTCGAGAGCCACACTGAGGCCTATAGCCATATACTTTTACATACTCCAAAATTACTGTTTCAAATTCATTGCACACTTTAATTTTATTGTAAAAAGAGGACAAATATCAATCCTACTAATGTCAGATTCTAAAAATTACTTAAGGTTACCATGAAAATTAGGTCTATACAGTAAAAACTTAGCTTCTGCTTGATGTAGAAGACTACAGGCTGGTGACGAGATTTTTTTTTTTTAAATCCTGACGATGCCACACTTCTCCCCACCATCCTGACCCCAGCCTGAACTCCTAGGCTGGGGCTGCTTTCCTAAACTGATTTGCTGACATTCTTCCGGGAGCCACAGTTTTTCATTCAAGAGCCACATGTGGCTCCTGAGCCACAGTTTGGCCACGCCTGGTATGTAAGTTCCAGCTCTGTAGTTTCAAGGTGAAGTCTGTCCTTGAAGTTCTTTTGTTCAAGTATGGCAACTTTCAAATCTGCTACAGTGTACCCAGGGTGATTGGAGTGTTCTTGTATAGGTTTATGGATGTTACCTTTTTATTTCTGATTTGTGCCCATTTATTCTTTTGTGCAGGGACAGGCTGGTTTGGCCAATGTACATGACAGGGGGGAATTGCTGGAACATAACTGCATATATCCCAATAGTACTTGTGCAAGTGAACAAATTCTTGATGGCATGGCTGATGTCATTAGGGTCAGTGATGATGTCACTGGAGGTGATGTGTGGGTGGAGTTGGCAAGAGGATTTGTTGCAGGGATAGGTTCCTGGGTTAGTGTTCTTGTGTGCTGTCTGGTTGCTGGTGACTTTATCAGTTGCCCTCCCCATTTTATTGTTTCTCACCCTTGCTAGTGACTATACACCTCCTAACTGTAGTTTCCACTTCATGCCTCTGATGTAGTGGGGAATCCACAAAAGTTTATGCCTGAAGAAATTTGTTAGTCCTTAAGGTGTCACTGGACTTTCATTGTTTTTGCTATGTATAGACGAACATGACTACCACTCGGTGCTGTGGCATGGTTCTCCAGGGCCCATGGCCCTGGAGGGCTGCATGGAGGGTCACCATTGCTGCGTGCCAGCCCATGCCCTCCTGTGGCACACTGACCAGAGAGGGGCTGGAGCAATAGTGCTCTCTGGCCCCAGGGACACTACCGAAGGAACGATGGGGGGCAAGCCGGTTAATCCAGCTCTGAATATAGTTTTACCAGTGGCAAATTGTGCCAGATTAAACTGATCTGGAGATAATAATGGATTTTTTTAGGCAACAGAAATCTAGTAGTCTTCAATAAAGCATTTAACATAATATGACATGAAGCAGTATTAATTAAATTAGGAAGGATTGGAATCTGTGCAGGAACTATAAAGTGGATGAGGACTATGTAAAATGGAGAAGCCATCTGATTGTACTGGAAAGTGACTTATCAGACTAAAACAGGGGTGGGTAAATTACAGCCCATGGCCCAGGTACTCCCCACCTGAGCCTTTGTACAGTCCACCAGCTGATCTGGCTCGTGGCCTGGAGTGAGGGTGACCCAGCCACTCCCCCTTCTTACCAGAAGCCCCACCACCACCACCACTTGCCATGTGGACCCAACTGGGTCTTGTCTGGAGTGCGGCAGCCACTCTCCCCTTCCTCCCTGGCTCCACCACTTTGGGGCAGATTGATGCTGGGAGAGGGGACTGGGGCCAGAGGCCACCAGTCATGGCACTCCCACCCCACCCCCAAGTCAGCTGATGTGCCCTGGGCACTTGGCTTGCCCCTGGAGTGAACGGGCAGGCCTGCTCCACCCAGGGACAGATCAGCTGGCCTGGTGATGGGGCAGAAGTCCTACAGTTCATGGTCTCTGGCTCCAGCCCCACTCCCAGTTCCAGCTAGGTCCCTGCCAACACCTCTCAGGCCTCTAATAGGGTGGGAGAAGGAATAGGACTGGGAGGGGTGGCCACTCTCGCTCTACAGCCTGCCCCCTCCCTCTGTGGCCTGCTACACTGGGGGTGTGGCCTTCCAGCCAAAAAGTTTGCCCACCGCTGGACTAAAGGGGTGGTGGTAGAGGAGTTCATCAAGACCTGGCTGGGACTAATTTTATTCAATATCTCTATTAATGATCTTGGCAGAAAGAGTTGGAGTGTGGTAATGAAATATGCTGATGATACAAAGGTGGGAGGCAATGTCAATACAGAAGTAGATTGGGATACTATACAGAAGAATCAGGATGACCTTGAAGACTGGAGTAACAAAAATAAGATGAAACTCAAGAATACAAAGTGCAGGTCATGTACTCGGAGCATGATGATAATTCCTGCTACAAGCGTAGACTGCTCAATTGGAAGTGAGAAAGTAGGAGAAAGACTTGAGTGTGTGGGTCATTCACAGGATGTCTGTGAGACACCAATGTGAGATAGCTATGAAAAAGGTAAATATGATCCCAGGATGTGTTAAGCAAGTCATTTCTAATAAAGATAGAGAAGTATTAATGTCCATTCTTAAGGCACTGTTGAGAGCTTATTTGGAATAATAGTTAGAATTCTGGTACTCTCTTTATGAAGGGTCAGTTTAAGCTGGAAGAGGTGCGGAGAAGAGATACTTGAACAATCAAGAGAATAGAGAGCCTCTCCTAAGAGAGGAGGCTGGCAGAGATTGACTTGTTTAGTCTAGCTAAAAGATGATATGACGTTATGACTGCTTACTGTTATTAGGGGTGTGGGCTGAGATATACAAACTTCACACTGGGCCTGAAATTGTTAAAGGGCAATTCTGAACCAAAGTAGCCCTTCCCCTCTAGACCTGCCACACATGCACTTACTGGAAGTTCTCAGAAGTCAGGGTACAGGGTGATGGACAGGCTGCAGAAGAGAGGCATCTTCCACAGAGCCAGACAGAAGAGTGGTCCTGAAGGGGAGACCACAGAACAGGTAAGAGAAAGACAGGGAAACTTATGTGAGTGCATTTGTATGACAGGGTTGCATGTGCTGGCAGGTATTGGAGGTCAACAGCTGGGGACTAAATTCTAGTGTCCATCTTGTATCCCTAAAAGCTTAGACTTTGAGGAATTCAGCTGACCAGTTGTGGGAAAGGATTACTGCTCACCACCCCAGTGTAGTCAGGGTCATTTGTTTTTATCTCTTCTGAAGTATCAGGGATGACCCAGGCTGGAGATGGGACACTGGATAGGGAAGTCAGAGTTTTGAGGTGGCATTGAACATTCTTTCTCTCACATACTTGGCTGACTAGTTCTTGTGCCCATGCTCGAGGTCTAACTGATTGCCATATGTGGGTCTGGGGAGAAATCTTCTCTCAGATAAGTTTGGGAGTGATCTGGGGCATTGGTGGTATATGGTTTCCTCTGTGGCATGTGGGGTACATTGCCAGAATTATCTGAGTGTATGTCAGGGACCCCTAGCAGTTGTGCACATCAGTCCCTCCTATTCTCTCTATCTGTGGTAGGTAACTCTTTAGTCTCCTCTGGGCTGTAATATTTGGTCTGATTTTAATTGCTAGATTTAGTGTGTGGTTGCTGCGTGGTATTGGTGGCCCAGCATATAAGGAATTTAGGTTAGATCTTCTGGTAGTCTCTTCTGATTTTAAAGTCTATAACTCTGAAGTCATCATAATCTAATGGGTTAATTATCTCATCGGTAAGAAGGTTTGTGAATGGCTGGCATTAATGAACAAAGACACAAAAAGTATATATTTTTTGCCTAAATGGAGACAACTTTATTGTAACAACAAACACCTGAAGCCTTCCTCACTTGGTGTCAATGAAAAGCAGGGAGGCAACAACCATCTAAATTTGTCACAATGTTTATGTGAACAAAAAGGCTCTCTAGTGTGAATGCTAAGAGGACTGAAAGCAAATTTTCTGATACCCAGATGCTAATTAGCTTCACTATCCAGATACTAGCCTATCCAAGTCACCCCTTAACTTCAAAGCTGGATCTCACATCCAAATATCAAATCTCTTGATCCAACTCCAGCACTGAGAGTGAGTTGATTCCTAATTAACAAGTAATTCATTAACTCAATCTCAGCCACAGTGGAGATCTGAGACACCCCCACCTGCTACACCCAACAACCCCCAGTCCTTACCACAGATGTCGGTAGTCCTGAGCTTAACTGGCATATTCCACCCACAAATCTTGTAACTTCCTCTCAAAACATAATAGAATTTTCATATTGAAAATTAGAGAAGGGAGGAAAAATTGGGGGGATGAAATCATGACAAAAATACTCCTTGGTGTTTTTTTCTTTCTTAGAGTTCAGTGTAGACTTATTTTTATTTTCATTATGTTTTCAATATTTTAACAAAATTATTGAAATAATTTTATTTTAAGTCATAGAAACCTGGGGGTTGGTTTAATGAATAACATTAACAGTGATTTGGAAAAAAAAAAAAAAAGGGATACATTACAATGATGTGGATAACTTTTGTACAATATTGTATTCTCTAAAAATAACCATTTTTATATTAAAACCTTTTTGTTTACAGAACTTTTAACCAGTTCTATAGAGATAGCACCTACTTCATGTGAAGGGTGCATGTCAACTGCATTACATACTTCAGGGCCAACATGAGCATTGCCTTTGTCTTATCCCTCTGTAGCACATGTGAAGGTCTTCATTGTTCAGATAATGTCCACTTGTGCCAAATGCACAGCCCAAACGAGTTCCTCTTCAGACTGACTGCTCAAGCAGTTTAGGGTATGTCTGTATTTCCAGCTGGGGTGTGATTCCCAATTGAAGGAGACATATCTGCAGTAACTCTAATCAAGGTAACACATTAAACATAAAAGTACAGTCACAGTGAGCAGTTGGATATAAACTCAAAGCTACTAGCCTGTCTCACAACTGCATTCTGTTTTTAGCATCCAAGTTCACTGAGAACTATCCCAATTATGTCTCCTTGTGCTGAGAAGCATAACCACAGCTTTTAGTAAAACAAACAAGGAGTTCTGTGGCACTTTAAAGACTGACAAATTTATTTATTGCATGAGCTGTCATCGGAGAAAATCCCACTTTGTCACATACCCCTAGATCATCAGTTTAAAACAACTGTGTTGGGGCACAGTACTGTTTTGCCACACAGCAGTTAGTGTGTCGCGGCTAGCAGGGGAGATGGCTGGATTTGGCCTGTGGGGGGTGGGCTGGTGTGTCCTGAAGGTGGTGAGACACCACCGTGTTGTGACTTGCAAAAGGTTGAGAACCACTGCCCTATATCAGTGGTTTTCAGACTTAGGATCGGGACCCAGTACTGCATCATGGACTCTCAGGTACCGGATCTCAGCACTCCTTGCTGCTACCACCAAAAGACTGGAATGCATTGCTTAAAGATGTAATTGTTGGGTTGTGAGCATACCTGATTTTTTTCCAACTGGGTCCCAAGAAAAAAAGTGAAAATCACTGCCCTAGATCATGCAAATATGGGTGCCAAGATATCTAATACATAGTAATCTAATTTCTTTTTTGCCACATAAACAATTTGGACCTGTTTCTTAATGACCAAATGACAGGCACTCAGATGAATGATAATAGCTCTTAGGGTCTGGCCTGGGTTCTTTTGTTGAAGAAGACTCTCTTAATTTCTGTTGTGTTAGTCCCTAGAAACTTCAGTCATGTACCAGAGCATCATTGTATTAGGCAGTATACAACAGAAACAGTCTGTGAATGCAAAGAGCCTATGAGCTCCAAAACATTTACAAGCATAAATCAAGGAGACTATTTTATGTCCAACAGCTGAATCATGAGTTATACCTCATTTCAAGAGACACCTCAGCTGAAATCCTTGTCAATGTTAAGAGTCACTGTTGACTTATGAGACAATTCATAATATTATATCTCAGAATACAGATCAAGGGAGAGAGGCTCATCACCCCTGTCCTATTGTACCTACATAACAAACCATAAGTGGTTAGATGTGAACAAGTACCACTTAAATAAAGGAAGGGTTTGTGTGAGTGATAAAATAATAAAAGTTTAGGGAATGGAATGGAACATCAAGAAGAGACATGATCCCTTCCTTGGCTCCCCTTTTTGGGCAGTACACAACTCCTTGGCCAATCCTGGTACACTTTACAGGCTGCAGAGCTGGCCAGTAACAGTCCTGCTAACAATGGACAGCTGCCATTGGCTTCTGGATGCTGTATTTTTTGCACCAAAGATGGTTAAAGGACCCACTTGCTGGGGTTGCCAGCTCCTTCCCTGACAGCGGGTGCAGGAGCTGGCTGGAGCTCCTTGCCGGGGTTGCTGGCTCCTGCCACAGCTGCCGGTGGAGGGGCTGGCTTGACCCCCTTGTCGGGGTTGCCAGCTCCTGCCCCACCACGGGGGCAGGAGCCGGCAACCCCAGCAAGGGGGTCAAGCCAGTTCCCCTACCGCCCACTGGGGCAGGAGCCAGCAACCCTGGCAAGGGGGTCCAGCTGGCTCCCACTCCTCTGGCCGCCTATCAGTGGCCAGGGGTGATGGCTGCTCCCCCAGCCCGTGCCAGGCTCTGCAGCCTGATCAGTTTCACAAAAGGGAAATTGACCAGGCTGCAGAGTCCAGCGGCTCTGCTGCCTGGTCAGTTTCACACTGAAATTGACCAGGCTGCGGAGCCTGGCAGGGGCTGGGGGAGCGGCCATCACCACTGGCCACTTCCCCTGGCAAGGGCCCCGTGTGCCAGGCGCCAGTGATGCCGTTGGTGGCAACATGGCCCTGCCATGTGGCCATGTTGCCACACCTCCCAGGATTCCCCTCTCCCAAATCGAAATAGCAAGTCTTGTGTCCAGACTTGCTATTTTGTTTTGGTATTTTTGCTTAATTCAATTTAAGTTAAATCGAATTAAGGGTTTTATTTCGAATTTGCTTATTTTGAAATTAACCTGTTTCAAAATAAGCATTCTGCTGTGGACATAGCCATAGATAGTATCTTACCAGATCAGACCAAAGGTCCATCTAGGTCAGTACTCTATCACTGATTATGGGTAGTGTTAGATACTTCAGAAGATAGTGTGAGAACCATGTAGTGGAAAATTATGGAATGCCCTAGAAATATGGGATTTCACCCTAACCCTCATCAGTAACAGGCTGGCTTGTGTCCTGACTCATGATAGTTTTCGAGATACATTTCCATCTAATAGAAGTTTAGAACTCTCATTATTCAAATAAATGTCTAATCTTTTTCTGAAGCCAGTGAAGGTTTTCCTCACATCAGCAGAGAATGAAGCACCATAACTGTGAATGTCTTGGCTTTTGTTAGGTTTTCAGACATTTAAAACTATGTTTAATAGAATTCTGCCTTTAATTATGAGTGTAATAGTTGGTTAATTTCCCTTTTTTCATCCACTGCAGCACAGTCAGGGTCTACCAAATATTAAAATAGGCAATTGCCACTTTTAAAAGATTTAGCAGGGTGGAAGGTAAGTAAATCAGACATCTGGACTATGGTATGTCTGGGAAAAATTAGCAACATGCTTTAGCAATTGGTTGTTTGATTAAACATTTGCAAAGGCCTAAAATGGGGGCTCCTGTATAGCTAATAAGTTAGAACTTCAGAACTATTCATATGCAAAAGACATACAATGCCTCATTATAATTTTAGATGGGAAAAGATGGCCATCTGGTCCAATGTCCTTTCCTCCTTTCTCCTTCGTAAACATTGAAAATAACTATATTTTTATTTGCAAGTACAACAATAAAACAAAGCAAGCAAACAAAAAACCTCTTCTTTAGTTACATAGTACATGCTGTTACTTCCTAAGTGATACTGTCATAGGAAGCAAGGGACTCAACCCCTTAAAAGTTCAGTTCTGTACTGTAACTTTCTTTTTCTGCCTGGAAGAGCCTATTGAATTATATGGGGTTTCTGCGGGGGAAAAAAAAAATCACAGCATGGTGTTAATTAAGGAAACTCAGACTGCTGTAAAGGAACACAAATTATACTAGTTCTTTTACAAAAAAAAATACCACGGTGCTGGCTTTAAATTTTGTAGAAGACAAGGGATCTTTTCCTGCTGCCACTGACATTAATGAGTAAACTTCCATTGACATGAATTTGGCAGGAGTGGACCTAAAAAGTCACATTTTCTCAGTGAAAAGATCCCTTGAGGGTCGATCATCTGGCACACAATTTTGACTTTAATCTGCAAAATTAAACCCTTTCCTCTCTCAAGATATAGCATGCAAATTTGTTGAAGAAGCTATCACGCTATAAATTATATCAACTACTTGTTTTTGTTTTTTTTAATTATTCCCACAGGCACAACAGCTAACAGATCTGGAGCAAAAGTTAGCAATAGCAAAAGATGAGCTGGAAAAAGCAGCGCTTGACAAAGTAAGAACTTATCTGGATTCTGTAACCGTGTTTAACTCTATTAGCTTTGAACACTTTGGAGTGACTCATAAAGAAATATAAGTTAAGACACTGATTCTGCAAAGAGTTACACTAAATGAACTGGGAGTAGTTCCACTGAAGTCAATGGAATTAATCGGGGCATAAAGTTTAAATTCAAATGTAGGATTTCCAGGATTGGGATCAATAAGGTTAAAATGTTTGAGAATCTCATGTCAAACAGAATTCTAAGCTCAGCTTGCAATGAAGAGATGTTGATACTTGGTCAACTTTTGGGCTAGATTTTAGCATTTAGCCACAACCCCAAGAAGGATATGTAGGCTGATGTCTATAGCCCCATATGAACTCCCATCCTTTATGTCCTGGAAGTGTAAAGGAAATCTGCAAGCTGAGCTGTCCCTTGAAATTGTGCAGCATGCATCCTCTAGTGCACACAGCTAACACTTCAGGCCAGTTATTGGGACACAATAATTATAAAATAGATTTGTCTCCCTCTAGGTGCTTTTGGGTGCACGAATGGAACTGTCATTGATCACCCACAAATGCAGAATTTTGATTGTCCCTGGATTTTCAGTGAGGTAGGGTTGCAGGTTCTCTGAACCCTTCCTAACCTCCTTTTTCAGGGGGTCAGAAACTGCCTTACACTTTGTGAGTAACAAACATTATATTTTCATTAAAACTCATGAAAACTTTGTACCAGAACCTTTTTCCAGTGAAAAAATGCTGATTTAAGAAAATTGAGATGTCTATGGAATATTAGAATGTAGTTAGTTTTTTTCATTGAGCTAACTGAGTACCAATTAATTAAATCATTACCAGATAGATTTAAAAAATGCAGATTACTGGATAAAATACTGATTAAGCAAATCAAGTGCCAATTATAATAATAAAGTATATAATATATCAGTGGTTCCCAACCTTTTCTCTACTGAGGCACACCTTGAGGCTTTCAATTATGCTGCCACACACTGCCATGATGAAATCATGAATATTCAAATTAACACATGAATATTCATGAGCCATGCCGTTCTGTTTTGGGGCTGCAGTCCAGGGCTCCAGCTGAGGGAACCCCCCGGCCAAGCCACATGGGGTTGCCACCCACAGCCAGCTCCAGCTCAGGGATCCCCCCCCCTTGCAGCCGGGGCCATTTGGGGCTGTTGCCTGCAGCGTCAGAGAACCCATCAGCTGGGGTCACATGTCTCTGCCACCAACTGCAGCGGCTCTGGCTCTGGGGAACCCCCTGGCTGGGGCCACATGGGGCTGCCACCGCGGCTCTGGGTAACTCCCACCTCACCTCCCCTGCCCTGACCACATGGGGCCTCTGCTGTGGCTCCGTCTTTGGCTGCGGGGAACACCCCTGGTCCTGGCCACATGGGGCCTCCTCTGCAGCTCCGGGGAACTCCCCTCCCCCCCCCCCCCGGCCGGGACCACATGGGACCTCCACTGTGGCTCCAGCTTTGGTTGCGAGGAACACCCCCAGCCGTGGCCACATTGGGCCTCCGCCATGGCTTTGGGTCCATGGCACACTGGAGGAGTTGCTGCAGCCCACTAGTGTGCTGCAGCACGCCAGCTGGGAACCACAGTAATACATAAAACTTGAATTGATCAAGTTGAAGCAAAACGTTAGCTTACAACACAAGTTTGACCATATTGAAATAAAACATTTCAGTAATATCAGCGTGAAATGGTTCTTCATTTTTTTCTAAGTGAAATGTTGATTTGTTGTTCCAAACCAGAAGAAACTTAAATTTCAGAATTTTCTGTGGAACGGGCATTCTGGGGTTTGAGTCACTTTGGTTTTCACTAATTGCTCTTCTTGTTTTGATATGGTAATTAATATGACAACTCTGTATTCTCTTTCAAACATTGTTAACCTCTTGTGGGGAGAGCATTGGGAGGTGAAAATAGAGAAATGGGGTCCAAGAAATACTAAGCATAGATACTGCTACTTCTACAATGATAAAGTCTTATTAACTGTGCTTGCTTTGAAAATATTTGGGTTTCTGGGATTTCTAGAGATGTTAAACGTAAGTTATTTTTCCTTCCACTGCAGTAGAAGGCTTTTTCCTTTATCTAATTAATGCCTTAATATATTGATCTTGCAATGTCAGCACACACAGTGTCTGGAGAAAAGAAATGATGGCAGTGGAATGTACAGTTTGGGAAATATAAGTACTTATGAAATTGATTGCATTGTTGATGGTATTTTAGCTGCTATATAGCATATTTTGAATCAGGGTCAGATACGTCAGACGTCTGCCAAAACCTGATTCTTGGCTCTAGCTATGTTCTCCTGTGGCACTCTGATGGTATAAAGGAAGCTTGAAACTGACCTACTTGGCCAGAGGATGATTCACTGCCTATTCATTAATGGAACTGCCACTCAGAAACCTAGTCTATATATTGTATGGTTGAGGGGTGGTTGGAGTGTGTTGAGAGTCATCACAATCATATATAAGAGAAGCCCTGGGACTTTTCAGATCTATGAGTTGGCCTCCAGCACCCCTGGGGATCAGGTAAGCATAAAGGTGATATAGAGCAATCCTCTTTCTTTCCTGTCACCCGATGCAAGTCCGGCCCTGTACTGTGAGCAGCTCCACCAGCCTCAAAGATCAGACCTTTGTTCTTTAATAAGCCCTTGCTCAGGCAAAATGCTTTCCTATTGAATGATTTTTATTTAGGCTGGCAAGTCTGCCTCCTCAGTCAGTGCAAAGTTCAAGATTTTTCCCCACAGTAAGGAAACAGAAAAACCAGTCTGCTTTTTACCTCCCCTCAAACTCTTCTTTCTGTTACTTTTCTCTTTCTAATCTAAATAGTGCTTTTGCAATAATTCTTCATCTGGCCCCTAGGAGCTTTTTTTTTTTTTTTTTTTCCCCCCTCCTTTGAATAAAAAACAACTATTGCTTCCTAGTTGGTCCATTTATATGATTTATCTCTAGGTTCTAATTTGGTTGAAGCAAGACAGGACTGATAGTTCAGCTCTGTTCTTCTCTAATTAGAAACACATAGCATCAGGATATTAAAAAATGGGGAAAAAATCAGGAAATTTGTTATTGATTACTTGGCTTTGCTGTGCTAAAGGCATGTTGAACTGTACTAGATATAAGGAGCTAAATTACTTTAAATACATATTTCTACGTGTAATGCCTTGCATGTTGACAAGTTCCAAAGCGGTAACCATGTTAGTCCAGTTCGGCAAAACAAAGGAGGAGTCCTGTCGCACTTTTAAAGACTAACAAATTTATTTATTGCATGAGCTTTCATGGGAGAAGATCCCACTTCATCTGAAGGTATTTATGGTACTTATCTGGCTCCCATTATCATACTATCTGAGCACGTTATAATCTTTAGTATATTTATCCTCACAACACTCCTTTGAAGAAGGGAAGTGCTATTAGTTCAATTTTTCATCCAGGGATCTGAAGCAAGAGAATATAGATGAGTTGCTCAAGTTCACACAAGGACGTCTTTGGGAGGGCAGGTAACTGAACCTAAATCTCAAGCACAGGCCAAAGCCCTAGCCACTGGGAAATTCTACCTCAGTGTTTCCCAACCAGCTTGCCATGGCACACAGGTGTGTCATCAGGTCCAAGCAAGTGTGTCACAAAATTTTTTGAAAAACTACTCAAAGAGTTCTGGATTGGCTCATTGGCTCATGAATATTCATGAGTTCATTTGGAAACTGTATGGTGGTATGCCTCAAATTAATTAGAGGTAGCAAGGTGTGCCATGGCAGAGAAAACTTTGGGATCCACTGTTCTGTGCTATATTTATGGCATGTCATTTGGACATTCTCATTATTCTGTGAAGAGGTGGTCTGCATCCCTTGTTACCCTGAGCTTTAGGGTCAGCAGGTCAGATTCCCCAACCATGGGGGTTTACTGCCTGTAATTCAAATTCCCCTCTCTGGCAGCTCATTGAATGGCCTCATCAGATTCCTCAACCCTGAGGAGTCACTGAATCAAGACTCAGGTGGTTTTTCCCAGTTTCCCTAGTGCTGAAGGCTCCCTGAAAGAAAATCTTCCTCAGTTTGTCCAGTCCTTGAAGACAACTGTCAGTTCCTCCTCTGTGAGAGCTCACTGACCTGGGTTTACAAGGTTCCAGGAAGAGTTAATGAGTTTCGAGAGAGAGCACGTCACATCCGTCCAGTTTAGAAACTATAGTTTATTAACGATTTGTTGTACAATTGCTAAGCATGGATCAGATGAATAATAGATGAACGAAGCAGTACAGCTATAGCTCACCAGTGGGTGTTACAATCTCCAGGTCTGTCTAGGTGGCCAGTCAAGGTTCGGCTCTGGAGGGGCCTTTTGCTCTGCACCTTCCTTCAGTGCAGGATGTGGTCGGTCTTGGAACTTCAGAAGCACTCACTCCACAATCAGACTGTCTTGTATTTATATAATCTCTTGTCACAGATACTTGTAGAAATAGCAGATTTCCTTATAACAAGCAAGTTGTTGGAAATGGGGAGGGAGAGACAGCATCTTGTGCACCTGTTGGCTTCACTGGTCTTAGACACCACCTATAACCTGTTGTCATGGCACCTATTATATTTGCTTTTGGGGGGAGGGGGGAGCAAAGTGATTATTCCAGTACCCAGGGCCAGTTCTGCTGTGAGGCAAGAGACAGACATGGCTTCAGGTGACAGTTCTTAGGGGCACCTAGCCCCCCTGAAGATCAGGCTGGCTCCCACCTCTCCAACTCTTTCCTAGCAACTCAGGCACTGTTAGTCAACCTGCAGCTTAAGTCATGTAGGCAGAGTGCACTTTAAATCCCTCTGCAGGCAGACGCTGGAGATTTATGCACTTTGGAAAACTCTTTTCAACCTCCATGAATGAGATGGCAGGGGGCGTCAAATCAAAATTTGGCTTGGGGCACCACAACCCGTTCAGTTGGCCCTGCCAATACCTGGAACATTTTAAGTTCCTTTTGATAATTATACAATATTTTCAAAACACCCCAAAAAGTCATTAGTCTGTGTGCTAAAGGTCACTTTTTCAAATATTAAAGATTACTTTCCAGGTCCCAAAAAGGTCATGCTATGGGTCATGTCTGTTTACCACTTATGCTTCATTGGCAAAAAATTGCTAAATGTCCCATTACACCCTCTCTGTTAGACTGTTATAGCATAACCCCTTCTGAGTATTGCAGCACTCATTCAGGATACTCATCATTTCTGCACATGTCCATTTACTGTGACAAAAAGATACTTTCTCTCTCACACACAATTACGCTGTCACATAGTTAATAAAATTTCCATAGTTTGGTTTGGCTTGGTATTTCAAAATAACTCCTTGATATAAATACAGAAAGTACCTTTGAGAACTGCAGCTCAATTTACCATTCACAATTCTAGTATCCTGTGTGATTGAAAGAAAGAAAGTTAAACAGCCTCTTCCTTTGGACAATAGTAATTTTAAAATTCCTCAAGTCAAACCAAGCTATGGATATTTTAACAACTATGTGACAACATAATGAACATGGACACACAAGCACATCTTTCTTTCTAGCAATGCTAAAAATAGACATAATTAAAAGTCTTGTAAATTGTATTATGTTTCCTATATTACACCTTATTTCCTTTTAATATAAATGGTCTTTTAAAATGTCCTTGAATAAGCCATTTGAAAGTTGTATGAGAATGGAAGGAGAGTTTGCTGTGATTTTCCCAGACTCTTTGATGTGCAAGTATACATAACATAACCCTCAGGCCAGTTATGTAAAGCATGCATTAAGTTGTTTTAATTTCCTGCTTTAATCAGAAAAAGATTGCTACAGCTGTTGAACTGAACACTTGCCAAAGCAGAAAGGAAAAAAAGGTTCTCTATTCCCTATAACCTGTCTTTAAGAGCTGATGACTTCTCATTTTCCCTAGGAGTCACAGCTGAAAGCTCTGAAGGAGACTGTACAACTCTGCCTGTCTTCCGTTCTGCACACTCAGCCACCTGCTACGAATATAATCCATTCAAAACCAAGTGAGAAGCTGACATCCCCAGTTACAAATGACTCTCAAGTTCCATTTCAAGTGACAAGTACCAAGGTACAATTTTTCCCTTATTTATTTTTAAGCAGTTTTGAGAGTTTGTCCTGTTAGATCATCAAAGTGGAACTAAGCAGGATTTTAAATTCATTGGAGGATTAGGATGAATTTTGAAGATAATGCTGAGCCTATTTCTGATGTCACCAACATTCCCTTTAAAAAGTTGGAAAATAGCTATTTTTCTTGCTGGTGAACAAAATTCTGCCAATCGTTAAATGGATCTTGCTTGCACAGCATATCTACAAGGAAAATGGATGGGCTCGTGAATTCAATAATTGATTATATTAAGTCATAGCAGTGATATTTTAAGTGTCAGGTACTGAAAATTGTATTTGATGTACAGGACTAAATGTCAAGAAAGTTTCTGACCACCACGTCTTCCAAGATAGATAAATGACATGGGTACACATAATGGAGTGGGAAGCTGAAGAAAGGAAATCTCTGTTTTAATTCAGTCTGCTGATCGATTACATTTGTGGGCCATGCAGGAGAGATCCCTCTTCAAGAGCCATTCAAATGAAAGCATGCTGGGCTAGGGAGAATGTCTGAAATATAAAGGGGCTGCATGGAAAAAGGCATGAATGGAAGGGAAAAAATGAGACAATATATATGGTCTAATGGGTTTAAGCTTGGTTTTTGCCGTAGGAAAACATGAGTTTGAACTCTGTATTGGACACTGATTCACCATTTTTCCTTGAGTGAGTCACTTACTCTCTCTGGCTCACTTTCCTTATCTCTTAAATGGGCTGAACCAAAGCATACCAAGAGAGAAGTGGTATAAGAAACAGTAGCAACAAGATGTTCCAGGACAAGGGTAGGGGAAGGAGAACTTGCTTGATTACCGCTGTCAAGCAGATAAGTGCCCAGGGTTTTAACATGATTCCTACATCCCCCATGATTGCTCCAACTAATAGGGTAAAGGACGACCACTTCTTTTGCTAGGGGATACGTTTTCTGCAGAGACCAGTCTGGTGGGCGTATTCAAAGGCTGGGGGAGGGGGGTGTATATCTATGTATTTAGATTTTTGAGTTAACCGGCTAAATACTTTTCTGATTGACTTTCTTTGCAGAATATATGGTCATATTTTACCCTCATATTTAATTGTGTGTGTGTGTCAAGAAAAATAGTTTCAATAGAGTTATTTGAGATTTACAAAGAAATAACTGAGAGCATCTGTAGTGTACCCATTCATCCCTGAAGATCACAAAATGCTTTCCCAAACAATATATGGGGATCGCTTCACCCACTTTTAAAAGCAGGTGACTGCAAAGTATAACTTCACTAGGCATAGTATAATTATCCAATACGAATTTGATCAGGGCATGGATCTCACATAGTTATTCATGCAAAAGTGCTCTAGAATTTTTTTATAACCATGCATGATCAGAAACGTCTCATGAAAAAGAGCAGCATCACCAGGTACAAGCAATGTCTTTTAGTAACACTACAGTCAGTTATTGTTTCAGTGCTAATTTAGAAAAAAGAAACTCTTACTTTATTTACTGAATTATCCTGGAATTTTCTTGGAGATCATGCAGATCAATCCTCATCCTACTTGATCTGTGAGATCTTAGGAGAATCCCTTCCTGGAATACTCTGACTGCAGAATTCTTTATTATGTTTTTATTAAACCAGCAGGAGAATCTCTGCTTTGCATCCATGTGAAAATAGTTGTGTGAACCAATTGCTAATCTACCATCATCCAAGAACAAATTATAATGCTCAGTAATAAGACCCAAAATGCCACTGTGAATCTGTCTAATTTAAGTCTAATGTCATGGACTTTAGACTGATGGTGTCCAGCTGTCTTTGGTTTTACAGAAAAACAAACAAGGATTCCTGTAGCACTTAAAGACTAACACATTTATTTATTGCATGAGCCTTCATGGGTGAAGGCTGAGATTGAATTTATTTGCCAATTTGATTGCATTGCTTCAGGGCGTAAGAGGGACTTTGGCTTCTCTCATTACAACAGGTGATTTGACATCTTCCTCTATATTCTGTTCCCCAGTGTTTGAGTCTTTACAACTGCTCTGATTTGCTGTTACAGTGTGACCTGTTCCCATAACTTACACTTCCCTGCATTTATTCTGTCCCATTCTATGAGTTCCCCCATCTTCAAAGCATCTGACAAAATGGAATTTTCTCCCACAAAAGCACATGCAATAAATAAACGTGTTAGTCTTTAAGTGCCACAGGACTACTTGTTTGTTTTACTGAAGTAGAGTAACATGGCTGCCCCTTTGGAACTTGGTTTTACAGAAGTGATAGTGGTGCAGATTTTGAGGGGAATGGGATTAAAAGCAGTGTGAAATTAAACAGATTTTTTCTTTAGGTTCTAAGTTCTGAAAACACAAATATATATTTTATTTGCCCTGTATTCTTGTATTTCTTGCTTATTATATATAAACCTTAAGTTATGTCAGTATTTCCATGGTAATACTACCTATAAACAAGAACTGGTAGGTTTCTGTACTCCTGACCATAGAAGTATGTTTGCCTAAGAAAAACAATATTGCCTCTTTCATAGTGATTGTTCACATTTTTCTGCACTTGGCAGATGCCATGAAAATGTCTGAGAAAATAATGGGTCTCAGTCATGCTGTTCCACCCATTGATACCCCATTATTATAAGTCTGTGCATTACCCATGATTAAAAAAATCACTGGAAGCTGGTACTGTGAAATAGGTTGTCAAGAAATCATAGTCTGGGCCAGAATTATTCCCTCTGTACCTGAATTATATTATGGAAGACTTTTCATAATGTCATCCATTGTTATGTATTTAGTCATTGATTTTGTCTTCCTATTACAAGCTGTCTAGGCTAAGTTATGGATTTGTGCATTTTATCTTTTCTTTATGTTTTTACACACATTTTTACACTATAGGCTTTTTAAAATTGTGTGTGCGTGTATCTCCTTTTTTACTATGATGACAGGAACCCTCAGTGAAAAAAATGTTCATGAATCCTGTCACTTTTAATAAGTGTCAGCTTAACCTTCCGTGAAAAATGTGATGCTTGCCCTGGTAAATACCTTAACTTCAAAGGATGAATCATCTGCCTAGGAAAATTGCTTTTTAAAAATGTCAAATTTACATACCACCTATAAATTAAAAATGATATTGTGTTATCTATACTACTCAGGGACAATAGTTCCTGAGATTCATGTTAGTTCTTTTTAAGAAAGCATAAATTACTTGTGTCAATGGCTGGCAATTCCATTATATGGTGGTTTGGGCACCTCTTCCTTATATCTGAGCATCAAGTTACTGCAGGTGGAAAAAAACTAGGAGGTGGCAGATTACTTCTCCAGCCACTCACCAACAGGAAAAAATCAATATCTTTATTGTTATCCACAGATTTGGTTTGTATGGAGGTTGTTGATATGAAACATTTATCCTGATAAAAATTAAAAGCTGTGGATTTAGATAGTTCAGGTGTCTGTGTAACCTTTGGGTAGGCTAGAATTCATTTAATTGCCCTTCTCCAGTGTCTCAAAAAAAAAAATGGAGCTTAACCACAGCTCCCAGAGAGAAGCAGCTGGAGACCCAGGATTCAGTATGCAACGGACTTACAGTGAAGATTGTTCAGTTACCCTCCCCACATGAAAATACTACTTAAGAACATACAGTCAGTTTACTGGTTAAGCAGCATCAATCATATATGAGAAGACCCTGCTGCAAAATGCTCCACAGCAGGGAGAAAACATTTTGCTGTCCACTCCTGGCTCAGCTTCTCCCAGTCACACACTGAGCACATGGGCTCCTCTCATTGCAACTCTGTGGCTGCTGCTCTCATGGCATCTGACCACAGCAGCAGTAGAAAACCTGTGGAGCATGCTCAGTGCAACCACCCACCTAACTTCCAGAAGCTTCTGGACCTGAAGAGTCAAACTGGCCCAGCAACATGCAGTAACTCAGCCTCAAGAGATCCCTAAAAGAGATTGCTTTTTTTAGGCATCTGGGTTACATTTGGACTAAAAGAAAATTTTCACATTTAGATCCCAGAAATTATTCAAATCCAGTGATCAAAAACAGTGCTATGTGAACTCCATTTAGTGACATATGTTAAATGGTTTGGTGTTCTTGAATCCAATTTTTAATGAACAAGACAGAGTCCATCTAAGAGAAATTACCGTACCATAGTTGATACTAATTTACAGCCTTATTGTCAGTTAAAGCAGAGAGAATAAAAAATAAATCGTTAAGGCTGGATTTTTCTTTCCATTTACTATACTAGACACTACAAATCAGAGTTGGAGGCACAGAGGCAAGACAGTGTCCTGAAGCTTGCAGTCTCAGTTTTGCTATTGCTATATTACCTCCAAGTCTAACATTCATTTACTTAAAAAACAAAAACCAAAACAAACAAACAAACCCTGGTAAGAATAAAATTTTGAGACCAAGAAAAAACAGAGTTGATTGAATATATTTTTCTTCACCAAGGACAACTGGATGAAAACACACTTGTCTTCCTTCAGTCAATATAGTTTCTCACACAAAGGTTTCTACTGCACATAACACTTACAGTACTGATGTTTGTAAGTGGTCTGTGCATGTACCACTACAAACAAACAACAAAAGAACAGCTGATGTGTGCAAGACATCCATGTCTAGAGATCCTGTCACTAAGCCTGAGCAATGAGAGTTCTCAAATTCTGGTGCACAGCTTTGCTCTCCTGAAGTAAATTCTCAGTTGATGTGTGGCCTCTGAGGGGCCATACCCAGCTCTCATAAGTTACAGCAGTGTTGTGGTGTTTTTTGCGATGGTACACACTGGTATGGAATACTGGCACCTTTTTTGCCACAGCGATGTGGCCACAACTCCCTGGAGCCCCTGGCAGACCCAAGTCCCTGGCCAGTGCTGGATCCAACAGCCCCAGCTTCCCAGCCAGAGCCAGAGTCAAGGATGGATTGGGCTGATTCCACTGGGGCCAGGCCTTGCATCCCAGGACAGGGTTGGGGCTGAGTTCCAACAATTTCCCCCTCACCCCCCAAAAAACACTAAATTACAGTAACCCCCTTTCTATTCCAGATTATTTCAGACATGAATGGGGCAAGGGCAGTTTAAAATTTGGAATGAGAACCCTAAATTAGCTCCTTGATGGGGCCCTCATTTCTTCTGCACTTAGGACAGGAAAGCATATGGCCCTTTGGCTCTTTTAGAAGACAGCTTAAATAAGGGAAATAAAAGAAGCGTGAATTAAAATAACTGGCTTTATCTAAGTGGAACAGGGAAAGATAGCTGTGATTATACTCTATAACATCCAGATGTCACAGGATGCACTATGTAACTGTAACTCTTCTGTGTAACTGTAACTCTTCTGCAAGGGCAAGATGGTAGAACAAGGGTGGGGTTCTATATGTAGGGATTTTCAAATAATATTACACCACCAACCGGCTCGAGCCCCCACCCAGTTTTCTGGGAAATCATGCACTATTCCCTGGGCACTGGAAATGCTTCCCCGCTCGCAAGCATGAGTCTGAGTGTACTATACAGAACTTTTAATAGTAATAAAAAGCAGAATGTAAAAGGCCCAATAACAAAAATCAGCACTGACCTGGAGAATCAGTGCAGAGCAGGTTCCCAATATGATCCCACACAGCATAACAGAGCATGTGAACTCAATAGCAAAACCAGCACTGATCTGGAGAATCAGTGCAGAACAAGGTTCCCAACAAACCCCAGGGTATGTAGTGAATGTCTTTCACACCAACTGTCTGCTGGTGCCACTCACTGGTCACTCACTCCATCCACCTGCACCATCCACTGGCTCCGCCTGCTGTCTACCAGCTCCATCTGCTGGTCACTCATGCTGTCCAGACCTCTGCTGGCCACTCTCACCATCTGCTGGCTCCACACGCTGTCCACCAACTCCACCTGATGGTCACTCCTGTTGTCCAGCCATCCCCTGGCTGCTCTTCAATGATTTCAGCTCAAAAAGAGGGTCTCCTCTCTCAGTGACTTCAGCTCTTAAACTCAGAGTAACTGTAGACAGCTTCTTCGATTAAAATAACAAAGAAAGGCTTCACAAAAAAGCCTGGCCACCCATCTATCCTTTCACAGTAGGGCAGGGGGTGAGGCAGTGTCTCAGGCATAGCTCAGGTGAGCTAATGCTACTCCCGCAGCCATCTCTTAACCTCACCAGGCTGAAAGGGGGGATGGCCCCTCTTTCCAGCTTTTTTTTAGCTAATGGTAACTTTTACCCTTCAACTAACCTAAACAGAGTTTGAAAAATCAAGAGAGTAGAATATTACAAAAGACAGTATTTCATGTTTCTCTTCAGTAGCATTACAGACATTGACAGATTTGTGATCAAATCAAACCAAATACTATTACCTGTATTGTCCTGCACCCATAGTGAGACTATCTTAATACGCTCTTTGTGCTCATGCAAATACAAAACCCATGAAGATTAGTTGCGCCCCCTTTGAAGCTGTTAGACACAGCTTCTAGAACTTCCTCACATAACTTTTCTGTTCACTTTTAAAATGTAATTGTGTGGTTTGATACCAGTTATGCCATGCAAGGTTCCCTTTTGAATGCCCTACCTTATTGTTGTTGTATCATGTTTCCTGCAGTATCATGTATATGTACAGTCGTGAAGCATGTGACATGGCTCAGACCATCAGGAGTATCTCTCAGCACAGAGGCTGAAGGGATACATGACAGAGACAATGCAGTTGAGCTCCCTGGCTCAGGGGGAGCAAAGGAAATCATCTAGACCCAGGAGGAGGAGGGGCTGAGGGAGACTGAAAACAAATACAGACACTTTGAATGGTTAGGGTCTTTTTGCCAGAGAAATTCCATCATGAAACATTCTCAAACTTCAAGGAATATCTGGGCCGTGCCTAGCTACTGGCTGTAAAAACATCTTTCAGCTGAACATCTTGTGCATAATCTTGGATCATGAGGTTAGGTTAGGTTACGTAGTGATGTAGGTTTAAAATGTGTTTTGTATCTTTATTTGCTTGTGATAACCCTTGACTTCTTTATTAAGCGATTGTGCTTTGATTTCCTATATACTCACTTAAAATTATAGTATGATCAATAAACTAGCATTTGTTTTAGGTAAAGCTGTGTGGTCTTTAGAGGTTGTGAATGAGCAGAGCTGGGTATTCTCATTTCTTTGTCAAATGAATGAACTGGATTCCATGTGCCTAACAGTGACTGGGGGAAGGGTCCCACTGCCTGTTGGACTGTAGTTCTTGGTATGGCATCTGGGGACCAAGAGTGCTTGCTGAGGGCACTATCCCCTAAGTGGCTGGCAGGCACATGCTCACTGACTGGGACGGATTGCACACAGGAGAGTGGCATGAACTGGCTCAGGAGTGAGTGGTCACCTGGCATAGCACATTCAGAGTTCAGGAGTGGAGATCGGGTGTCACAGCAGCACACTGAACGAGACTCTGGGAGGGGAATGTTACACCAGGACACTCTCAAATCAAAGAACAAAAAAGTCTGCAGCCCCTGAGTCAAAGTCATAGATGAGACATCTGTGAGATGTCCCCCAAAATTGATATTTCAAGGATTAAAGTACATATCAGCTGACTAGCTGGTGTTGTGGTGTCTTTTCCGAAATGCACTGCTGGACAAAGAAAGTCCTTCCGTCCTGTAGTGTCTGTGATGGAGTAATAGCATCAGTTTAAGAATGGAAATCCTAGAGAGTTTCATGAATAGAGAAGTAAACACCAACCTTTCCAGGGCTACATGGTAACTTGGAGGAACCACCACATATAGAGACTACAGTTTTTTATCCTCAATTTAGGAAAACCAAGACTGGGTTAGCAAGGGGCTCACTTTCTATAAAGATATATAGTTTTACCAACATTAGTAGTATTATCACAAGCATAAGAATTTGGGGCCTATATTGAAGGGCTCTTGGGCTATTACAAGAAAACAGACCCCTCAGGAACTTTTCTTCAGCTGCCAGTTTCCCCTTTGGGTTGTAGAGGGCTGTCTGTTGAAAATGCGCTAGGAAGCTGTGGTTTCTACCGGCAGTACTGGAATTGGGAGTTGGATGGACTCTGGATCAAAGAATGGAAAGCCTAAGTCTGGGGAAGTGACAGTCCCCCTGGGTGAAATGTGAAGGGGCTGGCTCACCCTGCATTTGGGGGGCAGGCCAGCTGGCTCAGGGGATTGGGGCAAAGTGCAGAGCGTGACCTCAGTTTCTGGTACCTACCAGGAGCAAGAGGATCTGAGCAGTAGTAAGAGGGAGTTCAATACCCTATGTGCAGGGTAGACAGGATTGGCATTTGTTGTGTGTATTAAAGGTTTAACTTTCTACAGGTAATTGTCACAGACTCAATGAGTGTGGGTAGGAGGATTAAAAAATGAGAAGACAGATAAAAACTATAGTTTACTCCTAAAAATATATGATATTTAGGTTGATCTCTTGATTTCGGAGGTTATGACTCATAAAGCTTGAACTCTTGCAGTTGGCAACACCCTATCTATTGTTCTCCAAGGAAGTTTAAACAGTTCTTTAGGTTCTGTCTTGTCCTTTTTATTTTTTTAAAGTCAATTATGTTTAATCATGCCTGTGTCAATAAAAATAATTTGTCAGATTTTCCCAACCCAGAAGTAATTTCCAGTATCCTTCTCCAGATTCCCTAAGCAAATACAGTAATGTATCATTTCAACTAAATCTCCTTGTAGAAGGTCAAGAAAAATTCCTAAATCAGAACAAGTTTCAAAATCTGCTAAAATTAGAATCAGTGCTGCTCACATCATCTATCATAATATCACAAGTTAAATGCAGGTTTTGACCTTTTGCACAAGCCAGTCGGACTTTTTTTTTCTGAAGGACATATAGAACAATGCAACTTTAATGATGGGATTAGTTTTTGTCCCTGCAAGTGAGAGTACTGATACAATGAAAAATGTTCTAATGTGTATAATTTATTGCATGAGCCTTTGTGGGTGACCTGTTACCATAACATGTTGAAAAACTCATTTATGAAAGTTATATTTCTTAGTAACTGCTTAAATGTATTTACTGCCTATGACCTAGAGCACCCACATATTTTGTTAGTAATAGTCTTATAGCTTACACTGAATGATGTGTGTCATTCAGCCAGTAGCATTCTTTTGAAACATGGGACATGCCAACAATATAAGACATACCATGTTACTTTTAGTTCATTTGATTTTAACAAAGGGCTTTAGCAACAAATCTAACAGCTCTGCTTTTTCCTGAGTGGATACCGTGAACCACCATTTCTTCTCCAGACCCTCTCACCTGAGTTCCTTTCCAGTTTTCTTTCTGTCTAGATGACTATTTCTTCATTGTTCCTGACTGTGAATCATCCATCCCATCCCAAACGAGTGTATTTCCCAAGGCCGCATCCTCTTTTATCTCTGAACTTACCCACAGGAAGACCTCATACATGCTCAACATCTCACATCCCACCTACTGATTGCTGCAGACTCCTCCCTGTCTCTGCCACTTTATGTCTCCCCCTGGATCCTTTTTCAGACTTAGTTGCCCTTTCTTCTCTGGTCTCTCTGTCTCTCACCAGTCCTCTTTTGTTGTTTTCCTCACATGTTGCCATTATATTATTATTGTTAAATATTAGTATTGGAATAGCACTTAGAGGCCGCATCAATGATCAGGGCCCCACTGGACTAGGAACTCTGCACATATGTAATGGAAACAATCTGCCCAAAGGAACTTATATTTAATCATTTTTCTTTCACTGTAGTTTGACTGTACCCAATAATTCTCCCCTACCCCTAACAGTGGCTGAATCACTTTTTTCTACTGGCTCCTCACCTCTCTGTGCATCCTTTTTGAACTCTCTCTCTCACTTCCAACACCCTGCATCATTCTGCTACTGCCTGCCTCTCAGCTCTGTGCTCCATTTATGTTTCGTGCTGATATCTCCTTTGTCTTGATCTCCCAGTGTGTTAACCTTTCTTTCAGTCATGCCATTGATGATTAAATCCAGAGGTAGAGTCATCTTATTTCTATTAAAAGGAGGGGAGAGTTCAGTGGCACTTTTAAAGACTGAAATTTTATTTATCACATAAACTTTCATGGGTGTAATCCCACTTCATCAGATGCATGAACTGGAAAATGTGGTGTGTTAGTGGCAAATATACAAATACAGAGATAGTCTAGCAGTCTGTCCTTCTAGATGTTTTAATTTACCTTGTGACCTTCCCTTGTGTAGGTATTTGCCGTTAACATGCCACATTTTCCATTTCATATGTTTGACAAAGTGGGATTACATGCACAAAAGCATATGTAATAAATAAATTTGTTAATCTTTGAAAGACACACCTAACTCCTCCTCTGTTTTGGTTTTGCTGGACTACACTAACATGACTACACCTCTGGAAATTATTTCTATAAAGCACCATGCAAACCGATGGAATTATTTAAATATTTAATAATTATCCTTTATTTGGAATCCATTCCTAAAGTCCTTATGCAGACAAATCTCCCAGGTGTTTCACTTTATAAAGGTGGATTGATATCTTCCACCTCTCCCCCACTTGGAGACTAATTACTCCATCTTCCAGTCCTTTTCTCTCCATTTCATTCACAGTATGTTTCTATGGTAATCCAAGGTAAAATGAAGACCTGGATTGTTTTGATTTGACTCCATGAATGATTTCTCCATAAAAGGCCAAGTTTTGCTCTCAGATGTGCATATAATCACAGGGTTGGAAAGGACCTCATGAGGTCATCTAGCCCAACCCCCTGCTAAAAGCAGGAACACTCCCACTAAATCATCACAGCCAGGGTTTTGTCTAAACAAGCCTTAAATGTTTCCAAAGATGATTCCACCACCTCCCTAGGTAACTCATTCCAATGCTTCACCATGCTCCTAGTGAGAAAGTTTTTCCTAATATCCAACCTCGACCACCCCAGCTGCAACTTGAAACCACTGTTCCTTGTTCTGTCCTCTGTTACTACTGAGAACAGCCTAGCTCCCTCCTCTTTGGAGCAGCCCTTCAAGTAGTTGAAGGTTGCTATCAAATTCCCCCTCAGTCTTCTCTTCTGCAGACTAAATAAGCCTAGTTCCTTCAGTCCCTCCACATAAGTCAAGTGCCCCAATCCCTAATCATTTTTGTTACCTTCTGCTGGACTCTTCCTAATTTGTCGACATCTTTTCTGTAGTATGGAGTGCAAACCTGGACACAGTATTCCAGATGTGGCCACACAAGTGCCGAATAGAGGGGAATAATCACACCCCTCAATCTGCTGGTAACACTCCTACCCATACAGCCCAATATGCCATTGGTCTTTTGGGAAACCAGAGCACACTGTTGAGTCATATCCAGCTTCCCGTAACCCCCAGGTCCTTTTCTCCAGTGCTGCTACTTAGTTGATCAGTCCCCAGCCTGTAGCAGCACATGGGATTTTTCCATTCTAAGTGAAAGACTTTGCGCTTATCCTTGTTGAACCTCGGCAAAGTCATTTGATAAGAGGAATATCTCCAAGGAATGCAAGGACAAATTTGTCATAGAATATCTTGAAAAATCCTCTCCTATGCTTCCAAAATGAGTTCCATAATTAATTTGATTTCTTCAGGAGAGAATAAAAATGAGGGAACACTGAGATTTGTAACAGGTGGAGATTATTGGTCATTTTTTCTGTGTTCTGGAGAAAAAAATGATTTGTAATAGTTATGGGAAAAGGTTAGAAAAAGAGACTATCACTCACACTTCATTGCTTTAGAAAAGGATGATTGTTAATGTATTTATAAAAAGTACCATGGAAACTTGGACTTTTATGTAGAAATTATCACCACCCTGTACTGCATGTTTGCCCAGTGGCTAACATTAATGATTGTTAATAATGCTAATAATTTTTCCTTAACAATAAATTGGAAGGTTATGATGGCTATTCCCACAACTCATACTCCTTTCATTTCAGTCTTATGGTTTCATTTCAGTATGAATGGGCTTCTTCCATTTCCTCAGAACACTCCTTTTATCCATGAGTAGCTCTTTTGCCCAAGAGGAATTTTAACGAAGATTTGGTGAGCTAACATTATGTTCTAGAAAACGTTTGATGTCAGTGCCCATTAAACCAAAACGTGAAGCTGTTAAGTTTTATTGCTGGGTTTTGAAAGAGTCTCCATTATTAGCACATTATCTTGATAGATACATAAATAGTTTTATAGCTGTTTATAGCCAACTGCAGTCAAGTGAAACAGGAAGAAAAACATATGACAATATCTTATTATCTATTTAATCAAAATCCTTAAAACACTGTAGTTTTCTTAAATATTTAATGTCATAATCTTTGTAGATTCCTATAATTCACAGTCAAGATGATTCTCTGACCTGTATTCTTCAGCTTTATTATTAACCCCATTATTCTGCTTGATTGTCATTCTTTGCCTTAGTATATTATTGTCTAAAAGTGTAGCTAGGCATTGTTGCTCTGTTATATAACCAACAAATCCACTGTCTTTTCTAGTCTCCTTGTCTTCATTTCACTCTCATTCTAGAGAAGCGTGATCAGTGGAGAGAGGAGGTAACCAGGAGCCAGTTATTGCCAATCCCTTTTCCTGAATGTGACTAACAGCTTTACCCTGCAGAAGTCATTTAACTCTACTGTGTCTATTATAGAAATAATAGACTTATTTTTACCCCTCACTATATCTAATTTTAGGCTTACTTTGTCCATCACCATGCTGTCTTAGCATTTAGCTAATGTACTTTACAAGGATTCTATGGAACTTTATTTACAGCTAGTCCTCACTTAGTGACCTACTCGTTTAGTGACCCCTCGGAGTTATGACCAGCTGTCTGACGAGTTGGTATTATGGCGATGTACGAGAACTCGCATCAACTCTCTCAGATTCATCTCGTTCCCGCAGTCAGAACTAGCGTTTTTCGTCTATATATTTTTACTTTATTGTGCACCCCAAAGTACAAGATGTCGGCGAAAAGGAAGAGCATGACTTTACCCGGAGAAAGCGCCAAGAAACGAAGGCTATCTATCTTGAGACAAAAATGAAGATAATAAACGAATATGAAGCTGGTAAGAAAGTTAAAGCGATAGCACGTGACTTGGAGCTGGTGCATTCAACTGTATCAACGATCTTGAAGGATAAAGATCAAGTGAAAGAAGCAGTGAAATCATCAAAAGGATATAAAGCCATAATAACTAGGCAGCAGAAAGGCCTCATTCACGAAATGGAAAAATTACTGGCGATATGGTTTGACAACCAGATACAAAAAAGAATGCCAATGAGCCTTTTAATAATTCAAGGAAAGGCACGCAGTATCTTTGAAATGTTGAAAGCGCGCAAAAATGAAGAGTCAATGGAAACATTTACAGCAAGTCATGGATGGTTTCAACGTTTTCGTTGGAGATTCAGCCTTCATAATCGAAGTATCAGTGGTGAGGCGGCAAGCGTGGACGTAGAAGCATCAGAAAGATTTGTGGATGAATTTGACGAAATGATCGAGAAAGGCGGGTATCGTCCGGAACAGATCTTTAATGCAGACGAAACTGGACTGTTTTGGAAAAAGTACCCGAAAGATCCTACATACACAAAGAGGCTAAAGCAATGCCCGGTTTCAAGGCTTTTAAGGACAGGGTCACGTTGTTGTTGGGAGGAAATGTCGCTGGATTTCAGTTAAAACCTTTTCTCATCTATCATTCTGCAAACCCACGTGCACTGAAGCAGGTTAGTAAGCACACGCTGCCCATTTACTATCGTTCAAATAACAAAGTGTGGATGACGCAATCTTTATTTGAGGACTGGTTCATGAACTGCTTCATACCCTCAGTCAAGCATTACTGTCTGGAAAACGGTGTTCCCTTTAAAATTATCCTCCTACTTGATAACGCCCCAGGCCACCCCCAGCATCTTGATGATCTACACCCTGATGTAAAGGTCGTGTATCTGCCTAAAAACACAACTGCTGTGTTACAACCAATGGACCAGGGGGCTATCTCTACGTTTAAAGCGCTATATTTGTGCGCAACATTTTCCAAAGCAGTAGCAGCAACAGAAAATGGTGAAGTAACCCCGCGCTATTTTTGGCAATCATATAATATTTTACACTGCATAAAGAACATTGAATCAGCTTGGGCGGGAGTGACAGAAAAGTGCATGCAAGGCATATGGAAAAAATGCCTGAAACGTTTTGTAAATAATTTCAAAGGGTTTGAGAAAGACGGACATATTGATGTCATAAATAAAAAAATTGTGGAACTTGCTAATGTGCTTAATTTAGATGTTGAAGTGGAAGATATTGAAGAACTAGTGGAATACGTCGAGGGAGAGCTAACTAACGAAGATTTAATAGAGTTGGAAGTGCAGCAGCACTTGAAAGAGGAGGAAGAAGAAGAAGAGGAAAGAGTGGAAGAAGTACAAAAGAAGTTCACTGTAAAGGGGTTAGCTGATGTCTTCTCCAAAGTGAATGCAGCGATGTTAGAACTAGAGAGTATGGAACCGAATGTTGAATGGTTCACGAAAGTGGAACGACAAATGAATGAAATTTTACGATGCTATCATGAAATTTATGAAGAAAAAAAGAAAATTACAACGCAGACCACACTAACGAGATACTTCTCTAAAGTTCCATCCAGGACCCCTACCCCTACCCTTACAAGTCCTTCCATTTCCTTGCCATCATCTCCCTTACCAGGGCCTTCTACAGCTCCTGATAACCCTGCTGATCTCTCCCACGATGACATTGATGACCCCCCTGCTGCTGAACGACACTTTGAAGGATTTGATGAGTAAAAATGTCAATGTAATCTGAAAGTTTATTTTCATATTTCTTTGGTACATCATTTTTATAATTTTTGCTGATTGCATTTTTATGTTCTGTAATACAGTATGTAAGGAGTTATGCCAATAAAACAAAGTTATCACGATGGAGTTTATTTTAGGCCTTTTCTTTACAGTTATATTCAGAATATTAAAAACGATTACCTGTATTTACAGTACACTATGCAAACTAAGTTCAGTACATTAGAGCTTAAAACATTTAAAATATATATTAAAAATGTTATAAATGATGCAAAGGTGACATTAAAACTATCTACAGATAGTTGAAAAACCCACTACCAGTAAAGTACATTATGCCTGAAATACCGGTAAGGGCTGCTCCTCGTTTAGCGACCAATTCATTTATCAACCGGGTTTCAGGAACAGAACCCGGTCACTAAGTGAGGACTACCTGTATTTATTGTTGCAAAGCACTATGAGAACAGCAGATAAAAAAATTCTATATAAGTTTATTGTGATTAATCTTTATGGGTCTAGATCTTAGGATGCACCAGACTATGTTCAGCACAAAACTATGAACATGAAAGGATCACTTGAAGCCATCTCTGGATCTCCAAAATGAGCTGAGGTCCAAAATAGCTATTATTACTTAGAGCAGCTTCTGGGCTTTTCTAAGTTCTGTTATCTGCCAGAGCTCTGGCCACATTTTCTTCTAGCATGTCTCATATGTCAGCTGTACAAACAGAGAGAAACTGAAGACACTTGACCAATATTTTGCACACTTTTAAAAAATCTGTTACTATATAATGCTCCTAGTCAAAATATCTTTTTATAACAACTAGTCAAATGACAACTGTAATAATCCATTATCAGATGTGGGTTTTTTTAATCACTTTGTGTAAAACGTTAGTCATGTTCAGTAGGAACAGACAGGAAAATACATAAAAGGTAAAACTTTCTTTTAAAGTTTTTAACTTGATAGCTTGGCTAAATTGTCTTTACCAAATGCACATACATGTCCCAATATGTTTGGTCCCAGACAGACTGCCTAAAGTATTTTAATGTTCCATTTTCTGCTAAGAATAATGAAAGCACAGCTAATAAAAAACAACAGGGAATATATGTGTCTGTACTTTCTGTGCTATTGGGACTATTTTGAGTTTACAGTCATGCCTTTTTTTAGCTTTATCTTACAATATTATAAGCAGATATGAACAAATATAGTTAATCTCTTAATTATGATTTAAAATGACATAAAACTGAATGTAATTGCCAAAACCATCTCAAAGGAATGTTATTACTAAGCATTCATTAATGATTTATATAAGAATTAATGTAGTCCCCATGTATGTAAAATATATTATTAATAAATTGTTACAAGATTTCACTTAACATATCTAAAAGGCCTAACTAGGAACATTAGAGTAGGGCTAAATATTCTTTTCTTGGATTTGTCTAAGCAAAGATATAATTTAGAAAATGTTCACTTGGCAAGAGTATTAATTGCCTTCAATGAATCAGGCAGTTTGACCTTTAAAACACATCCACAATCTATGCATCTTCTAATAATTTTACAGAAATGTTATGTTGAATCATCAGACATTTTTTAAAAAGATGCCTTCAATATCAATAGTAAAAGAATTCAATTTACTTTTGTCTTGAATGACTTGAGAAACTACCTACTAGCCTAAAATAAAGTCTTGGCAACTCCCAAGAGTTTAACAGAACTACAGCTCTGATTTTATATTTGAAATATAACAAAAGCTTAAAAAAAAGTCTAATCTTTCAGAAGTAACCAGTTTAAATAGTCTGATTTAACCTAACCTCCTGTGATTTGAAAATCTGGTAATCTGGTCTTCAAATACTCATGAAGGAATGCTGGAAAAAAAACAAACTAAAAACACAAAATCCCATCACCCAACTTGAGCCTGAATTGTCTGTGTTGGCATAGAAGATCCTGCTTATCGTTAAGATAGATTAATACACAATTACAGAATTAATGATCATTTGAGTTTTGTCATTATTAAATGAGCTAAGATAGTTTGCTAAGCACTTTAAAATACATGGCCCTGATCCCACAGTGATTTTATTCTGCTCATGACCAAGAGAAAATGGCTGTGGCTTTATACACAGGGGCTTTAGGGTTGATAGAACAACCCCTGATGACTGCTGGCAACCGCAGTGCAACTTAGAAAAGCCTGTAGATTCATCCCCACTAGCTTGTTATGCTTTCTAGAGTCTACAGCAGAGTCTCTTTTTTCTGCAAGTTCCGAAGGGATAGCCATGTTACTCTAGTTTGGCAAAACAAACAAGGAACCCCATGGCACTTTTAAAGGCTAATAAAGCCTTGATGTGTTATTCAGTTGTCTGAGCACAGCTATTAGCAGTGGTTAAAGTATAATTTGATGGGCCCTGGAGCCATTCTAATCTCTGTGCCCTCTTCCTGTATTGTCAGGGCCCCCTTCATGCATGTGCAAGACCCAGCTCCGGTAGGCATTTGCAACCACTTCTCAGCGCCATATGCATTGGTTATCGCTCCATAAAAATATTGGCCCCAATCCTGGCCTCACACACTGCTCCCTCCACCTCTCAGCACCTCCCTGACCCTTGACACCAGCCTCACACTCTGCCTCCTCTGCCCCCGGCCCTGATCTTGTCCTCACATACTGCATCTGTACTCCCATTCCAGCATCACTCACGACTCCCTCTGCCCCCATAGCACCATCCCGGGTTCACACACTGCCTCCTCTACTTCGCCATCCTCATCTTGGTCTCACATGCTGTCCCCTGTGCCCCCCTAGATGGGACAGGGTCTTGGCAAGAATGCAGAGGACTGGACTAAGTGACCTCTCATGGTCCCTTCCAAGGGTTAAAGTATAATTTGGCAGGCCCTGGAACCCTCCTAAATTGGCGGGCTCCCCTTGCGCATGCAAGCTACTGCCCCTCAAATGCCTGCCCCCACCCCAGCTACTGCCCCCACACACTTACCTCCCACCCCACCTACAGCCCCCCGACACCTACTGCCACTCCAGCTACTGCCCCCCCACACACCTACCCCTATCCAGCTACTACTCCTGGCCCCCCTCTCTCTGCTGGTCCCCCCAACCCCTTGCTGTGTCACATCATCTTCCCCCACTGCCTTTGGCCAGTGCCCTCCCCCACGCCCTTTCCCTGCTGTGCTGGATCCCCAGCACCCCCAGGCCCCTTCTCCAGAATCCCTGCCAGGCCAGTTCCCTGACCCCATTCCCCATCAGCTCCCCGAGACCCTGAGCCCTAGGCACATTCTGCACCCACCTGCTGGCTCCCCGACCTCTTTCCCAGACCCACCCACCCACCAGCCAGCTCCTTGACCCTCAGGCCCTTCCCAGCCAGCTCCCCAACCTGCCCAGGCCCCTTCCCTGCCCACCTGCTGGCTCCCTGACCCTCTTCCCTGCCCCACCTGCCTGCCCACTCCCTCCTTGACTCTCTTCCCTGACCTGCCTGCCCACTGGCTACCCATCTTCCATGCCTTCCCCACCAGTTCCCTCCCCCGGCTGCCTGCTGGCTCCCTGATCCCCCAGGATCGTTCCTGCTCACCCATCAGCTCACTGATCCCCTTCCCTGACCTGCCCACTGACTCCCCAACCCCAATCATCCCCCTCACTCCCCCTTACTTGGCCAGAGCTGCTCCCTGGCCAGGCTGCTCCTGCCCTAAGTAAGCATCTGAGCATGCTTAGGGTGGGGGATTTGAAAACTCCCCCAGCCTAGCTGCACCTACCAGGCCAGGGCTGGGTGGAACATGTGTTCTGCCCAATATTTCTATTTTCTGGGGCCCAGAATTCTGGCCCCTCAAATTTGTGGGCCCTGAAATGGTGTTCTGGCTTACTTTAACCCCTGGTATTAGCAAATCATGAGTGGAGTGATCAGGAGGGTTGAAGTGCTCACCTACTGGTGTTTGAATGTTGTGATTTCTGGTGTCAGTTTTGTGCCCATTTGTACTTTTTTCCTCATTACAAGTGATTTGACCTTATCTTCCTCTATATGCTGCTCCCCAGTGTTTGAATTTTAACAACTGCTTTGATTTGCTGTTACAGTGTGACCTGATCCTATGACTTACACCTTCCAGCATTCATTTTCCTCCCATTCTTTAAGTTCCCCCATCTTCAAAGAATCTGATAAAGTGGGATTTTCTCCTGCGAAAGCTCATGTGATAAATACATTAGTTAGTCTTGAAAAGTGCCACAGGACTCCTTGTTTGTTTTGTCTTTTTGGAAAGTAATTCATGCTGCTGTATGGATAAAAGACTTGAAAATGTTCAATAGAAGAAAAAACTTTTAATTACATTTTTTTTCCTATTTTCTTCATTGAAAATATTATTCACCAAAAAAGCTTCTAGCTGTCTTTATCTGTAACTTAAGATGACTGGGAATTTCCAGCTACACATTTTTGCATAGGAGAATTCTGATTTGTCAAAACTGAAATGATTCTTGGGAGAGGGCCAGTTTAGATGAATCTCCCAATACAAAGAGATTTTGAAAGAAAAGTTTTGAAATGGTGGAAATGGGATGTTTCAGCATTTCCCAAATGAAAAGTTTAGTTTTTTGATTTGAGATTAATTTTGTTGGAAATATGTGCTTAATGTATGCTAAAAAAAGTCATTTCATTCTAAAGGTCTCAAAAAAACCCACAAAAATTGAATTATAGAAACAAAATATTTTAATTGACTTCCTCTGACATTTTTTTGCAGAATATCAATTTGAGAATCTTTTCAAAATTTTAACTTTTTATCCCAGTTCAGCTTGGGAATTTTCTTTTGAAATCTCAGAGTTTCTCATGGGTCAAGAAAGTAGGCTGGGAATCATTCAGCTAAGTAGCAGCACTATAGAAAAGGACCTGGGGGTCATGGTGGATGGGAAGCTGGATATGAGTCAGCAGTGTGCTCTTGCTGCCAAAAAGGCCAATGGCATACTGGGCTGCATCAAAAGAAGTATTACCAGCAGATCAAGGGATGTGATCATTCCCCTCTATTCTGCCCTGGTGAGGCCACATCTAGAATACTGTGTTCAGTTTTGGGCTCCCCACTACAAAAAGGACAGGGACATGCTGGAGAGAGTTCAGAGGAGGGCAACCAAAATGATTAAGGGGCTGGAGCACAAGCCCTATGAGGAAAGACTGAAAGCATTAGGCTTATTTAGTCTGCAGAAGAGAAGGTTGTGGGGGGATTTGATAGCAACCTTCAACTACTTGAAGGGATGCTCTAAGGAAGATGGAGCTCGACTGTTCTTGGTAATAACAGAGGACAGGACTAGGAGCAATGGTCTCAAGTTGCGGTTAGGGAGGTCAAGGCTGGATATTAGAAAAAACTTTTTCACTAGGAGAGTGGTGAAGCCTTGGAATGAGCTGCCGAGGGAGGTGGTGAAATCTCCATCTTTGGAGGTGTTTAAGGGCCGGCTGGACAAAACCATGACTGGGATGGTTTAGTGGGAGTGTCCTGCCTCTGGCAGGGGGTTGGACTAGATGACCTATGAGGTCCCTTCCAACCCTATGATTCTATGATTCTAGTGATGAAGTAAATATAATATTAAATTATGTATCCAAAATTTATTTTTAGCAGTGTATTGATGGTGCTCTCCTGGGTCATAGAGTTTCTCACATTCACTGAAAGCTAGGAGGAGTCAAATCATCAGAATAGTGAACTAGTATAAAGTTCCTAGATGGCCAAATTGTGAACCTATATAAATCAATGGCAAAACTGGCATTGAATTCAGTGTGTAGAAATTATTAAAGGTAAGCTCAATTAAGATGGAAATCTGTTATGCAAATCAAATACTTAGAACCCTCCCAGTAATACAGGAATAAACAAAGCCGCCTTATTTATCCTTGAAGGAGCCCTTGGTCCACCTAGTTACAACTTTTAAGTGGCATAAATCTACTGTAATCTCTCCTGAACAGGTCCTTTCAGCTTCTGCATAATCTAATTTACATATAAAAATAAATGACCAGGAGACTTTATGGTGTCTTGCTAAGTGTGCAGAGTGACAGCTTGAGAGCTTCCACTATCAAGCAACAGGGGTGATGCCCCTGTGGTGGAAGACTAGAGTGTGGATGATGATGTAGCTAAGTAGAGGGACTTGCTTGCGATTATTTGTGGCTCAGGTGGGGGCTTGTCTTGAAGTATCTGTGTATTTCATCCTGGCAAATAAATTTAGTACTTGGGGTACTATGTGCTGGATAGATTTAAAAATCCAAATGAAATATTTTCCCATCAGAAAAGGAAAGTGCATAAAAATGAAAAATTTATTCAGAAAAAGACTGGATTTGGTGGAATTTTATATCAGGGAAATTCATGATACAGGCTGATTCAATCACATGGAAAACTTCAATTCATCATGAGGTGTGGTCTGGTCAGTAAGCAGCATAAAAGGGAAGAATAAAAGCATCAGGGACCCAGAACTACAACTTCATGAATATAATGTGGTGACTCAAGCAGAGATTAATCTCACCTTGACTAGAAGCAAAATGTTTCATATTTGTTCAACAAACTGAAAGACATGTTTTGATTCGGGAATGTCAAAACATTTACTTTCAATTAAACAACATGCTTTAACATTTCCAACTTGAAATTTTGTAGGGTTTTTTTTTCCTTCAAAATGTTTGGCTTTTTCAACATTTTGTCCCATTTTGATATGAAAACAAATACTAAAATATGCAAATTTCCATGGGATTGAAATTCTGTTTTTTGACTCTGCACTAGTGTTATGTAATTTTTTCAGACTATTTCTTACATGATGATGACCATATTTAACCTCTTGCCAACTCTGAAATATGTTCTCATTCCTTGGTTAGTGTTTACCCCTTACCTGATACTTTAGCCACAAATGTAACTGGAATAAATATCTACTAAACATATATACAGTACATCATAAAGTAGCCTACAGTGAAATATCAGTATCTGCTTGGCTATCTGCTAACCCCTTTATAGCCTGCAATAAGATATACTGAAGTAATATACTGTCAGTGGAATTGGACAGTTCACACTATTAATTTTTCCGTATCCATAGATTTTAAGGCCAAATGGGTCTATTATGAATATCTGGTCTGACAACCTGCATAGCAAAGGCTGTATAATTTCACTGTAACATGACTTTCTATAGCTGAGCTATATTTTCTTCTAGCACTTTACTTCCGCTCTAGAAACTCTTTAAATTAATGTTTATCTTTGTCCATAACATTGGGAATTAATGAAAATTACAACATGAATTCCCATTTAACTGACATTTCTTTTTTGATCCTGTAATATTATGATTCAGTGTCAATTACTTAGGGCCAGAGCATTTCTCAACCATACATGAGAGTGCAGTGGGAAGAAAGCTGATGTGTCTCTCCCCTGCAACCTTCCATGACCCATGTAACAGCCAGACAGAATTAGAGCCCCTATTCCCCCCAGGTGCATGTTGCCTCTTATACACTAGACCAGTGGTTCTCAACTTTTTGCAAGTCACAACACACTTGATGGCATATCATGACCTTACAGAACACCGCCCTCCACTCCAAGTCAAATCAAGCTATCTCGCCAGTGCTCTCTGACACACTTTCCACTGTGTGGCAACACTGTGTCCTGACAAAGTGGCTGAAAATCAATACACTAGACTAGTCATCAGAGCTGGCCAGCCAATCAACTAGACAAGAGGAGTGAACTCCGGTGCACAAAGGAAAATAGCAGCAGGCACATTGAATGAGTGCCACTGACTGCTTCCGGAGTCATTCTGCCTTCTTTAATGAAAATACCTCATAGTTATTATTTATTGTTTAGATTGCATTAGTGACTACTATGTGCTTCATGCCTTCCAAACCTGGGGGGAATATGCAGTCTTTGCTTCAAAGAACATACTGTCTGATTTTCAGCTGCTGGAAATACATGTAGCTGCCCTGAAAAATTGCACTAACGTGTGTGATAAGGTCAGACCAGAAGGCTACTGGAGAGTATGTCAGGGCAAATATATGAGCTCTAGGCTTTTAAAGGCCCTTTTCCCTGCAGAAAGAGGGGAGGTTAACGCAGGGCTCTCAGAGGCACCTGGACCCAATTGAGGGTTACTCCAGGCCTATAAAGAGCCTGCCTCTGCTACAGGGGAGAGGGAAAATCTGTCAACAGGTTTGAGATTTCCCTGGGAGTAGGAAATAGAGTTTCTTCCCAGCCAGGGGCAGAGAAGGACAACACAGACCCCAGCTGACATAGCCCCAGACCCTCCAGGGCAGTGCCACCACCTCCATGACGCTGTAGGAAGGCTGGAAGAAGGTACCTCTCCGGGCCCTGAGTTTATTGAGGTGGACTAGATCCATAAACTCTACCTAAGGGTTGAAGGGTACTTTGCCTGGGCTCAAGCCAAAACCAGATGCCCACAAGGGAAGGGAGAGGGGCCAAGGGAAAAGGCCAGAAGCTTTATCCTGGCCAGTCTGGATTTGCCTCAGGCCTCTATTGGCAGGGGAGATGGTCACTGCTGGGCAAGCCCAGCTTGCCCCCCAGGAGGACACTTTGCCACACTTGTTATCTGACTCGTAGTCTAAAAACATAAAACAAACAAAAAAAAAAAGGTCAAGGGAAAGGGATGTTGTTAAACATATCACATTCCATTGATCTCAGATTTAGATTGGAAATGCTCCCATGGCTTCAGCATTAACAATAAAAACAAATTAGAACAAATGGTGCAGAAAGAAGTTAATGTTTTAGTAAATAGTCTTTCAGGCATCTGCTACTTTTTGCTCCTCATACTTCTGTCACTACTGTCTTCCATTGTAAAAGATGCCCTTCCTTTTCAATCAAACTGTACTACTATCTTTCATGAACTTGCTATTATCTGACTTTTAAAAAATTATATATTATTACAATAGTAGCTTCAATTTATTCAGTGAATCCTGACCAGTTTGCCTTTTGGAAGTTCCATCATGGCTTAAACAATTATTTGATTACTGGGAATTCAGTCCCAATGTCGGCTACCATCTGTTGATGCTCTGTGTGGACAGTTGCCAAGAATAGTTCTAGAGGCATTCTAAAGGATTACAGATTGGACTTTGATGTGGGAACATAGGTCCAGATTATAGTCTCTGTTTTGAAAGGCAGAGTGGCTTCCTATGGACATACCTACACTACAATATTAAGTTGATTTAATTTGATGTCTTCCTGATGCAGGTTTTAAGTTGGTCAGGAATGTCTACACAATGCTCATTGTGCCGGTGGAGTGCATCCTCCCTAGCTGTATTTGCATCCATGTGCAGACAAGTGCACCATGGGTATCTATCCCAATGTGCAACCAGCCACAGAGGGTTTTGGGAAAGGCTTGCAAAGCATTATGGGACCAAAACATTGTTGCAGGTGAGCTCTCCATGCTGATTAAACAGCAAATGGTAATTCAAAAGTTCCTGGAGCTTTAACAGGAGGGGTTGTTTCCTATGTAACTGGCTGCTGTGCAGTGGACTTGAAAATGGTCAGAGGAACATTGTGAGAGACCTTCTGGAGCCAACTCCATTACACAGCACTGCATGTGTGCTGCCTCTCTGTTGACCCATCAACATCAGTATAAGCAGTATGCCTCTCACAGAGGTGGAACAATAACATCAATGTTACAGGTAAGTTGGGTCATCAGAGGGGAACTAGTAGTATAGACACATACCAACATAAGGTGGCTTTTGTCAACCTAAGTTTATAATGTAGGCAAGGCCTGATATATCACAGCTGGACCAACCAAGTATTAACCCTAATACTACACACCAAGGGTAGATTCCAGTGAGAACTCGATACTGGGGAAGTTTCCGTAAATTTATCTGCTACCTACAAGATTGTATGAAGGGATGTCCTTCTCCGGAAAGCCACTGAAATTATCCCATACAATGCAATCATTAAACTCATCCAAGAAGTTTTGATGGCTATATCCACAAGTAGATGGTTATTTCGAAATAGGTTATTTTGAAATAAGTTATTTTGAAATAAAATCCTTATTTTGAAATGACTTAGTTCAAAATAAAAAAAAATTAATTCAAAATAAGGGAAGCCCTCAAATCGAAATAGCATGCCCTGTGTGTCGACGTGCTATTTCGATTCAGGAGAGGCGCAGCATGAGAGGTGTGGCAACATGGCCGGCTTGCTGGGCTGTGTTGCCGGCCATGTTGCCAGCCAATTGCGTAAAAGCAGGAACATACCTCCCTTCCCTGTCCACTGTGACTCCCAAGAGCTTGCGAGAGAGATGGCTATGGATGCTCCCTGGCTCCCATACCATCCTCAAGCTCTTGGTAGATCCACTGCTAGCCTGTAGGGTGCTGCCCTACTGTGGAACACACTTTCCCTGAGCACGATGAGCCCGGAGCTGAGCTGTCACAGCAGCAATAGCTCCCCATCCCCCTTCTGTCCACAGCGCATCTGGGGACCAGCACAGACTGGTGGGAGCAGCTTGTCCAGTGAACCTGGAGCAACAAGCACTGGAGGAGAAACCTCCAGGTTAGCAGGGAGACCTTCACCTACCTCATCACTGAGCTCACTCCAGTCCTGTGCTGAAGGGACATGGTGATGAGGGCAGCCGTCCCTGTGGACAAGAGCATGGCCATCGCTCTCTGGAAGATGGCCACTGCCGAGTCCCACAGGTCTGTTGCCCATCTCTTCAGCATCAGGAGGTCCACTGTCAGGGAAGTGCTGCTACAGGTCACCCACCCCATCAGCACTGTCTTGCTGTCATGCCTCGTCACCCAGAGACCACTGCAGGACACCATCGCCGGTTTCACTGCCCTGGGCTTTCCAAAGTGCGGGGAAATATTTGATGCCACCCACATCCCCATTCGAACTGCACCACACCACCCGCTCCCCCGTTCTGCTACAGCCAGTCCCCAGCCAACCCACCCACACGCTGAACCCAACCCAATAAAATACTCAAGTACAACTGTTAACATGGGTGAACTTGTTTTATTAATACAAAGAAGGGGGTTGGGGAAGGCGGAGCTTGGGAGGCAGAACTAGGGGGAGTAAACTGGGAGAGGGGGTGTGGGGTGGGTGTTTGGGGACAGCTGGGGGAGCATATTGGGGGAGAGCCATCCCTGGGGCATGGCCTGCAGCCCCATGCCCTTCCCCATGGCCACCCAGAGTCTGGGGGCACCAGCGGCGAGGGGGAGCTGGGTCCCTTGGTGCAGCTGGTTCTGGGTCCTGAGGGGCAAGGTGCGTCCCAATGTGCCGCACAGCAACGTGTAGGTTCTTGAGGGCCATTGCCTTGCGCTGAAGGGCCACTGCCTGCCGTTCCAGGGCCTCCACAATGTGGTCATCAGCGTCAGTGGCGGGCTGGAGCTGCTGGGCAGTGGTGTCCTGGTGCCCTGCTCCACACGCCAGGCCCGGGACGGCTCTTCGGCTTGCTGGCCGAGGTGGAGCAGGCTGGCCAGGATCTCGTCCCGGGTCTGGTGGGCTCTCCTCCTGAGCCTTGCGGTTGTCGGCGGGCTTCCAGGAGAAGGCCAGTGGGTGGGTGGATGAGCTGCAGGGCAGAAGGGAGAACAGTTACTGTCAGCCTAGTGGCCTTGGTGTGTGCAGCCTGTGAGCTACAAACACTCTGTCCTGACAGCCATCAGGGTTCCCAATCTGTGTGCTGTGTACACTGCACTCAGTGGCCATGTGGCCTTGTGGCCCAGAGGAGTGAGCTGTCCTTGCTGGCTGCAGGCTCTCTGCCCTGCATGCTGCCACATCTGCTTCCTGCCACCACTGTGTTGAGGGAGCCTCATTCTGCTTGGACATGGGACTCTGTCTCCACATGCCTCACTGCCACCTGCATCCACAGGAGAGCCTGTGCATACACCCCCTGGGCCCGAGCCCCACCATCCCAGGGCCATGCCCCCCTGGGGACCCGTGACTTGCACTTCTGGGCCTCCCTGCCTGGGGGGAGGGACACTCACCGATTGGGACGCCTGATGTCTGGAGTGATGTCCCCTGCAGGGCGGCTTCCTCCTCTTCTGGCTCTTCCTCAGGGCTGCTGGTGTGCTCCTCCAGGATGAGCTCTGGGGTGGCAGGTGGAGCACTGCTGAGCTGGCTGCACTCACGCACATCCAGGGGTGCCTCGGCCTCTGAGGCGGCCCGCTCTGGCCCCAGGGATGCGGCCAGGGTGCGGGGCTCACCAGAGTCCCGGGGCCGAGATGGCAGGCCACTGGGCTCATGGGCCAAGAAGGTGTGGAGCTCGTCAAAGAAGGGGCAGCTGGTCACAGCTGCTGCCCTGTGGAGTTGTCTGGCGTCTCTGGCCCGAGCATACTCCTGCTGGAGACCTTTTACTTTTAAGCGGACCTGTTCAGTGGTGTGTTCATAGCCATCTGCTGCCAGGGCCTCGGCGATGTCCTGATAGACATCAACATTCTGGTGCTGTGCCCGGAACCGAACCCTGATGTTCTCCCTTGCCCAGATGCGCAGGAGGGCTAGGGTCTCATTGTGGCTTTAGATTGGTGCCTGGCGTCACACCTGTGCCCAAGCGCCTCGAGCCTCAGCCATTCTCACTGTGCTGTCTGGCAGCACGAGGGACCAGGCTGGCAGGGCACTCCCTGGCCCCTGAGCACCCTGGGAGGAAGAAAGTCAACTTGCACTGGAATTGAGATAGCCATTGTTTCGAAACGACATGTCCAAACGCTGTTGTTTCAAAACAACTGTTTTGAAACAACAGCTATTTTGATCTCATGTGAGGTTTAACACTTTTGAAACAATGGCTGTTATTTCAAAATGATGGGGTCCTGTCATTTTAAAATAATGAAACGTCATTCAGACATACCAGGCTTTCTTTAAAAACAATGGCTGTTGTTTTGAAATAAAACCCTGGTGTGGACACAGTTGATCAGTCATACATTTAATGTTTTCCTTTGGTGACCAGGCCAACCAGCCATTCACGGCCATCACAAAGGTTAGTTCTAGCACTGATTCTGCTAACTATCTGCATCAGCAACCTTTCTCAAACATCCTCACAGAGATTCAGCTATACTGATGACCTGGCTCCGACTACAAAGGAACAGTTTAGTTTCCGTAGAAGAAAAACCTTAACTAAGGACTGTAAAAACATTTCTTATATTTGTGACTAAATCCAACCTCCTTTCCCCCAGAACAGTCATGTCAATGTTTCATCTAAACAGTGGAAATGCCAGGAGGAAACTGCATAGGGACTTCTGTGCCAAGCAGATAAAACATGATCCTACCCCAAAACACCATGATGTGACATTAGAACAAATCCTTATGTATCACCAGCCTCTGAAAAAAATTCCCAAAACAAAATAAAGATGCATGTAAAAATAATGTAGAAAATGGCAGGAATGACCTTAGGATCCAGTGCAGAAATTCTTTAGACTTCATCACTGCCCCCTATCTATTGTGTTGCAAAATATTGGTTACTTGTCTGGACTCATAGCTTCCACACATCACTAGTCAACTCTCAACTTAACACCTTCATGTTGGTCAGTGTGATCACAGTAAAATCAACACTATAAATGTGGCTTTCCATATTGCAACATCCATCCACATCAAGTTCATCACAACAAGAGAATCTTTCAGGACTCCTGTTGTATTTGAAGGAAAAAGGCTCTCCAGATACGGAAAGACCTCAATAACATATGAAGACTCTGAGTTTAATGCAGAAAACCTTTCTGGCTTTCAGTGCAAAAGCCTGAAGAGTTGGGATCTTCCCAAGAAGATCAATGGTAAGCAAGGCAGAGGGACACTGAACAAACACTACATCAAGGAGTCAACCAAAGAACTTATGGGTTTTTCACTCCCATGAAAAACATAATCCACTTGAATGGTATCTGTATATCATATAACAGATAAACTTACCTTTTCCATAAATGGAGACTGAGAGACAGACTTATTTTTGACTGTGGCAATGGTCTTCAAACTATGGAAAACCTCAACAACCAGTATCCCAAATGATCATATATTGGTTGTATCTTGTTGTCTACTTCTGCATGACTTAAAGCAATCAACTGGATCATCACCCTAAATTTGGACATCTAGCACAGCTGTTTTTAAGCCAGATGAAAGAAGATGATTTACAAGTGAAGAATTATGCAAATTAAAGTTTTAAATATTTTTGTTAGAGAAATGAAGAGCATGTCAAATACCTTGCTCTACTGTTCTGAGGCTTTGTTAATATTTTATTTTGTGGTTTACAATGTACTCTAATTATTTAGCATTTCACTGAAATGACTGCAACACATGTGTAGATGTGGGAGGCATTGTCCGACTTGGCCAAAGGAAAAAGAACAGTGCTTTATCGGGAGGGAGGGGCATCAGAACATATTACAAAAGGGGCAGGGGGTTAGCTGGGTGTTACTGACTTATCCTGTCAGACCTCAGGGATATAAGTGTTGAAAAGGGGCTAACTTGGGTCTCAAAAGCCTTTTCCCTGGAGTGGATGAGGCAACATCCACGCTCCTTCCCCGAGAGGTGGTAAAATATTAAGTTTGATCAGGATGTGCTGCAGGCATTGCAGTAGCTGCTCCATTTTAGAGAGGGCTGAAGCACTACTTGACAGGGGGTCACATCCTCCCCACAGCAGGTACAGGAAGAACTTTATTATGGTTAAGAGGAAAGGGAGTTAGGCTATAAGTCACAACTCATTATGTAAGTGGGGCAGATATCTGCTGCAGCTACTCCAGAGGGAATGCAATATAGGCTATGTCTACACTTGCAATTTAGTTTGAATTAATGAGGATTAATTCAAGCTAAATTAGTGCATGGCTACATCGGCTTTCATTACTTCAAACTTAGGAAGTCCTTAATTCAAAGTAATGAATGCTTACTTTGAAGTTATAAAACCTTGCTTAACTTCGAAGTACTGATCAGTTTGAACTAACCAAATGAAGCCACAGTAATTTGAACTAACTGTTAGGCCGAATTAACTTGGTTTGCCCTTCCTCCTCCCAGGGTGCCTTCCTCTTTCTATGTATTGGGTGGGGACATGGCCCTTCTTGGGTGCAATGTTGCCGCACTTCCCATGGTGCCCCCTTCCTAAATCAAACTAGCAAGTCCTGTCCATGGACATGCTAGTTTGATTTGGGTTTTTCTAGTGGAGCCATGTTAGTTTGAATGAACTTAGTTTGAATTAATCATTATTACTTCAAATTAATTAATTCAAACTAACCGTCCTAAGTGTAGACATAGCCATAGTGACCAGACAAAAGGTTTGGTAAAGGAAAAAGAAAAGGAAATATTAAGGAAAGGAATGGAATGGGTGGGGGGAAGAGAGAGGCTTCTATGAATGGTCTGGCAGGGGAGCCAGCTTTCTTATAATGCACCTACGCCCTCATACAAGGTTGATGAGGTAGATGGTAAGGTGCCAGCAATGGGTTGAGTGTGATACCTAGATGGAAAAAGGGGAAAGGAGAAGAACAGGTGAAACTCTCTGGGCACTTAGTGAATGAAGACAGAGTTACTTATACTGTAAACTTTTATTTGCTTGGTAATCCTAGCCATCTAATAATAATAAAGCTGTTACCTGATCAAAACTATATGAAATGTCTTCTATGCTTCTTTCAGTACAGCCAGGCAATTAACTATTTTCAGAGGACTGTATGGGTTTTATATGACTACACCTGCTTTATGGGACAATAGTATTTTTAAAATACATAAATGAATATACACACACAGTCAAGTATATTCATAACATATATACAGGAAATTTTTCATAAAATTCACTTATTACTTAAATATGTTATATGATATGTTAAAGGACAGGACTGTATTCTGTTGCATAACAGAGGTTGAATCCCTACTCTAAGAATGCCTCCATAATACACAGATAAAATAGGTATTTATATATAATACCACTATGAATATACAGGAAAAATCTATGTTACCACATAGTTCTGAACTGTAAAAGTATCAGAATTAGGTTTAATAGTTGTATCATAAGTGGCATTTCCACTCCAGTTGAACAGAGGAACACAACAGTTGTGATTCCAAACTTAACTGCTCAATAGTGAATTTAAATTAATTTGATTGTGATTGCTCTTACTTTTCCTCTTACTGTCTTCTTTTGGTTGGATAACTGCTCCCAGAGAGTAACCATCAATGGTTCACAGTCATGCTGGAAGGGCATAACGAGCAGGGTGCTGCAACTAGGAACAGACAATCCATTGCACATATACAAAATGGGCAAGACTGCCTAAGAAGGAGTACTGTGGAAAGGAATCTGGGTGTTATAATGGGCCAAAAGCTAAATATGAGTCAACAGGGCGATGGTGTTGCAAAAAAGGCAAACACCATTCTGGGCTGCATTAACAGGAATATTGTAAGACATGAGAAGTAATTCTTCCACTCTACTTGGCCCGATTAGGCCTCAACTGGAAAGTTGTGTCCAGTTCTGGGCACCTCATTTCAGGAAAGATGTGGACAAATGGTAGAAAGTCCAAAGAACACTACAACATGAATGATTATAGGTCTAGAACACTTGACTTCTGAGGGAAGATTGAAAAAACTGGGTTTATTTAATCTAGAAAAGAGGAGACTGAGAGGGAACATGATACCAGTTTTCAAGTACCTAAAAGGTTGTCATAAGAAAGAGGGAGACAAATTGTTCTTCTTAACTGTGGGTCATAGGACAAGAAGCAAGGGACTTAAATTACAATAAGGGAGGTTTAGGTTGGACATTAGGAAAAAATTCTTAACTGTCAGGGTGACTAACCACTGGAATAAGTTGCCTAGACAGGGTGTGGAATCTCCATCATTTGAAGTGTTTAAGAGCAGGTTAGACAAACACCTGTCAGGGGTGGTTTAAAAGGGTATTTCTCCCTTCCCGTTTCTATGATTTGTTGTAATATGGGATTGCTTTTTTCTTAATTCTTATTTCTTTGTTACCCCTTTTGGGAAGATCAGCTAATCAAAAACTGTGGCTCTTGCAAGTTGTTCCAGTGAAGAGGATGATAATCAGGTGCCTTTGAAGCAGTCCTGTTTGTTTATGAAAAAATAGAGAAATTCCTGGTTCCTGAATGTAGGAGAAAATACAGCAGGAGATCATTTCCTTGCTCAGAGCCTCAAGTGTGTTTATGACCAGCTAGACCCAAGACCTTTCTGTGGGCTTTTCTCAGGGTCACACACTTTGCTTGTTTAGGCAGTGCCTGGCACACCTTCATAGCATGTGTTCACACAGGCTTCTTATTTCGAAACAACAGAGGTTGTTTTGAAATATGAAACAGCATGTCCACATGACGTACTCCCATTTCGAAACAAGGGGTTCCCTTGTTTCAAAATGCGAGCCATGTTTCGAAACAGCTTAAACCTACTTCCGTTTCGAAACAACCCCAGGGGGACGTGTTGTTTCGGAACAAACTGTTCTGAAACAACAATTGACCTTCCTCCCAGGGTGCTAAGCACCCTGGGAGGAAGGGCCACCCCCTCAGCACCCTGGCCAGGGAACCCTCAGCACCCTAGCCAGGGTGCTTAGGGGTGCCCCCTGGCCGTCAGAGGGGAACTGCAGAACCCAGCGGGGTGAGCCGTAGCCGGCAGGCAGGCTCACCCTGCCAGGGTCAAGCAGAGCTGGACACCTCACCCTCCGGGGGTCTGCAGGGGACTGCAGACCCCGGCGGGGTGAGGCTCTGGGCTGCACTCACCACGCTGGTTGTCTGCAGTCCCCGGCGGGGTGAAGCAGCCGGCTCCGCTTCACCCCACAGGGGTCTGCAGCCCCCCTGAAGCGAAATAGCATGTCCACACAGTGGACTTGCTATTTTGTTTCCCTTATTTTGAAGACACTTTTCTGTCTTTCAAAATAAGGTGTTTCAAAATAAAACATTATTTCAAAACAGCTTGTTTCGAAACGTCTTGTTTCGAAACAAGCGGTTTGTTTGTGGACATAGCCCTAGTGTTTTAGTGTGCTTCTGTGCTTGTCTCCTCCCCCCATGCACATTTATTCAGACAACATCCAGTGAAGCTCTTCACTTTCATAGTTTAAATTCCAAAGTAGTCTTGGTTGTGCCTTTGCTTTGGTCAGGACACAGCTCTTATTTCATAAAGGAACTCTATTGGTCCTTTTGTATTAAATAAAGGGTGGTAGCTACACCCACCAGTTTCAGCAAGGTTTGACACAAAAATTGAGGGACTCTTGTTCTTGTTTTTGCTTCAGTTGGCTCTCTTTAGAAGCACCGAATGATGGAAGTATAGGAGCCAAAACATTTCATTTATTCTTAGCTCAGAGTAGTTCTCCTCTCTCAGGCAATATCGCCACCTTAGAAAAATGATTAAAGTTCTGGGCCAGTCCTCAGATGCTGTAAACTGTCATAGCTTCACTAGCCTCAGTGGAGCAACACTGAATTATGCCAGCTAAGGAGCTGACCCCACATCCTACTTATAATAGATACTGGCACTTCTTAGCTGACAAAGTAACCCATAGCAATGCTCTTAGAACACTTTTCTTCTTCGACATGTTTTACAAATATTGACTAATCCTACGTGCTCATATCACTTTTTCTCAGAATTATGTACAATTTTAAGCCATCTGATTCAAACTAATCCCTAAAGCTATAGAGGTTTCCCATTTCCATTCATGACTTTCATGTATTGGGATGGACAGAAATATTGAATTACCAGGAGTGTTTCAATTCAGTGCCATATTTCCTAGATATGAAATGCTTCTTATTCCCTGAATCATCCATCCATCATTCGTGACAACTTTTATTATAGTAAAACCAATTTAACAGAAAAACAATGTTTGAATTTAATGGTGTTCTTTGAAACAAAATCCTTCTGTTTATTTATTTGTATTTATCTCTATGTTCCCTGATGTTAGCCATGAAAACCAAGGCACTGAATATTGAAATAAATTTTATCCAAGATGCACAGGAAACCTAAATAGCTATTTACTATATAAAATCACAATCCATTCCACTAATCTACATGTTATTTTCTCTGCTTCTTCTGTCTTACTCTCAAGAAATACTTAGACATACATTATGCATTCTGTTAGTTGTCTTCAATATTCTCTCATCTCAAGGATTTTTACAAGAATTATATATAATAATATTGCCCCTGCGGACTTAACTCATAGTTCTCTAATGTCTAAGGAAAAATATACTATCAGTAAACAAGGAAAAGATGGATTGATAGCTATGGTGATATACCCATAACATGTCTGTCAGAAATGGGGAGGAGAAAACCTCTGTTTTTGGCTTTTCTCCGTTGTAGGTGTACACCCTAACATGCAATTTAATATGGTGGTGGAAAGTAATAGCCTGTTACACCTTTTTAGAAGTGGTTACTGAAAGACAAAAGGGAAAATGGGAAAATACAGATATTAGCAGACAATATTTAGTATTTTGTCTCTAATGACAGAAATCAGTCTATATGTGATGGGACTTAGAAAATTGGAGATTTAAATATTGTTAATTAGCAGGAGCCACCACTGGGAGGAGGAATTTAAAATGGGAAAAAAGTACCTTCTTAGATCAAATGAGTATCCCACTCAAAGATGTATTGGCTTATAAACCCAAGAGCAGAATCCTGAGGTTCTTGCATATCACAAGGGTCTTTGTTACAGTTTAAGATGGGCTTGAAGTAGCTGTGATTCTTATGTATTCTCAAGATTGAAAGTAAATGATAGAATTATATCTTAACCAAAAATAAAATAAAGAAAAAATAAATTCTCTTCTATTGTTCAGCGTAGTGGAGATATAGTCTGGAACAGGTGACAGATGAAAGATGCAGATGATAAAATGAGGCTACACAGCATGCATGTAAATTAATACAAAAAATGTTATAGCATAATAGTCTAAAACACTGTCGCAAGTGTTTAAGCGATTGCATATTGTTTCAGAGAAGTTATATTTTAATTTTTAAAACAATAAGAATGATTTTGACACCACAAATGCTTGAAGGAAGAGAGAATAAAACTAGGTGATAGATGGCTTATAGAAGAATTAGTATACATGTATTATAACACACTTTTGTATTATTTGGGTGAACGGTTACAAGACCCTTTTCCTGGGTCTGTTTAATGTATATGTGGTTCTATTTGATATATGCAATTCTAATGGAAAAATCAATTTAAGATCATCAGGGTTTTTTTGTATTTCTAAAATAAAAATGTAAAGGAGATTTCCTTTTTTTTTTAATTGTCCATGAACAGATACTTGTATTTACAAGCATAATTTATCTTCTAGTCCTAGCAAATGATACCATATGCTCCTCATATTTCTGGACACCTCAAAAAAACCATTGTTGCACATGTCAAGAATGCTTCCAAACACACAACCAGAAGAGGAGATTATAAGGCCTTTCGGGCAGAGGGGGACTATCTTTATGTTCTCTGTTTACACCAAACATAATGGTGTTCCAGTCCAGATGTCTAATACTGCAGTGCACTATGATGATCCATATTATTAGAGGGCAATGGTTCCCAACTTGTGGTCCACAAGGGTACTGAAGGTGGTCCATGGTGGGAAAATAGATAATGTTATAATAATTTAATCCTGTGTACCTCTTATGTATCATATTGAATGTTAAGTTATTATTTGCAATGTAATTTGCTTCACAAAGATCCTTCCATAATATAATATTCTCTGAATTTAAGGAGTGGTGCTTCTGCATATCGTGAACATGAACCAATGCTCTTTGCACATTTGGCGGTTAGAATATGGTACACAAAAGCTTTTGATGATGACATAGTGGACCATATAAAGCAAAAGGTTGGGAACCACTGTATATGGGGTTTGTTGTAAAAATCAACAAATGTTTTGATTGCTTGATTTGATTTGATTTTTGTTTGTTTGCTGTTACAGTATGACCAGATCCCATAATTTACACGTCCCTGAATTTATTTTCTTCCAATTCTGTAAGTTCCCCCATCTTCAAAGCATCTGACAAAGTGGGATTTTCTCCCGCAAAAGCTCATGTAACAAATAAATTAGTCAGTCTTTAAGTGCCACAGGGCTTCTTGCTTGTTATACTGAGTAAAAGCCATGTTTCCTGTATTTTTTTTCTCTCTACACATTTCCCTCCCATTGCTCTTTATAAATATTAAAGCCTTATAAGTGACCAATGCCTGAATTCCTTGCCATTTTTTATTTCTTTGTGTCTTTTGTTGGTTGGTTGTTTTTTGGGGGGTAAGGGGGTGGTTTGTTTTGGAGGTTTGGTTGGTTGGTTGGTTGGTTGGTTGTTTTTTTGTTTGTTTGTTTGTTTTGCTTTGTTTTTAACTCAGACAAAGCTTCTAAGAATTTATTAAAAAAAAGTAATTCTCAATAGAACACAGAATTTGCCTTTATATGCCTCTTTTCACATTCCAAGTATTCCCAAAACCTTTGAAGAGTAATGAATCATTACTGTGACTTCTAGTGGACAGCGCAGGCAAAAAGCATGGCCCCTCTGCACTCATTGCAGAGTTCACCTTCAAGCTAGAAGGACATAAAGAGCAGGGTGTCGCAGGGATCTGTCCTGGGTCCGGTTTTGTTCAACATTTTTATCAGTGACTTAGATGATGGCATAGAGAGCAAACTTATAAAGTTTAAAGATGATACCAAGCTGGGAGGGATTGTGAGTGCTTTGAAGGATAGGATCACAATTCAAAATGTTTTGGACAAACTGGTAAAATGGTCTGAGAGAAACAGAATGAAATTCAGTAAAGATAAGTGCCAAGTACTCCACTTACGGTTGAACAATCCATTGCACACATACAAAATGGGAAATGACTGCCTAGGAAGGAGTACTGCAGAAAATGATCTGGGTGTAATAGTAGACCACAAGCAAAATATGAGTCAGCAGTGTAATCAGTATGCAAAAAAAAACCAAAAAAACACGATTCTGGAGTACATTAACAGGAATATTGTGAGTAAGACATGAGATGTGATTCTTCCACTTTACTCTGCACTGATTAGGTCTCAACTTGATTACTGTGTCCAGTTTTGGGTGCCTCATTTCAAAAAAAGATGTGTAGAAACTGGAAAAAGTCCAGAGAAGAGCAACAAAAATAGTTAGAGGTCTGGAACGTTTGACCTATGAGGGAAGATTGAAAGAACTGGATTGTTTAGACTAGAAAAAAAAAGAGATCAAGGGGGGATATGATAACAGTTTTTGAATACCTAAAAATGTTGTTATGAAGAAGAAGGAGAAAAATTATTCTCCTTAATCACAGATGATAGGACAAGGAGTAACAGGCATAAATTACAGCAAGGGAGGTTCATCCTAGACATTATGAAAAACCCCTGTCAGGGTGATTAAACACTGAAATAAGTTGCCTCAGCAGGTTATGGAATCTCCTACATTGGAAGTTTTTAAGAGCAGGGTGGACAAACACCTGTCATGGCTGGTTTAATGGGGGTACTTGGTCCTGCCATGAGTGAGGGAAGTGGACTCAATGACCTGCCATGGTCCCTTCCAGTTTCTATGGCTATGTCTACACATAAAAGCTTAGTTCAGACTTGCTAAGTCCATACTAAGTAGTTCAAATTTAGTTCGAACTAACCATGTATTTTTAGTTTGAACTAACTTTTAGTTCAAACTAGCCACGTTTTTTTAGTTGAATTAACTTTTTAGTTTGTACTTAAAAAAACATAGTTAGTTCAAACTAGTATGACTACATCATGCTAGTTTGAACTAAAGTTTGAAATAAGTTCAAAATAAGCAGTTAGTTCAGAGTAATCAGCCAAACTAGCTAGTACTAAATTTTTTTTTAGTTTGAACTAGGGAAAACCTAGTCTAGACAGGGCTCTAATTAGTTCAAATTTTAAGGCTCCTTAATTCAAGCTAATTTGCTAGTGTAGACATAGCCTATGATTCTGTGACTGGTAGCATACATGTATCCAAGACTATTAGAATCTGTTTTACTTCAAGGAAATGTTGAAGACACCAGCATTATGACAATAATGAATGTGAGACTATAATCTTGTAATAAAACATACAGAAGAATTTCTAATTTTGCCAGGACTTCCAGAAGAGAAAGGCCTTAGAGAAAATGTTGTGTGTTGGGATCAAATTGTGCCATTTAGGCACCAATTAGGGGGTAGGATGGAGTTTCATTGCTCCAACAAGAAGTATGAGCATAATCCCTTTCCAAGATCTCCTGAAGGATAGTGCAATCTGCTTCTCCAGAAGGTAGCCACTCTGGGGGACTTTGTGTATGTGTGCAGAATGGGAGTATTGGGGCTAATGACATGGCAGCTGACAGCATAATCACATTCGGATCCAAACAAATACTTTAAAAGACTTAGTTCTGTTTCTATAATGGCATAAATATTGTTCTGGTGAAGTCACTGGCACTAAGGTACTTTTCACAAGTTGAAGTATCTCCAAAACTTTTGATGCACATTCATAAAGTACCCTACCTTTAATAGTCTCCCATAAAATTGTTGCAGTGTGGCACTGTTCAAGTTATTTTTCTGCCATAGGATTTGATTCTCTCTTTTGATTGAAAACAGAATAATGTTCAATTGAACTAGAGAAAAAAGGTTACTAATCAATGTAGAATTGATGTTTAAAGGGTAGAAAAATTGTTACACAACTGTAAAAAGCAGTCAACCTTAAAGTCAAGGTGACCCTTCATCGCTAAATTATTCTGATGTGCCTACATACTTGTTAGCATATGGTATAGAACCACATGCACACTAATCTGAGACCTCAAGGAACAGCAAACGAACCTAAATTATTATTTGGCAGACATTTAAAGATGCACCATAACTATTTATCATTTTAGGGATTTAAATTAATATATTATTTACTACAGAGAATTACTATCTTGGATAATTTAAAAGTGCATATTAATACATCATTAGGGACTTAATGAAATGTGGATTACTGACCTGATGGAACTCTTGGCAGATGATACATGGTGTTCTGTATCAGCCCTCTGAATTTTGCTCTTATAGATAAACTATATTTACTGGGAGAACTAATGTGCAAAAAGTTTGTGTAATGGAATGTCTGTTCATATTTTAGATCTGCCTACTTTTTCTTGAATAACAAGTCTATAAAACTTTGCCATCTATACACAAAAAGGAACCTACATAATTTATAACCGACCAGAGACTCAGAGGTGACTATTGGGACTTCTCTAATGTTAAGCATATGAGTAGTCTCAATAAAGATAAAGTGAAGTGTGAGTCTCTACATAAGTCTCCACAGGATCAGGACTTAAAGGACCACTTCCTGGGGAGAAGGGGTGGCAGTGATTTAATGATGAAACAACTTCAGTATTGTTCAAAAATATTGATAATGTGTACTATTCCTCTTAAACTGTACAAGAACACTAGATAAGATAAGGACCCCATAGGAGGATGTGTTATTTATTGGGTAGAGCACTGAACCAGTGTTCTGTTTGCAGCTCAGCCACTGATCAAATGAATGACTTTGGGCAATTCTCTTCTCTCCACATCATTGTTTCTCCACCTGTACAATGTAAAGTACTCTGAAACCTACTGATCAAAGTGTTGTGCAAGAGCTTGGTGATATTATTGATGATAATTTCATTGTGCCAAGTATTACAAAATGTACACTCACTCCTCACCCTGAAAAGCTTGCAACCTAAGATTTGATGAATTAAAGTAGTAAATAGGAGGGAAAAGGCTGAAAGGAGGATAGAGACAGTATGAATTGAATATGTAAACTAACACTGCACTTGATGGCTCCAAATCATTTGAATGAAGCTGTTTTTTTTTAAAGCTTGCAATTAATTGCAGTAAATTCAGTGACTAACATAAAACAGATTTAAAAAAAGGTTGTGATTAATTGTCTCAGCCCGAGACATGTGAGCAAGAATCAACAGGCACAGGTCAGCAGTAGATGTCTAATTAACATATCCTTTATGGCCCCACTATTCAACATCCCCTTAGCCACTGCCCTGCTCACTCACCCCATTCCCCACTCTATAAATCTCCCTCACCCCTGCTTCCTGGGGTGTCTGCTCTAAGTGTGGCTGAGAGCACCTTGGGACCCTTTGGGTCTTCTATTCCTCTATCTGCTGCCCTTATTCAGGAACAAAGGGTAAGTTCTTGCAGGTGATCATGCAAAAGGGCAGAAACACTACTGATATTGATCAGTGCTGGTGCATACATTCTGATATTACTGTGATCCTGTGCTGTGTAGGTGCTGCTAAGACCTTCCCCTTTCTTTCTGTCTGCTTAATTCCTACCCCCCTTGCCAGCACCTATCTCATGCAAAAGACACAGAAGAGCCCACAAAACTTGGAAATTTTGACATAGTCAATCTGAGATTAACAGCCCTGCGCCCTCCTGCTTCTAGAAGGTAGAGAGTTCCAGAGCTGAGTACCACCAAAGTAATGAATCCTCAAAAACTGGTGGAGCTTAGCTAATTCTACTCAGTTCTGTTTCCTGGTTCTTCTAGAAGATTTGATGGTGAGTCCCTTCTTGGAGGATGTCAGGGTCCTCATAAAGAGCCAGTCCCTTAGGAAATCTGTGGAGAGCCTCATTCTATGTGTCCTGAGAATGACAGGGACTGATAGGGTTATGTGTTGCTAAAAGATCTGGATCTGAGGAGGGCAAGGGGGCTTCGGCTGGCAATGGCTACTGCATTTGTAGAACACTGCATGGAAAGGTAAGAATTCAGCTAATAAACATTCTCTGAAGCCGAATAGCTAGATACATTTTTACTAGGTAAAACACAAAGCAACTTTTAACTTATTTTGGGCCTGGCAAAGCATCTCCCTATATGTGTTTGTTCAAACCCCAGTAAAATCATTAGTTGTTAGCCTTTTATTTGTGTTACCTTAATGTGTAGGGGCCATAGACATGGACTTGGATCTCGCTGTGCTAGGTGCTGTACAGACACAGGTGATAATCCCTGCTTTAAGGAGTTTGTTGGGTTTCATTTTGGGGTGGGGCGGGGGGGACTTTGGAAACTACTGCAAACCAAACAAATCAGTCCTTTAAGAAATTAACCTTTTAAAAACCTGTCCTAGGGAGAATACGGTTTTCAGTCTCATTCTGATGTTAAACTTTATTGGCTAGATATCAGGCTGATACAAGTCCTGCCCTAGGTACATATGCACAGTTGCACTCTCTCTCTCTCTCTCTCTCTCTCTCTCTTTTCTAAGAGTGGGGACAGAAAATCTAAATGCTTTCAAGAAAAATAGTTTAAAAACTGCCTTCCTTTATTTTCAAATAAATTTTAAAGGCATCATAGAATGTGGTGCTAGACAATCATAGGAGACCCCAGCAGTCAAGCCCAGAAAAAAATATTGTTTCTTACATTTAAAAAATAAACATTAAAAATGGAATCTGGGGGAAACTTTTATTACAGACCTCAGAGCAATGGCTTATGTTCTGCCCAATGCTGCTTCTAAAAGAAAAAGAAAAAAAAGTCATTAGAAAAACACTGGTGCCAGTGGGGTTGGATCAGGGATATTCTGAATAAGTAGAATGCAGTTCTTATTTTACAATATAAATCCTTTTATTAAGGATAGAAATACACAGAGAATTAGCAACCTCTTTGTAAATCTCTAAAATGTAACAAATGTAATCACTGCAGTTTTTTTACAGAACTATAAAACTTTAAAATAAGTTTTTTAAAATGAAAATACTGACAGAACTTTAATTCTAATTACATGAATGTCATAAGTCTAATAATAAGTCCCTTAGCAGTGCAGTAAGTCGGCATAGAAACCAACATGCTTGGAGACAAATCTAATAAGATTTATAGGCAGAATAACATATTCTGTGAAGAGCCTTCTGATAATAAAAATAGTACTTTTCTTGAGCCCTTCAGAAGTTATTAACTTTACTTTTTTATCTTGCTAATATTTATTTGAAAGTGTGTGGCAGGGAGTTAGCAATGATATATTATATGCTTAAATATGCCTTTAAATATAACTGTTTCCATGTAGGAACAGAACAGCACTTTTGCTTAACATGCAGAAGGTCCTGGGTTCAATTCCTAGGGGGTTGGACTTGATGATCTCATGAGGTCCCTTCCAGCCCTATGATTTGATTAAATGATTCATTTCTCATCTGTGAGTTATGTATTACTGAAAATTGTGATAACCCAATAGACAATACTTTTGAAAAGTGTCTACAATGCAATTTTAGAAATAACTTGGTAGCCTAGTTGCAATATATTGCTACTCAAATAGATCCAAATTCAGGTACGGAGCATGTGCACTGGAAAACCTACATAGGCATTATGATTTCCTTCTGTCCTTGATGGAACATGAAGTGAGACTCAAGGGAGCTCTTAGTATTGTGAAGGTTGCATTAACTGTGGAAATTTGAAGATAGAAATAGGAGCAAAGGGCTTACTTGTTCCGAATACTGATTGTTTCTGTAAGGTACTCCACACCTTCAACTGTAATGATATTAGTGGAAGTTCTGATGGTTAATACTTTGCAGGACTGAGCCCAGAATGTGGAATCAACAGCTTTCCAAGAAGGATTTACAGAATGCTTTCTCATAGAAGTAAAGTGTCCTCTAAAGCCTTAAAGTCCATGAAGATCACGCTTCACTCTACATCTTATCATCATAGATGGTGCTGTCCTTAGGAAACTGTTTGAATCGCTAGCTAAATTGACTTTAAAAAAATACAGTTGTATGACAGCAGAACATTTTCCTTTCCTTAAAAATTCAACAGAAATGAAAGCTAGATCCATGACTGAAGAACAAGGTAATGGAAGTTTTTTAACCATCAGGCTAATTTTGACGTTCTTTTAGATACAAGCTTTTATCTGCTGGTATACACATTAAAAATAGATGTATTTTTCAAAGAACATAATTCTTCACTCTGCATATCAGCTAAAATACCAAAAGAGATAAAAGCTCTGGGAAGGTATGGGAACACCAACATAATTACTGTCAAAATCCCCACAAATAATCATATAAACTAGTAAGCCAGGGTTCTCAATCAATCACAGTTAATTCAAGCAATTAATGTGTTTTGAGTTAACTCAATTAAAAATTAATCATGATTAATTGTAGATTTAATCACACTGTTAATAATAGAATACATAAATTTATTATAAGTAATGTGATCCACATTTTCAAATATAGATTTTAATTATGACACAGTAATTGTTGTGTATAGTCTTCACTTTATATTATTTTATTACAAGTATTTGCACTGTAAAAAAGATGAACAAGAGTAAACATTTCAATTTACCTCATATGGATATCTCTACAATTTCTTTATCATGTAAGTGCAATTTACAAATTGTAGGGCTTTTTCTTACATAAGTACACTCAAAACCCAAACAATGTAAACCTTTAAGGCCTACACGCCCATTCAAATCCTGCTTCTTGTTCAGCAAAACCTAAGACAAACAAGTTTGTTTACAGTTACAGGAGATAAAGCTGCCTATTTCTTATTTACAAGATCACCTGAAAATATAAGTTTCACATGGCATTGTTATAGTCAGTGTTGAAAGGTATTTACATGCCAAATAAGCTAATAATTCATACGGCCCTTCATTTTTTTGGCTACCATTCCAGAGGACATGCTTCCACATTAATAATATTTGTTAAAATTAAAATGTTAAATTTGTGACTGGCTTCATTGCATGAGAATTGTATGTCTTCTGTTCTGTGTCGTTCACATGTATCCTTTTGTATAGTTTTTATGGCAGCCTTGGATGATGACTCGGCACATGTTGTTCAATTTAGAACACTCTCCTCACATATTTGACAAATGTGAAGAAGGTATGAATTTGAGTCTTTTAAAGATACCTATAACACTCAAACCAAGAATTAGGAACCTGAAATGATTTTCAAAATCTGAGAGAGACAAGATGAGAGTCAGTCTGTACTGTTTGGATCATTAGCGAGCAGAACTTTCATCAGCATGGAAACGTGTCTTTATAATGGTGGTTGCCAATGAGGGCTGTGCGAATGTTTAGCATATCTGGTATGTAAATACTTTGGAATGCCAGTTATAACAGTGGCATGCAAACACCTGTTCTCACTTTCAGATGACATTGTAAGCACAATATAGGCAGTATTCTTTTCCATAAATGTAAATAACCTAGTTTGTTTTAGCATTTGACTGAACAAGAAGTAGGATTAAATCGATATGTAGACTCTACAGTTTTACATTGTTTTTATATTTTTTTTACCTAATTCTACGCTTATTACATTCAACTATCATCATAGATCTTTCACTATAATAATTGTATAAGGTGTTTGAAATACTATTTCTTTCTTTTCTTTTTTACAGTATAAGTGTTTGGAATAAAAATAAATATAAACCTAACACTATATACTTTGTATTGTGTTGTAATTTAAATCAATATTTTTGAAAATGTAGAAAATCTCCAGAATATTTAAATAAATGGTATTCTGTTACTGTTTAACTTTGTGATTAATTTTTTTAATCATGTGATAAATCCAAGTTAATTTCTTTTAGTTGTTTGACAGCCCTAATACAAACCAATTACTATGCCATTTTCAGTGGCCTCATATGTGAAAGTCAGCTGTGGCATACTGACAATGACTATGTTTGAAGTTTATGTTATATATTAACCTGTGAAATTTCCTCCCAACCCATTTGTATCTTCTGTGAGTTCTAATATTTATTTTAGTATTATCCTTATACTTACATCAGTGTCACTTTCTTTTAAATATGCTATCGCAAAAATTTCAAGACTTGGTATTACTAAAGCAAAGGAAGAACTGGTAGCTTTTGCAGACCTCATGAGCAGTGTACAAAAAGTCATTTAAATTCCCTTTGAATTGTGTCCTTTTACCACAGTAAAGCAGGCAGCAAAACAAGTTAGCTTGCCACAGGTTATAAATGATAAATTATGTAGACTCAATGCTCGTTGCATTTTGCATTGGGTTAGCATAAAATTAATGAGCATAGGTGGTTCGGTAATTCGGAAGCATTTGGAAAATTCACAGTGTTCAATGACCCTACATTTCAGAGTCATTTCTTGTGGTGATATTGTGTTATTGTTTGGGGCTACTATGTCAAATAATATCATAATACTAGCTGGATTCAAACCTCTAAGAATGTTCTTCTTACACTACATAAGCTTTGTTCACTTAGTTAACTTCATTTCCCTGCATTTTTAATGCATAATAAAACATACTAAGAAATCAGTTTTTACAAGCATACCATTCAATATAGCAAAACAAACAAGGAGTTCTGTGGCACTTTTAAAAATTAAGAAATTTATTTATCGGAAGAGCATTTGTGGGAGAAAATCATGGGAAGATCTTCAAAGTGTGTGACGAAGAAGTGGGATTTTCTCCATGAAAGCTCATGCAATAAATGAATTTCTTAGTCTTTAAAAGTGCCACAGGACTGTTTGTTTGTTTTGCTAAACTAGACTACCATGGCTACCCCTTTGGAACCTTTCAGTATAGGTATTTTCCTTATCACCACACAACTCCTACCTGCATAAGCAACAGCAAAAATTTGAAGAATGGGGTTTTTATGTTAATTTACAACATGTTGGAAATCCTTCAAAATTAAAGGCTCTTTATACTTTCAAGGAATCTTGGAGTAGGTCCTCAGCAGTTATAAAGTGAAGTCAATGGAACTATATTGATTTAGACCAGCTGAAGACTTGGCTCAAAATATAGTCATGTACAGGTACCGTAAATTCACTTTTCACTGAAATGCCTCCATCTTTGGGCAGATACGAGCAGCTATTTTGCTGACACACTGCAACACTGTAGAAAACTTTGAGGTAAGAAATGAATAAGAATCATTTGTTGTCAATGTGATTCTAAAGACAGAATTTTAATTAGAGTGTACCCAAAACAGAATTTTGCTGTAATATTTTTAGTGTTTCTGTAGTTCTACTTGGAGAAGTTAAAGACTACTCAGTAAAGTTCTGCGTTATTAGTACTGGACTTCAGATTATTCTGAAACCTGATGTGATTCCACTGCCATATTCCCCTTCTTCACTCTTATATTCATCAGAAAGAGAAATTAATTCAATCCGAGCCAGAAAGAGGGCTCATAGGACCATCAAGCCTTGTCCTTTGTTTAGTTTCTTTGTGGTGGGTTAGAAGGATTCAGAAGTACTGGGAAGAAGAAAGACAGGAATAATCTCTGCCCCCTATTTTTTAATGAAGGTTAAAGTACTACTTATGTATTCTTTTTCTCTTTTTCAGACACATAAGTTTATATTAACAGCATAAATACTAGACTATAAAGTTGCTACAGTGAATTAATAGAGGCTAAAACACACTTGCTGTTTCAATCAAATTGATTTAGAGCTGAGAGTTGCAGATTATTGCAGAATATTCTGTAAGGCTCTTTTAAAAGTTTCCATGGTAATAATCTTTTATTGTCATAGTTTGCATTCCGTTTACAGAGTTCACCAAGGTCACTATTTCTTGGTTCACCATGTTTTATAATATCACCTCATTTCTACCTGGTGTATCTGAGGGGTTGAATAGTGTACAACTTTCCCTTTGTATCAGCTGTTTGAGATATGCACATTGTTACAGCTGAGCAAATCAATCGTAGCGAATAGTTTATTTTGGAATTTGGTAGCTCTGCTTTTTTTTATGAATTGTCCACAATCACCTTGCAATATTCCCAATCCTTTTTGTTTCTGCTGTTATAATTGGATTGATTCTCAAAGGCATAAAAAGATAAAAGGATTCATAGATTAGAACATGCCATTGTTAGTATCAAGTCTAGCCTCCTGTATAACACAAGCTGTAGGGCCTCCATAAAGTAATTCTGCTTTATATAAGAGCATAACTTTTAGGAAAAAATCCAATATAAATTTTAAAAAATTCACAACACACGGTAATATTTTCCAATGGTTAATTACTTTTGTGGTTCAAAAGGTACAACTATTTTTTTCCAGTCTGAATTTTTCTAGCTTCCATTTCCAGCCATTACATCTTGTCATATTTTTTTCTAGACTGAAGAGCCATTTCACCTCCACATGTGGGTGGTTACCCTTTAATCTCAAAATGTAACTATAAACAGGGAATCTCTGAGTCATGTGTAGTGAGGTCCCACAAGGATCTAATCCAGGCTCTATACTATTTAACATTGTTCATCAGTGACCTGATGAAAATATAAAAGCATCACTGATAAATTTGCAAATTACTGTAAAATTGGAGGAATGGAAATTAAAGAGGATAGGGCACTAGTACAGAGCAATCTCCATTGCTTGGTAAACTGCAGGCACACAGCATTGGGCTCCTGAATCTTTCCTTGTAAGGGTTGTTTTTCAATCATTTACTCATTTTTGTGGGTCTTCTCCAAACCCCCTCAAATTTTTCAGCATTATTCTTGACTTGTGAACACCAGAACTGGACACAACACTCCAGTGGCATTTATAGCAGTTCCAAAGAAAGAAGTAGTATATCCTTTCTGTTTCTACACAAGATACCCATGTTTATCCATCCAAAGTCTCTCTAGTCCTTTTTGCCACAATATTGCACTGGATGTTTTTCTGTTCAGCTAATTTTCCACCGCAATCCGCGAGTCCTTGTTAGAGTTATTCCTCCCAGAATCTACTCCTCCATCCTATAAATATGGTCTACCTTACATACCCAGCTCTCACTGAAAGTGACCTTACATAGATGAAAGTAAACAGGAGATGGTTTTTAAACTGCCCTTTGTGTCATTGAAAAGCTACCCCATTATTATGTATTTAAAAATATAGTGGCAAGGTATTGTACATGCCTACTGGAAGGAAAATATAATCTGTGCTCCACAGAGCTTGCAAAGTCATTCAAATCTAGGCATACCAAGTAACATAATAAATTGGAGGAAGAGGGAGAAAAAAGAGGATTAGGCATATTATAGTTCCGTGGCTAGTTATTTCCTTGCAGTTTTAGTATGAGAAACCACATGAAAAAGAAAGTACCCTTCACTTTCTCTTATTCCAATGAAGTTGTCTTCACTCTGTGAATTATTATATAATGATGAGATTGTTTTCCCCATGGAACAAGTTCATTAACTCAGTACACTTCCAATCTCATGTTTTGATAGTGTAGCAAGGCATCCCTGGAGCCCCACCAGATGAGGGCTCTGTCTGTTGGCAAAAGAGGCCTGGGCTAAATCTGTCTCACCATGGATAAATCTTATAACTTCTTGTGGCAGTACTTCTAGTCTTAGAGTGCTGGAGTGGGCCTTGGCTTGATCTGTGGAATGCCCCTATGTCCCCCAGGTCAGGGGGTGAGTTAGTACAGCTCCATCACTCAGACCCTGGAGACTACCGTTCTCTGGTTCCTCTGCTCATGCTCTAGGTCTGCGTGTTATCCTGGGGTCAGAGAAGTATCCCTCTCTCCCAAGCTGGTGCTGGTGTTTTTCCTCCTGATGCCCTTCTCCTGGCCTATTGCTGGAGAAGTTTCATCCCCTGCTTTCACAGGCCCATGGGCTGCTTGTGTCTCTCTGTCTCTGCTTCTCTGTACAGAGGTGGTGTTTTAATGCTCTGAGTAGCCTTTAATTGGGTTCAAGTGTTGCTAATTAACCTGCACTAACCTCTCTCTTGTGGCAGGAAACAGTGCCTTTAACATACGTGCCCTGAACAACCAATTTGTTAACGGAGTTGGGGGCAGTGTCCAGTGTTCTCCTCTCCGTGTCCCCTTCTGGTTCTCATTTAACCCTGTGATCTCCATGCTCATTCCTGTTTTTTCATAATTTGTCCCCCAAAATCAGTTGAGTCCCAGGTACTGTGACTCCTCCCATTAAACTGGGGAGGGGACCTTTAGCAGTGGGTGGGCATCCTGGTATTCAAATAGTAGGATCCTTTTGTTGCCCTCTGGCCTGACTTTATCACAACAGTTAATAAGCAAACTTCAAAATACCAAGGGCTACAGTGTAGATAGTCAACAGCAGCAACATTGTACTTAGTGCAGGGCCATCCCTAGGGTAGGGCAAGCAGGGCAGCTGCCCAGGACCCTGTGCTTTTGGGTGCCCCACGGAGCCCGCACTGCTGCCCCCCATGCCGGGGACCAGGGAAGCCAGTCAAAAGCGGTGGCCTGGTTCAGCACTGTGGAGGCAGCGTGGGGCCCATATCACTACCCCCCTCCTGGCTGCTCTGGCACAGAGCCAAAAGTAGTGCTCATGGCAGGGGGGAGGTGGACCAGCAGTGCTGAACTGGGCCGCCACTTATCGCCAGCTCACCCCGTGCCTGGCATGGGACAGCCAGAGCATGGGCCTGCCCCTCCCCTGGGCTGGCTGGCCCTGCCCAGCCCAGTGCCAGGGGGGTGAGTGAGGGCCCTGCAGAGGGTGATTTGCCCGGGGCCCTGCATCCCCCTAGGGACGGCCCTGACGTAGAGTGAACTATTTTGTAAGTGTTCTTTGGAATAGCAATAGAATCTCATTTCCTCTCCCCTGAAGGGTCATCTTGCAGTGTGGTACCACATATCTCTTTCTCTTTTTTTTTGAATGTCTTGGTTTATTGAATTTTCTTTTGGCTTGTCGTTTTGTAGGAATGATATCCATGGCAGTGGTACACACTGGAAGTAAGTGGATTTTGCGGTGAATGGCGCTTTGACATTTAATCACCTACAAAAGCTATTTATTGCTTTATACAATTCTCTGCCATGAACATTGTCCTTTAAGTATAATTTGTACTCATGCGGATATTTATTTTTAGAGCCAAGTGAGACTGTGTGATTTATTAGATACTTTTTGGTACTTGATTTCCCATAGCAGTTCATCAGATGCCTTATAAACTGACTCCAGTACCTTCAGTATCTCCAATTCTTCACCACCTTTTCCAGACAGTCCATTTCAAATGATAAAAAATGTCTTTTGTGTCCAACATAACTTACTCTATTTTATTTCAAACCCCTCAAATTGTTATTAATGTACCAATATTCTTTATTAAGCTTTATACAAAAGGCCTATTGGTAAGGTACAAGGCATACTATTTAAACCAGGGGTCTCAAACTCAAATCGCCACAAGGGCCACATGAGGACTCGTAGAGGGCTGCATGAGGACTAGTATGTTAGCCCGAGGGCCGCACCACTGAAATCTTTTCATACAACAATATTGGGAATGTTGGTAACAATAGTGTTGTTGCAGGCCTCAGGAAATAGCTTTAGGGGCCACATGCAGCCCACGGTCTGCGTGTTTGAGACCCCTGATTTAAACTATACATTTTTAAATGATTTCACAACAGTTAAACAAGAATTGGAAATCGTTCATAAACTATTTACTAAATTTATAGACCTAATGCTATCCAGTACTTTTAATTAATCATATCAGAAAGGCTACTGTTAAAGTTAATAGAATAGATGATCATCACCCAGTGTTTGTAGAACCAGATATATTTGTATTACATCATTTAGACAGTTTATGGGAAATTAAACTTAGGTATCACAATGTGGCACTGGCCTTTTAAGGGGGAATAAGCTAGTGTACTTGTGACTGGTCATTTAACACCCCCACACCCACTTATGTATAACAGTGGGGTCCCAGATGTGGGACAATGAGTGAGTCAGAAAACTGATGTGTTAGAACATGAGAGAGACAAAAATGGTCAGATGAGAGCTACCTGTGACGCAAAGGAGAGAGAAGCATCAAGGAAGAGTTGGTGGGAGGTACTTTGGAGAGAACTGCATTTGGAAAGAGAACACTTAAGTCTAATCTACCAATGAAGTGGTTGAATGAAAGTTGTTGATGAGAACTGAGCAAAGCTAAAGACCCTTGATGAGTGAAAGGCTCAGACAGTGGCCCTCAGGCAAAAGGGAAAAATCCACTGTGATCAGAGCAAGACAAGTCAGAAACAAGAGGATTGTTGTGGGATCATGGGTCCTTCCAGGCAGGAAGTCCTGGAAGAGCAGAACCCTGAAGAAGGAGAGCCCTGAGGATGAAGGACTCTGGGAAAATGGTCTCTCTCAGGACGGTGACTTGAAGAGAAGGCTGTACTGTAAGGACCAAAGGAACTGAGAACAAAGTGCTTCTGTTGATCTTGGGGTGGATAACTTAATGATGGTGTCCCAAGAAACAGAAATGGGAAAAATCTGCTTTATGCTTATTGTGCAAATTAGAAAATAATTTAGTGCAAGGTTTGAGGAAAGTACTTCATAAATGTTTGTGAAATTATGTCCACAGATAGGCTTTGTATTATTTACTGAGAGCCTATATGCCTTTTCATGGGCAGAAGGAGAGAAATTCAGGCAGGTACACCTGTCATACTTTAGCCCAGCACAGGAGGATACTCCCACTGTCATGTACATGGAAATGGATGGTTTGGTGTCTTTGAGAAAATCTTCCTAGTCAGATGTTGGCTGAAATATGACAAAGTTTGTGATGTGCTGTTCTCTGCATATATTCATATATTCTGTGGTAGTAAACAATAGTGGGCCCTAGAGTATACTTGGGTAGTATGGCATGGATATCAATTTGCTTATTGACAATTAATAGGAAACATTTTGGCACTGGGTGCTGCTTGCTGAGTTAATTTTATACATTTCTAAGATAGCATGAAAAGAACAATAATTAATTAATTAATATTTCACGTCTACTGGGACTGTAGTGATGAATACATTCACCTTGGGAATCTGCTACTTAAAGAAGGTAATATGAGTTCATCCACTAGTAGTAGTAGTAGTTGTTGTTGTTTTGTTTTTGTTGTTTTTCAGTTTTGGTTTTGGCTTTTTTTGTTTGTAGTTGGCAACTACTGGGTTCTTGTTGATTTTTCAGTGGTTTTCTGCAGGTTCGTGACATGAAAGCTGACAAAAAAGGCATGTAGCAAAGACTTTTGGAAGGTTCTTCACTGTGAAGATTATACCTTCTAAGTGTCCTTTAGTTAGAAGTGTTGAGTCACTGCAAGAGAAGTTTTGAAGTAGTGGGAAACTCTACCCAGTGACAGAATAGGAAAAGCATAGGAATAGGTCAACAGGACAAAACAGGGAGAAATTAACATTTATCCTTCAAAAAAAAAAACTTTTAAAATTCTAAACAATGTAAGCAGGAAAAATGAAAATGCAGGAGATGTATGAATAGGTTTATGAGTGATTATTTTTGGCAGAAACTTTTTTACACTAAAAATGCCTGAAATAACAACAACAAAACTAGATTTACCTCAAGCAAAACATTTGGCAAATTCATGTGTATTTTAGCAAGTTGTTCTGGTCAAACAAAAAAAGATAAATTTCACAAATATCAGTCTAAAATATTTTCACATGCCCAAATGAAACATTTTGATATTTTGGGCTGGACTCACAAAAGGATTTAGGTATTATTCACAAAAACCAAGGAAAAGAGTAGTTATTTTATCCTAGTAACCTACTAATTATGGCAGCTGCCTGGGATGTGGAAGTCCCAGATTTGAACCTTCACTTTGCCTTTCAACTGTGTTAGTTATAAAGTGATTAACTGTTTGGATTATAGGTACACACTCTAAACTGAAAAACTGTGTAGGTAGGAAGTAGCCCAGGAAAACTATTTAGATTCACTGCAAGATGGACCCCGCTGATGTCACTTTCCACAGAGCCCTGGACTAGCACCTGGTGGAGAAGGAGGGTCCAGGTACTATACCTTTTTAAGAGTCTAGACCTACATACATGTGGAAAGCTGAAGATCCTCGGTTTAAGCTCAGGAACGCCCTGACTGAATGGCAGAGAATTGGAAGTCAGAATCTTAAACCACTATGCAACCCAGTCCACCCGGTTCTCTGTCACACGGTTCTCTGTCACAAACACAGTGCTGCTTTGAGTTGGTGTGTCCTGGTCTGTGGAGACTTGTGCCAGATGATGAGGTGGGTGAGGTAGAGGGGCTGTTTGACAGTCAAAAGTAGGGAGTTGGGGGGGTTGCGTGTGTGTGTGTGTGCGCATTTAAGGTAGTAGTCAACTACACTATAATTGTTTCATACCCTTTATGGTTCCAGGATCAGATGGTAAGTGACACCTAGGGATATGTAGTTAATGTTTGTTTTGTGTTGAGGCATTTACTCATGGGGAGATTAAGGTGGCATGTTCCATGATGCAGTCTGCTTCTCTGGTGGAAACGAGAATCTTGTGGCACTCCTGTCCTGATGCATCTGATGAAATGAGTTGAAGCCCATGAAAGCTTATGCTCGAGGAAATGTGTTAGTCTTTATGGTGCCACAGGACTCATTGGTTTTGCTGTATACAGACTAACACAGCTACCCCTCTGGATCTTCTCTGGTGGTGTAAACCTTTTTTGGTGAAGATGGTTTTAGGTATGTTAAGGTATACATCCTGGACTTTATCCTTGAACATGTACTGTAGTATCTGTAATGATCTTGAGGGTTCATTAAAGACCAAACTACTGAATGAGTGATGAATAGAAGTTAAATCATACAGACAGGTATCCAGGTGTGTAGCTGGGAGCAGCCATGTTAGATCTCCTCTGGGACAAGTCTCCCAACTCACACAACACTGGCCCATGCTAGGGAAGGTCTCTAAATTCACAACCCCCTACAGGCATATCTCCACAGTATCTATATGCCTAATTGCAGATAACAGATTCCTTAATGTGTCTGGGTTGTTACTGGATCTTTTGAAAATAAGTGTGGTGATCTGCAGATTTCTTATGTATGTTTGTCTGTAGGGTTCCAACTGTTTATGCAGTGGAACATTTCCATAGGAGAGGCTGAGAGAGACCTACTCCTGAATACCACATATCCTGGTGGTTAGGACAAGTTTAAATAATTTGGGCAAGTGGATAAATGAAATGTCTCTTAAATATTAAGTGCATTTATCATGTAAATTCCTAAGAGCAAAATAATGCTCTTCAATATAATCTCCTCAAATCAATCTTCTGCCTATGTTTCTAGATTAAATCATCGAAGAGTAGCATTTCCAGTTTCTGTGCTTTTTGTAAGTATCGAGCGATCTTTAACATATTAACTTGGTGAACACAGCATGGGTAAGTGGAGTTCTTAGAAGTATCTGAGAATGCTTTGTTGGATCTCTCTTAGAAGAGTTGTTACAAATAATAGGTTGATCTCACCAGCATGGCTGTTTTACAGTATTAGCAACTGATTTGGTTAAAGAGAATTGTTTTAGTCTGAGGGCTTACACAGTCTAAAAACAAAACAACAATAAAAACGAAACCACACAGTAGAAGCAAAGCCTGAAATGAAAGAGTTTTTTGTGTGCCAGTAGGGTTTCTTGTGAATGTGCCTTTATTTTTATTTCTTAGAACTACAATAGAGATTTAAAAGGGGAAGGAACACAGAAGAATAGCAAAGAAAGCACAGAAACATATGACCCGTTACATCCCACAGGGAAACAATTATGTTGTAGCACAAGCATGTTATAAGAATATGTTTCTGAAGTGAGTGGTACGTGTGTACAATTGTCTCAAATTTTCTTGCTCCTTTGCCAGTCATATAACAATTGTAAGTTTTCTCATCAAAACTTCATGCAGAAAGAATGACTACAGGAATTGACAACTAGGTATGGAAACTTTCACCTCTTGGTCATTTGTTAGAAGTCACAAGTCATTAATATCTGATGGATGTTCTGGAGTTTGTGTGAAATAAGTAGATAGTCTCTCTTCATTTCCAAGATGTTGCTGATGTAAGTAATGGCTGCACAATCACACCCAGCAAGTCTGGTGAGAAGAAGCGGCAGACACACTTGAATAACAGCATAACTGAATAAAAAATTCAACATCGTATCAAAGTCAAAAGAGATGAGAAGATAGGAATTCAATTGCCATAATGAAGCGGTGGTATTAGGCAGTAAAGAAATAATGGTGAGATGAAAGAGATATAATAACGTAGTATATTTTTTAACCAAAAAATTGTAAGTAGCTCAAAAGGGGAAAATATATAACCATAAGCTAAGAACATTTAGAAAGCACACACTGGAAACGCAGTCTGTCATTTATTCCAGAGCAGGTTGTAGGAGAATTCAGAGAAATAATGGGTTTGGCTTTCTTTTTTCTGTTGTAAATATCCAGGAATTTTTGCTGCAAGCCATGTACACACCAGCGGATTCTAGTTTGAGCAGCAAACACATTTGTTAAATGGGTTGTAAACGGTTTTACCTAACACAAATATGTGAATTTTGAAAAATGATTTTTTTTTGGTCAAGCTTGAAAGGTCTCACCTGCAAATACCTGTATTTTCCAAAGAAGCATTAATGGATACAGATCCACTGAAGAATTTCACATGGGAAACCCTGCATTTAAAAGCTTTGGGCAAGGTTCAGAAGGGCTTATACAAATTAGAAAGCAATTCAGGAACTGTTTCCAAATTCTTTTGTTCTGAGTTACACAGTGGCATTTTTATCAGCTGAATAGTTAATGTACTAAATGGTTGAATTCAGCTAGTGAATGGTGTTTCCATTTTTATTAGGGCTGAATTCTTTTTCAAAATCAAAAAGCTTCTACTTTTTATAGTTCTAAAGGGGTAGCCATGTCAGTCTAGTTCAGCAAAATAAGCAAGGAGTCCTGTGGCACTTAAAGACTAAGACATTTTTAAAGGTTTGTTTCAAGGCATTCATTCACATCAGCTGTGAGTCAGCAACCCTTTGAATAAGAGCTCCCAGGGCAACACTAGCAAGGAGTTCTGTGGCACTTATTGCAATTTATTTATTTATGCGATAAATAAATTTGTTAGCCTTTAAGTGTCACAGGACTGCTTGCTTGTTTTGCTGAACTAGACTAACATGACTGCCCCTTTAGAACAGGGCAACACTGTGGCCAAAAGGGCTAATGTAATTTTTTGAGGCATAAACGGGAGTCTTGAGTATGAATAGAGGGGATATTTTACTTCTATTATCTGGCACTGGTTTGATCGCTGCTAGCATACTAGAGTGCAGTTTAGGTGTCAATAATTCAAGAAGGATGTTGAAAAACAGGCAAGGAGTAAGAGAAGAGCCATGAGAATTAGCTCCTTCAGTCTAACACTATATTTTAATCCATCTGTTTATCTTGACATAAAGAAGGTTGGGGAGGGGGGTGACTTGATCACAGTATGGGAAACACAGTACATGGGAAACAAATAGTTAATAATATGTTCTTGTCTAGAAGAGAAAGGTATAATATGATACAATAGCTGGAAGCTGAAGCTAGAGAAATTCAGACTGGAAATAATGTGTAAATATTTTACATTGAAGGTAATTAATCACTGGAACAATTTTGAAGAATAATTCTGGATTATGATTCACTCCCTATTTCTAAATCAATGTTGTTGGTGTTGGTGTTGTTTTCTAAAAGATATTCTTTAAGAATAATGTTAGGGAGGCTCTATGGCTGTGTAGTACAGGAGACCAGAACAGATCATCACAATGCCACCTTCTGACTTTGAAATCTATGAATCCATAAACATTAAAAAAACCCATAATAATGTTTAAGAAATATAATTTATCATGGTATTTCGTTAGTAAATTACTTCTAACTATTGCTAGAACTCAATGGAAATCCATACAGATGCTGTAGTCTTCAGGAAACTTGGTAATTCAGTGGTCAAATATTCAAGTCCATACACAGAAGAAACTACCATTGAATAGAATGGGATATTTCCCTGAGTAAGGACTGATTATTGACTTTAGAATGTGGACCCTAGTGTTGAGCAACTTAGTTTCTAGCCAGTTTCCGAGGTTTTGAAATGGTTAGATGTGAAAGGGTTTCTGGCCTTTAGGAGATAAAAAAGGCTAGAACTCATGGGAAGAACCAGGAAAACCTTGACAGGAACCCTTCTATCTTTATGGCACTTATTCTCATCATGATCTGCTTCCCATTCCGCTGGTTCCCAAGCTCTCACTTTGGTCAGGAACCAACAGGCCAGGTGCGGGCAGATGTCATCATAAGTTAAGGACGCAAAAAGGGAAGAACTTGCTTGAGGTCACATCATGAAAAGAACTAGTGACAATGTTTGCACAGGAGGAGCAAGTGAGAAGCATAACAAATTCTTATGGGCTGGGTGAGAACAGCATCTACTAGGCAGGGACTACCAGGGGATTGGCAGACACTCTCTTGACTGAGAAAAGGAAGAGAAATGGAATAGCATTAAGAAAAGGAAGAAAATTGGGATTCTGCTCTTCACTGGTTGAGATATAAAGGGCGGAGAGTAACCGGAGAGCGACAGAGCAGAGATATGCAAGCCTCAGAATACTCAGGGCATTGTTCCCTATAAAATAGCTGGTGGTACTACAGGACAATTAAGGGCACCTGAGACCAGTTAAGACCCAACTAGGTGCCTGATAAAGACCTCCCTGCCACAGACAGATGTGGCACAAGGTGGAAGAGGAGCAGAACTGTAGTGTTCTGCAGAGTGGAGGAGCAGAGAAGTTTTGAGGAAATGGTGGAGTAGGGATAATTCCCAAACACAGCGTCCTGAGAAAAGAAACCCTGCCTCAGAGGGGACAGGGTACAAGGAACTGAAAGGGCAGAGGGGGGAAAGCAGCCCAGGGGAAAGAGCTGTGGATTTGGACATTATCAACAGCACTTAGTGGCAACTCATAGGTCCCCTAGGCTGGGACCTAGAGTAGATGGCAGGCCTGGGTCTCTACTTGCTCCCTTCCTCACAGGACCACACCAAAGCAAGCACCTAATGAAGCAAGAATGGTGTAACTGGAGACGCCCTGACCCATGACTCACAAGAAAAGTCTGAAACTTACCAGAGAAAAGTTGGCAATTTTCCACAGCTAGCAGAGAGAGGAAAAAAGGAACGAGGACGCAGTTTGTTTGGCATCAGCCCCTCCATCAAGAGTATTTAGACTGTGTATATTTGTTCATTAGGTTCTGGGAAAGGAGAGAGAAACAAAAAACGAAGTGACATAATATCTTTATTGATGAATATGAAGTAATCAGCTATAATATGTCAGCTGTCTTATGAGGGGGCGGTTCTTGTATAAGAACTCAGTGTTATTCGTTGGTATTTACTCTGTGGAACAAGAAAGCTGCTATAGGATAGGTGGAATTTCAAATTTACAGATCTGTATTATTACCCCTCCTGGATTAGATAGGTAGATTATTTAATCAAATATCTCAATTGGTATAAAAGAAAATTCACTGTTTCACCAAACTGGTTTCCCAAATCACAGTACTAGAAATTTTTGTCCATTTTCAAATAAATATTTACCTTTCTCTTGCTCAGAGGTTTGTAATGTGTGTGTCGTACTCTGGGGACTATTTTCAACTTCGATGACATTTCCCAGTAAGATGAGTAGCCTTGCCAAAACTAGGCAGATCATATTCTCAGCTGTCTTCCCGACTATAACTTGTCTGGTATTTATCAGGTTCCATGAAATTGAAGTCTTCTTACTGAAGAGCTCCTCCTGTTATTAAAGAAAAATACTCTTTTGCAGGCAACAATCTACCTATTTCTCCTCCTCACCGCTCTATCAAATCGGGAAATTTCTAGAACATTGATGTAAGAGGGAGGTAACTGGTACAAGGAAGATGGAGCAGCCTTTAAGAACTGGTCATTGAAGATCAAAATTAGTGATTTGGTGCCTCTTCCTAGCTGACTTGTTGTGAATTTTGGGGCAAAATATAAGATTCACTTGTTTCAAGATTTCAGTCAGGACTGTACAGCAGCCCAACATCATTTGCAAGTATTCACCAGGATAAAGATGCTAAACTTGCATGATTTAAAACTCATAGTGCACACTGGAATGAGTCATCAATTTCTCCCCCCTACTGGACAATAGTATAACATTTGTGAGACACCTAGAGTCTGATCCAAATTCAACTGATGTTAGTTGAAGTTCTCCAGTTTCCTTCAGTGGACTTTATATCAGAGCCTAAAGAATTTCTGATAGACATGGAAGAAGAATAAACATTACTGTAGAAATTTTGACTATGATCATGGGTTTGGTGCTTTCAGAACAAATAATTCTGTATAGCTGGTAATGACTAGGCTGTGATAATTTACTGAAATTCATCGTGAAATTATGTTGAATTTGTTGAAGTTTTATGTTGCACTTGATTTTTTCAGCATGGTATATGTTTTATTTGTACTGTATTGCTAACGGAGTATCTACCATTAATCTGAGGATGAAATCTAATTTTTCTTCCCTGCTTTGGGTTTTGACTATATCTGGTTGCAGAGGAGAATCTTAGCCAATTTGTGCTTTATTGCACAGGAATGTAAAGGAAGTCCTATCCAAGGCAAAGCTTATAATTAAATAAAATAATCTTCATGTTTCAGTCCTCTGAAAGGAAATCTTGATTATTATGATTTATACATAAGTAATCACACAGATCAAAATGCTTTGTCAGAAGCAAATGCCATGAAAATGCAAAGTAAGGAGTAATTGATAAGAGTAATTGCAATTTCTAATACGTTTATCTCATTGTTTGCAACCCTGATTTTCAGGTGTATTCTGTCTACAGCTTGCCTGTTTTTTACTATTTTTTTCATTTTCTTCTTTATTTTCTACCTTCAGAAGAGTGCCTCAGCAGATAAGGAGACCCATCATGTTGCCTCAACAAAGGAAGGAAATCAAAGTGTCCAGGAGTGCGATTCTCAAGATGTAAGGTTAACTGACTCATGAGTCAGGACTTAATATAGGCTGAAAGCAAACATTTAAGCCTTAGAGACAGTTTTTAATGCAGTCTGTTTTTGGGGTTTTTTTTGTAATTCAGCCAATACACATATTTTAAATTCACATTCAATGCTGCTTGGCATAAAAGTATTCAGTCTACTCCCTGTATTTTTTTTTAAGGGATTAGTTAGCAGGGTTTGTAAAGCTTTTGAGAAAGTAAAGCAGTTGAAGAGATGTGATTTTATGTTGAACCAGTTCAGTAATCTACTTATTTCCTTCGAGGTTTGGTTGGATCCTGCTTGGCACATGGTGAGGTACAGAATGCAGTTATATAACATTCACATTAATAAACAAGCACAGGTGTCACAAATGTTTTTTTGAAAAAAAAGATCCTAAGGTGGATGTTTAATCTGAGCAGTGAATGGCACTGTAATGGTAGAAGTCTACAATCTTATCCACTGCCAGTCTAAGGAACAAGAGAACTAGGGAACAATCTTGCCTTCTGTCAGTTTTGGAAACCAGGGAAATAGGGCACAGCAGAAAGCTGTGATCTTTCGTGACACACCTAAGACGGTGGCCTGAAACATGTAGCTTTTATTCAGTTAAAGCACTGAAGCAGCATATTAACATGAATCCCAAACCAATGTATTATGTCAGGTGTTCAAAAGAAAACCAAAAAGCACAGAGTGTTGCTCATTAGAATGTTTTCCTGGATATTGCAAAGCAGGTAACACTAATATGGTCTTAGCAAACATCTTGGTCAGATATGAAAAACAATAGGGGAAAATAATAGACAAATGAGCCTGGAGTGAAATACTAAAAACACTGGTGGCTTTTAAATATAACAGCCAATATACCCGCAGCTAACTAGAAAGCCTACTGTCAACAATAATTTACAGCTCTTTTCATCTACTCACTTAAACTGTTATACAGGGATTTCTTTATCCACTTCAAAAGTATGGCTAGTTTTTGGATGAAACACAAGAGCCATTTAACAGCACAAAGGAACACAGTACACAATGGGAACATGCTACACAACATTTTAACGAAGGAACTGATTCACTTAACACTGCAAAGTAGAGAGCTGAGCCTGTTGCCTTCAGCTCTGTACCAGGCTCCTACCTAATACCACTTTCCATTTTTTTATTTAGCAAATTGATCATGAAGCTGTCATTCTTGGTGAATGTTTATGTTACTCCCAAGAACTTCCTGAATGGTTTGAACAATTTATTTTTAGATTGTGGGTTATTTGCAAATATGGTCCCCATCAATCATAGTCTCAATGTCATGTATAACTATGTCACATGGCATGTTTTGCTGTCTGATTTTAGCACTGAAATGTTTAAAACAAGAAAATAGCATTGTGTGAATAGCGAACAGATAATACACTATTGAGAGGCTGTAGTGAAAACATTACAAGAGGGGACTGCTAAGGTGGAAGAAAAGTAATTAATGCATAGTGGCCATACTTTTAAAACAGGTCTGTGCAAATTTTTTCCATTGAAAATTTTTCAACAGAACATTGGTGTTTTGAGTAAATGAAATGGTCACAAAAGTGTCTGTTTTCTGCAGAATTTCTTTTTCATAAAAGAACAAAAAAACAAAACAAAACAAAAACCTGATAACACAAACACCTCTGGTTTTTAGACAAAAGCTGAAAAAATATGATTCAGAAATGCTGCCATGGTGCCTTATGGGAGCTACAGATTGGAATCCAGGTGCCTGCACTATTTTCTAGGGACAGGTTTCTCCAGATGCACTACATCTCCCATGACGCACCATGTTAACCAAGCAAAAGGGGAGATTATAAGGCACAATGTAAAATATAGTTACGTGAGACAAAAACAAGAAAAAAAAAGGAAAGATAATTAGCCAAAGATTCAAAAACTACCAACAATTATTTTAAGTACTTTAGAAGCAGAAAGACTTCCAGACAATCAGTAGGGCCACTTAACAATTAATATGCTAAATGAGCACTCAAGGAGGATAAATATAATATAGAGAAGCTAACTGAATTTTTTGCAACAATTTTCAATGTAGAGGATATGAGGGAACTTCCCACATCTGAGCCATTCTTTTTAGGCGATAAATGTGAGAAATTGTCACAGTTTGAAGTGTCGATAAAATTGGAAGTCACCAGGACCAGATAGCATTCAACAAAGATTTCTGAGGGGACTCTAGTATAAAATTGCCCAGCTATTAACAATAGTATGCGACCTATCATTTAAATCAGTGTCTGTGCTACATGGCTGGAAGACAGCTCATGACACTAGTTTTTCAAAAAGTTTAGACAAGTAAAATCTCATCAATTACAGGCCAATATGCCTACCTTCAGTACCAGTCAAACTGAACAAAACTACAATAAAGAACACAGTTATCTGACACATAGATGAGCACAGTATGTTGTGGGATGACTCAATCCAGCTTTTATAAAGGGAAACCATACGTTACCAATCTCTTTGAATTCTTTGAGGTAGGAATTCTAGAACAATTGTTATAGTGGAGGTGTTGAGAGACAGTGAACAAATTGGATATAATGGAAACCATTTTAAGCCAGAGGGTGTGGCGACACTCCTCACACCCTAGTTCTAGGACCTGTCCCTTGAGGACGTCAGTGAATGTGGATAAAAGTGATCCAGTGGATTTAGTGTACTTGGACTTTCACAAAACCTTTGACAAGATCCTTCACCAAAGGTTCTTAAACAAAGTAATCAGTCATGAGATAAGAATGCAGATCTTCTCGTGGATCAGTAACTGGTTAAAAGGCAAGAAACAAAAGACAGGAATAAACAGTTTTGAGAATAGAGAGAAATAAGTAGTGGTGCCCTCCCCCCCCCGATCTCTCCTGGGACCAGTGCATAATCATAAATGATGTGAGGATAAAAATAAACAATAAGTGGGAAATTTACATATGATACAAAATTAATCACGATAACTAAGTTTGAAACACTCTGGAGAGAGTTACCAAGGGATCTTACAGAACTGGGCAACTAATTGCAGATGAAATTCAATGTTGATATTTGCAAAGCAATTCATATTGGGAAACAGAATCCTATCTATCTATGTAAAATAATGAGATCTAAATTGCCACTCAGAAAACAAGATATGGAGTCATTGTGGATAGTTCTCTGCAACGATGTGCTCAGTCTGCAATTGCAGTCAAAAAAAAAGCTAATGATGTTGGGAGCCATTAGGAAGCAGATATTTTAAAAGACACAAATTATAGTAATGCCACTATATACTTCCAACATATGCCCACACCTTGAATATTGCATGCAATTCTTATTACCTTATCTGAAAAAAGATATATTAGAATTGTGAAAGTTACAGAGAAGGATAACAAATATGATTAGAAGTATGAAACAACTTCCACGAAGAAAAATTAAAAAGACTGGGATTATTCAACTTGCAAAATAAATGACAAAGGTGAGATATCATAGTGGTGTATAAAATCATGAATAGTGTTGAGAAAGTAAATAAGGAAATGTTGTTTACCCCTTCACATAACACAAGAACCAGGAGTCACCCACTAAAATTAAAAGATAGCAGGTTTAAAACAAAAGAAATATTTCATACAACACATAGTCAACCAATGGAACTCATTGTCAGAAGACTTTATGAAGGCCAAAATGGGATTAAAATATAATTAGATAAATTTGTGGAGGATAGGTCTATCAATGGCTACTAGCCAAGATGGTCAGGGATGCAGCTGTTCTCAGTGAGTCCCTAGCCTCTGACTGCCAGTAAATGAGAGTGGGTAAAAATGGATGAATCACTTATTAATTGCCCGTTCTGTTCATTCCCTCCTAAGTGCCGGCCACTGGTCCCTGCTGGAAGACAAGTTTCAAAGGTGCAGCCGTGTTAGTCTAGTTCAGTAAAACAAACAAAGAGTCCTGTGGCACTTAAAGACTAAGAAATTTATTTATCGCATTAGCTTTCATGAGAGAATATCCCACTTCATTCAACACTTTGATGATGGGGGAACTTACCGAATGGGAGGAAATAAATGCAGTATAAGTTACAGTGTGACCTGTTCCCATGACTTACACTTCCCTGCATTTATTTCTTCCCATTCTGTAAGTTCTCCCATGTTCAAAGTGTCATGCTAGGCCTGAGAAGGCCAAACCATCTTTGTAAAATATATGACCCAAATCTAACCTTTAAAAGACATATTATAGGAAAATACAATGTTAGTGTTCCAATTAGGCTAGGGCTTTGATATTCACATGTATCAATAGTAGTTTCTTAATGAAATTTACATATATGCTTTTAGAGCAGTGGTTCCCAACCAGTGTGCTGGGGCACACTGGTGTGCCACGACAACACTCAAAGTGTGCCGCAAGCATCCCCAAGAGCAGGAGTTGAAGTTCATTCCCTGATCAGCCCAGCCATGTAGGCTATGCGGGGCTGGGAAAAGGCAGGGTTAAAGTAAAGGGGAAGGCACTGGAACGCAGCTCCAGGGCCCCCTATTTTTAGGCAGGCAGCATTTCAGGGTCCCTAAAAGCAGAGGAAGGCACTAGAATGTGGAGTTCCAGGGGTCCCCCTAAAAATAGCAGGTGCAGCCCAAACACAGCATTCCAGTGGTTCCACCTTAAACCCCGCTTCACCTTAGGCCCAGCCAGCAGAGAGCTGTGGGAGGCTGGGAGTGTGTGAATCTCCCCCTGAAGGGTGGAACGGCTTGTGTCAAGCAGCCTGCAAACAGCCCAGGTAAGGGCTTTGGGGAGCGAGGGCTGCTGGGGGTTGTATGGGGTAGGGGTGTGTGTGTGTGTGTGTGTGTGTAGCAGAGGTGGGTGGAAGTGGATGTGTAGCAGAGGGTGTGTAGCTGGGGTTGTGTGGTGACTGTTGGTTGGGGGGGTGTAACTGAGGGCTGGAGGCCTAGTTCTGGCCCCTGCAATGATGGGAGGGTCCATCACAGGCAGTGGGGGGCTGAGGGAGGGGAAGACGGGACCCCCTGGGGTGGGAGGGAGCAGTGGGGTGACGATTTGCCCTGGGTGGCAGGGAGCCACTGCGGAGAAGGGGGAAGTGGGTGCTGTGCCATGCTCCCCTGCCTACCTTCCCACTCCCCAGCTTCCCCTCTGCCCCCCCACAAAGACACTTTTCTTCTCCCTTCCTCTCTCCTCTCTTGCCACCCTTGTGCTGTTCCTCACATGGATCCCCTTGTCCTCTTTTGCCACCCCTGCCCTGCTCTGCTCCCCACACTCAGTCCTGCCACTGCACGCGACTCCTGACCTCCAGTGTTTTGCCACCCCTGCTCTGCTACCCCTACTACCCCGCATAGCAGCATTTCTGAAAGTATTATGGTTCATGAATATTCATAAGTAATTTAAATTATTTTGAATATACATGAGTTTTTTCAATGGTGATGTGCCTTGAAAAATTTGAAGGTATCAAGGTGTGCCACGGTAGAGAAAAGGTTGGGAACCACTGTTTTAGAAGATAGCAAGGTAAATGAACTGCTTCCCTGTCTGTCACTATTGTTCTTTTGGAAGGGGTTGAAAGGAAACATTAACATCTAATCAATAGGACATCAAGACTTCAAAGAGAAACAGCTGAAATCAAACTAATATGCAAATTAGATTGTGTGAAACCAGGGCTGAATCATGACTATGGATTCTTTTCACATTATAATAGGTAATTTGACTTCACCCTCCCTCTGTGTGCTGTTTACTAGAGTCTGAATCCTTACAAATGCTCTGATTTGCTGTTGTAGTATGACCTGATCCCATGTCTTACACTCCCCTGCATTTATTTTCATCCAATTCTGTAAGTTTTCCCTCTTCAAAGCATCTGACGAAGTGGTGTATTGTCCCACAAAAGCTCATGCGATAAATAAATCTGTTAGTGTTTAAGTGCCACAAGACTCCTTGCTTTTTTTGCTTTACTAGACTAACATGGCTGCCTCTTTGGAAATTAACATCTAGATGAACTTTTGATGTACCAGTGTAAACTGTTTGTTGATGATGCTAATGCAGTTAATTACCTGTGGTGCCCAGGAGGTGAAGGTTTTACTTCAAAGGACAATGTACATTACTATTCTCTACTTAAGTACCTGAGAGCTGTCATCAAAGCCCTCATGAAGAAATGATCTGCAAATGGCCCCCATGCTACAACTATAAAAGGGAGTAAGGAACATAATCCCTTTATCTCACATCTGTCCAATCTTCTCAGGGAAAGTTTGGGCTGCAGGATTGAGATCCCAGGCGGCGCTGGCCTGGAAACTGCCCTGCTTATTCTCATGAGGAGAATTAGAACAAACTCTACACTTGGATTATTTGGTCGCTACTCCTTAAAACTGGATTTGTAACAACTGAAGTTGTGAAACAAGGATTTATCTTCTATGGACTCTAAATCATCTGTGTGTATGTGATTCACTTTGACCCTATAATATCTCTCATATTTTGTTTGTTTTCCTCTTATATTAAACTTTTAGTTGTAGTTACTAAAGGATTTGCTGGCAGCGTGGTAATTTGGGTAAGATCCAAGCCTATATTGTTCTGGATGATATGGCTGGCCCTTTGGAGTCAGGAGAACCTAGTTCTTTAAGGGTATGTCCACACACAAAGTTTTATTTTCAAATAAGTCATTTCAAAATGACTTATTTTGAAATAAAACCCTTAATTTCAAATAACTTATTTTGAATTTAAAAAAATTAATTTGAAATAAGTCAAGCCCCTCCAATCGAAATAGCATGCCCTGTGTATGGACATGCTATTTCAATTCCCTGAGACGGGCACTCTGGGAGGTGTGGCAACATGGCCCCTGGCGGGCCATACTGCCACCCAATCCCCTTCCTGGCTCTCCCCTGGAGAGCCAGGTAGGGGAAAACAGCCCCCAGGGGAGGGATCTCCCTGCCCTACATCCCCGCTCCTGCTGGGGGCAGCAGGTCAGGGGCCCTGAGGCAGCAGTTGGGAGCCGGTCCGACCGGCTCCTTAGCGCCCCAGGGCTGAGCAGCTACAGTCGTGGGGAACCGGTCCGGACCCAGCTCCCCAGCGCCCTGGGGTTCGGCTGCTGGGAGCCGCTGGCCCCCCCAACTGCCCTGCCGCCTGAGGGGGGGAGCGGTTGGGGAAGCCCAGCTCCTGGCTCTGCCCTCGCCAATTCTGGGGCGCTGCGGCCCCTGCGGGTTGTCCCCAGCCATGGCGCTTCACCCTGCCACCAGGTCAGGGGTGTTGCATCCCCTTCGGGGTTCCCCCAGCCGCCGACTCGGGGGTGCTGCAGGCCCCCTAGGGTTCCTGCAGTCCTAACAGCTTTGTTTCAAAACAGTTTTGAAACAAGGGTTATTTCGCTTACCTATTAGGTTTAAGGATTTCTAAATGACGCTTCTTATTTTGAAATGACAGAGCTAGTCATTTTGAAATAAGAAAACATCGTGTGGATCTAATCTTTTTTATTTTGAAATAACCAGTGTTGTTTTGAAATAAAAAAGACACGTGGACATACCCCAAGAGACCCAGTGGCTAGAGGGGACCATAGGAGCTGATGTACAGTAAGGGGGTTGTTTCTCTTTTGTTAGCTTGGTGATGACCAGAGTGGGGAATCAGAAGTATGTTTTGTTACTGACTGGGAAACTGGTTTAAGTACCACCTATCAGTGGTTTGGGGGTTTGGGCCCTGGTTTTGCAGCTTGCCCTGATTTTGGCACATTCAGAAGGTTATCCCAGGAGGCCCAGGTCACACAAAGCATCTGATTAAATGGGATTTTCTCCGATGAAAGCCCATGCAATTGTAGCCCTCTCCCTTTTCTCCCTGTATTACTTGGGAGCAGGCAACACTCATGTGTGCACAGGCACCTAAGTTTGATGACAAAGAGATCCTGAGTTTCCCAGTGATGAAGTTTGGATTGTGGGAATCCTCTAGCCACCTTTCTGGTGCAGTCCTTTTGCTTGCTTTACAGGAAATTAAACTTGGTGGTGCCTCCACCTGGCTGGGTCTGGTACACGCTCAGTGGCGTGCCTTGTGAGCCTCCAGGACTAAATCCATGCAGCTAAGAATAACCTGTAGGATGGGTCTAGTCCAAACTTACTAATTATATATATATATATATATTTTTTTTTTTTTTTGAATTTTTTTTTTTTAATATATAAATCCCCTCTCACCCCTACGGGTGGTACGTGTCTTCCTCAACCTCGGGTCCTCTACCAGAGGCCTGGGAGTTTGAGGGTTCTGCGCAGTATCTTAGCTGTTCCTAGCACTGCACTCTTCTGGACAGAGAGCTCTGATGTTGTTCCTGGGATCTGTTGGAGCCACTCTCCCAGCTTAGGAGTCACAGCCCCGAGTGCTCCTACCACCACTGGGACCACTTTGGCCTTTACTTTCCACATCCGCTCTAGTTCCTCTTTCAGGCCCTGGTACTTCTCCAGCTTCTCATACTCCTTCTTCCTGATGTTGCTGTCACTTGGCACTGCTACATCTATCACCACCGCTGTCTTCTGGTCCTTGTCTATTACCACGATGTCTGGTTGATTGGCCAGTACCTGCCTGTCCATCTGGATCTGAAAGTCCCACAGAATCTTAGCCCTGTTATTCTCCACAACCTTCTGTGGGATCTCCCATCTGGTCTTGGGAGGGTCTAGCCCATACACTGTGCAGATGTTCCTGTACACAATGCCAGGTGTGTATATATATCAGGTGTGGCCAAACTGCAGCTCGGGAGCCACATGTGGCTCTTGAATGAAAAAGCATGGCTTGCGGAAGAATGCCAGCAAATCAATTTAGTAGGTAAAAGTATATGGCTATATGCCTCAATGCAATCAACTTGTGTTGAGTTCCATAAGTTTGGCCACCCCTGATATACATAATACATTCATGGTGCTTAATTGCATGTAACAAACCTTTACTTAAAGAAACTTATCAAAACAGGATGAAATAAAATATTACTATTAATTTAAATATACAAGGGCAAGTAACTAAATCAATAAGCAGACACAGAATACAGTTTAAAGGAAACTTATCTAACTAGCATGTTCACAGCCCTTTTTCCAACTCAGAAGGCACACTCCCCAGAGTTCAGAACGCCAACCCCTTGCTTGCATGGGTGCACTTGGAGGGTCAATGAAGGAGACAAGGCAGCTCTCTGCTGGTCCAGTGTATCCGCTCAGAGCCACGTTGAAGATCCGGAGCGAGCCCAACCAATGGTCTATAGTCCTGGCCCTGGTTCAAAGGGACTGCCACACTGCCTCCCCACAGGCCCCAGTCAGTGTCTCAGCAGGTTCCCTTGTTTTACAAGCCCTGCTTCAAATTGGAGGGGGGAGACAGACACTCATACTTTCACTGCAGATCCAGCTCAGTCAGCTCTCAGCTCAGACCCTGCTTGTGCTACGTAAGCCACCAACCTCTCATGCTCCCTGGTTGAGTGAGCCTCCAGCAGTCTCAGGAACCCCAGGAGCACTCACAGCAGCTTCCAGACTCAGACATGTCTCTCTCCATCTGTGGAGACCCCTTTGTCCTCCCCCCCCCACTTCCTGGAGGGGCAGGGGGGGGTCCCTCCTTTTCCCAAGGGATCATGGGAGTTGTAGTCCCTCAGTGGAAAATTTACACCACATAGGAACTGCGTAAATGTTAACATACTACTTGATTTCAGAGGCCCCTAAAGTTCAGGGTGCCTACACAATAAATAAATTTGTTAGTCTTTAAGTATCATAGGCCTCCTTGTTTGTTTTATTGAACAAGACTAGCATGGCTGCCCCTTTGGAACTTAGCAAAATAAGTTCCTTCACTGAAGGACAAATTCTGGGAGCTCACATTTCTTATTAAAGTTTATTTTCAACAAGTGCCTTTAAAGAAACCTTTTCCAAAAGATAGCAGAGCAGAATTAAGAAATATTTACCATAGAAAGAGGTACTTTTTGGTAAATTTGGTTTACCTTTGTTTATATTATTATTGAATAGAAAATTAAGCAGTAGATGGGTTTATCAGCTATAGTCAGTCTCTGAATTTGTCTTATGATTTCATTTTACAACTGAATATTGAATAATTTATATTAATTTTATTTTTCTTCTATTAATATTAAATTATTAGGATTTGCATTGAAGATCGAAATCAGCATTATGGAATTCAAACATACTAGTGTTGTAATATCTATGCAGCAGTTCCACTTGATCTGTGGCCTTTTAAACAAAACTGATCATATCCTGGAGAGGACAGATATCCTATGACCCAGGAAAGTCATAAAGAGGGAGATATTTAAGATGAACAGAAAAAAAAATCATGATAGGAGAGGAAAGAGAGAAGCTGTGATGTTTCTTTTGTGTGTCTCTGTTTAGAATCTGCTGTCCTAATACAAACAAAAAATGTTCAGGTCATATTTTACTTTGTAAAATGGAAATTTTTGGAGGTATGGGGTATTGAATTTCAACTTCCCTTTCATCCCAGAATCAGTTGATCTAGTAAAGCAGGGAGCTATATTCAACTGCAACAATCTACCTTCTGTTCTACTAACCTATAGAATGTGTGCCAGTGACAGGGAGAAAGCCCCCGGATGTGTGCACAGAACTAGCCACAGACTGAGTCTATGCAAGACAGTAAATTCATGAATAAATAAAAGAGGACGAGATGTGATGGATACATCAGTCAAGTAAATTAAGTCAGTAAACCTTGGCCTTATCGGTAACTAAAAAAACAAAGGTACAGAATAGATATTATAAAGGATAAATTGCAAAATTATAAATGAAAAGTAGGGTGGAACTAAATACATGTCATGAATAGAGAATGCATAATGGTGCAGGTAGGTATATAGGTTTTATGTCATGATGCTATTGTTGCCCGATATATTGATTTTATATTGATCATATTACTGATATAGGTTCCACAGCTAGTACTTTGAAATTTGGTAGGTTCTTTTCAGGAGTGCCCTGGCCCAGAAAAAGATCTGGGGCTCAGGTGCCAACATTCGGGGCCCACGTGCTTTAAGCATACTGCCTCTGTAGCCACTGCTGTTGCAGACCCAGGGCTGTAGCACTGACATTTTGCGCTTGAGCCCCATAAGCCAGGTGCCAGCAATGCCCCGGTTCTTCTCTGAAGATCATGCCCAGTATTATCAGAATTACTAACATTAGGGAGCCCCGGTGTGCATGGGCACACTTATGAGTTGTAAAATTCATCCTTAGGAAATCATACTAAATTAACTATAGTTTTATTAATGCAGTTAGTAATTTCACAAATATTCCAACCCAGCAAAAGAGATATAGTACAGAATGAACTCAGTTTCCATATATGTACTTATACCATCTCTTGCAAAACAGCCTGAAGTATTAGTTATTATCTTCTCCATCACTGATGGTTAGCATCCTGGCATTTCCCAAAGTGTTACCTCTCTCCCCAAAGCACACAGATGGAGATACAGCTTTATAATGTGTTACACTAGTACCACTACACCTAATGCATACTTATTAGAGAGGTTTCCTTCCCTTTTGCTTTATTTGTATTTCCTCACCCTACTAATGTTGATGTGCCTGCCTTTCCCCTGTAAGTAATTTTTTTTTTTCTCTCAAGCTTATTAGGATAACATTCTTGTGATCAGGTGTCCCTAACTAAAAATATTCCAAGCTGGCATATACTAACATCCTGTGATTACCTGCCAGCAATGTTCCCTCTAATTTTTTGTAGGCTGTGTGTGCAAAAAAATTCTTTTGTACAAATTTTTGGAACTCGTGTGGAAATTTGTGCATGCTTCAGTGAGTGTGGTCCAACTTGTGAGCCCAATGAAGCAAGTATGTAGGATGCAACTAACATTAACTTTATTTTGATATTGTGATGGAAATGATATGATAAATTACAAAACTTTATTTGAAACATGCTACTTGAAACAGCTTTCTTAAAATAGCATAAAAACATTTGCACTGTTGAATTTTTATTGTGTGTGCTTTATTTTGGTGTGTGTGTGGGTTTCACAACCTGTGTGCACATGCACATGCACACAGCTTAGAGGGAACATAGCCTGCCAGCTGTTTAGTCATTACAGCATTCTGTCTTGTGATAGTTTATCATCTAGGTTACTCTTGGTTAGCTACATATACTGATGCTCTTTGGTCCTTATTCCTTAATTAGTTTAGCTAAGCTATTGTCTTATGGGCCTTGAGGCTTGTAAACTCATTGCATTATTGCTTTAACTTATACCTACTTTCTTCCTGATAAATACTTTTATCTTTTAGCAACACTATTTAGTTTGGATGCTCATATTATTCCCAAGGGAAAAGTGAGTTATGCACATCATCCCAAAGGAGAATTAACAAACCATACCGTAATGGTTTATGTAGATGCTACATATTTGACAGGAAGAGATTTTTCAACTGTTTTTGGATCAATTTTTTAAAAAAATGTGACTGCTTTTCATGTCTTTCCACCTGTAAACCCAGGTGCCTTGGTTTTGAATCTGTATCTTTCCTGAGTTGTCAAATCTCAGGGAGGGCATGAGCAAGTCTCTTCCAACCAGATGTATCTTGCTGCTTTTTCAGAGTAGCTGCCTTGTGTTTCTACAACTTTTTTATGAGCATAGGTTGTTGGCCAGTCTTATCTCCCAGCTTGCAACCTGGAGGGCCAGTGGACTGCTTTTCATGTTATCTCACCCTTTGGCCTCCCTGGCTTGGGTGGCCTTACTGTAAATTAAAATTCCTGCCAATGTATCACTAAAGGTCATAGGGAAATACAAGCTGACCCACTGCATCAAGGTACAGACTCCCAGGGAAGGAGGTGCCTTAGTTGTTCAGAGTCCAGCTTTAGAGAAGGAAGAAAAATAATAATTTGACATTTTTAGAAAGCTGAAAAAAAGACTTGAAATCCCAGGCTTTCTGTAAAAGAAATGTTTCTGTAATGTTATTTTATGCATTGATATGTCAGAATTTTTCAGGACTAGAAGCAAGTACCATACCTATTGAAAGCTGAGTATTTCCTCTTTTACGTAGTACAATGTTTTTGTCTGCACTTCTGATCTGTGTCATTTTAAGTAAATTCTAAGATAACTTTTTCTCATGTTTGCTTGCTTTTTATTTTACATTGTTTTATTTCTTATGTTTCTTTTAAAAAATAGGAAATGTTTGAAGATGGTCATATTTTTTTTTTAAAATATTACATGTAGTACAGGTGGGCGAAGTGCAGTTAAGGTGGCCAAAAGACCTGATGAGTTATGATTCACTATTTATTTAAAATTAAATTAAATTCCAATAAAAATGATTGAAACTGATTTTAAAACCAGAGCTTAATAAGTATGGTCAGATTCAAAAGATTGCTAAGAAATTTGCAGCAACTCTTCTCAGAGTGGTGGGAAAATATCAGTTCTTTATCTGATGAACAATATTCAATTTATTTTTTTAAAAAGATGACTTGTATTTACTAACTAGTGTAGGAGAACATATAGTGTTTTAGACTTCTAGGGCAAAGTGAGAGAAGGTAAAGGGCTTCCCAAATATATCAGATTTTTTTTCCTCTGCCCTTATGGCAACATACTTTGATTATTTTTTAATTTGGTACTCCTTCTGCAGTTTTTGTTTACGGCTTATGTGTGTACATATTATTTAATGCATTTAATTTCTAAAGTGAATGCACGTACAGTTTTATTTATAGGAAAATGTAGGTAAATAGAATGAAATTAATTCATTTGGAAACTGGACAATTTAGGGAAGAAGAGCTATCCCTCCATGCAATATTCAGTTGCTACAAGTAGTTAGAGAATTTTGCAATATTAATATCTTAGTTTATTTCAATCAGTAACACTTCAGATTAGTCAGTAGCCCAAATTTGCCTCTAAAATCAATTTTCTTTTACTAATCCCTGACATCTAGACACCACTATAATAAGAAATATCTTGTCAATTAAATTCAAGAGGATGTTTTCCAATGGTCGGACTGCAAAATAGATACGGGACTCACTGTCCACGGAGGTGGGGATCTTCTCTGTCCCTCTCTCCTGGCCCTGTGTGTCCTGATTTACCTGGCTCCTCAGTCCAGGGACGGACTCCCTCCTACTTCACTGTGCCTCAGTTTCCAACCTCCACCCCTTGCTCCAGGGACCTATCCACCACCACCCCAGTCCATCACTCCAGAAACAGCCTGACTCCAACCACGTCCTGATTTCTTCACCATGGCCCTTTCCTCTAGGGACCACGCACTCCTCTCTCCCACCTCAACATCCCTCACTGTGGAGCTGGAGAGAAAGCAATAGGGGGAGGTGGAGTTACAGCTGAGGCAGAAGAAGAGGCTTCAGGGGAAGTAATGAAGGCAGGGTGTTTGGTTTACAGTAGCCTTGTCCAAATTATGGCCTGGGGGCTGAACTCTGGCCCACTCAGGGCTTTCATCCAGCTTGCAGAGAACTGCTGAAGGAGCCTGGGAGCTGTGGCTGGCTGGGGCCCTTGTCAATTTTCCACCCTATGCACAGCTGCAGGGGGTGTAGTCTGGCCGGAGAGCAGTTCAGGGGGTGGATTTCCCTGTGCAGTGCTCGGCAGGGAGTGAAGACAGCAGAGCTGGTGGGGTCCCTGTCAGGAAGTAGCTGAGTCCTGCCACCCAGCTGCTCTGCTCTCACCACCTCACCCTTCTTCCCCTCCTCTTCTCTGCCATGCTCCCCTGCCCTGCCTTGCCCCCTCACACAGGCACCCCTATCCCCCCTTGTCCTCTGTATACAGCAAAAGCAATGCCAAATATCACACTAATCATTGTTTTATTAAGGTTTATTAATAAGATCAACTTGAATGTCTTATCTATCAAAAATTTTCTCACCAGCCCCCTGACAAAGAAAAGAATTGCAATGTGGTCCCTCACCCAAAAAGGTTGGACACCTCTGGTTTACAGTGATTAGAAAGTTGGCAGCCCTAACTAGCATGCTAAAAATAGTCACTGTGGACATTGTGGCAAGTTGTATAATTTGTTGATATGTAGTTTTGTTTTTGAGCATCTTCACCAATTTAATTGAATACCTTCATAGTCACATTGAATAGTTTGATAGAAGAGACATGCTAAATTTTAATATACTATTTTAAAAAAAATAAAGATGCTTACTTTGCTGATCCACTTTCATAATTTACACACACAAAGGTACACATTCATATGTAGCTCCACTGTATAATTCACTGGGTGAGCTGAAGGTATAGCTGCTAAATTTTTGCATACTTTATTGATCAAGGAGCATATTTCATCACTTGTATTTTCACACAGACACTAAGTTGATCAAACTGCATACTATACTAAACTGATCAAGATGGATAAATATTTTGTCATATGTAACACCTTGATAGTCTATTTGCTTTTGTATATCACTTTAATATTCCAGCTTCTTTATGCCGTATTGTACATAAAAATGAATTGCTTTAGGTGAGAGGCACTGCACCATGGATACTTTATTTCACAAATAAAAATAAAGAAATCATTAATATTTTTCTTAACTTGCAGTTGGAAAATGTGAAATGAGTCCTTATCAACAGTAAATTCAGCCCATGGAAGCAGTGCATTATAGTTTAGAAGGAAAGCAAATAATAATCCTTCGATTTTGCTGAGATTCTGAATGTGTATACAGTTATAAACTTGTAATTCTTGCCAAGACTAAATTTTAATGAGATGTTGTGGAAAACTATATAATTGAAACTAAAAAGTATATAAAAATAAGCCAATAACAAGAAGGCGAGTATAATCTGCAAATAAATTAACCTGATTAATCTTTTTTTTCATGAATTTTTCATCTTGGGATCAGAATCTGTGCATCTCCCTGCATACGAAACTTGATTTCAATGAGAGCTCTGCACCTACAATGACTGAAAAACTGGTGTCTTCGTAATGCTGCCAAATCAATGGAAACACCATAAATTATCTATCACCATTAGGCTGTGGATCAGAATACTAGTACAGTAAAAAAAAAACAAAAAAAAACAAAACAAAAACCTTTTAAGTCAATGAGAGTTCAACCATCTATCAATGGAGTAAGGACAGTTAGTTTGTAAAATTTATTCATTAGTGCAGGGGTAGGCAACCCCTGGCATGTGTGCCAACAGTGGCACCCTGGCCCCTTCAGAGCAGCAAACAGCACACTCTGCAGTACCACAGCAATTGCTACTCCTGTCACCAAAAGCCACTCTGGGAGGGTTTCCTTTGGGTGCAGCTGGGGCACAGGGTGTCCCCCTATGTCTATGCCTTTATGTGACACAGAAAAAAGCTGCCTGGAGTGGCTCCTTTCTGTAGTGTGATGCTTCCCAAAGGAGTTAGTCTGGGCAGCTTCTTTGTGCAGCATGCTGGGAACCCCTGAAAGAAGCCACTTGTTTTTGTGGCATGCCTGGGCACCCTTATCCCCAAGCGCACTGCCAAGATGAGCCACTCTGGGAGACTTCTTTCCAGGACATGCCTGTGAAGTACTCCCAATCCAGTCATGACCACTGCTGAATTTTCAGGCAGCTGCCACATTTTTAAGCAGAGAGGGCCACCAGCACCAGCCGAGGGTCAGGGAGGAAGGACAGGCACAGGTGTCGGCAAAGGTTGCTGACCCCTGCATTAGTAATTTATCTATTGATTGAGTGACTCAGGACTTAAGTAAATACTGTTGAAGAAAGAGGAAAAAGACATATGCAGGAAAGAGAGAAAGATCACCTCTGACCACTTATGTATGTTTTCCATTACTATTTGAATAAAGAGGAGTACCAAAATTATAGCTGCCCAATCAAAAGGCTCTGTAGAGCTGAGGAATGGGCACAAAGTCAGGAGGGGTTGAATTCTAATCCCAATACTGCTTATTTCTGTCGTCATTTCCTGTTATCCAATGTATGGTTAGTAATACTTACCCAACAACTCGAAGTATGGTGAAGACTATTTTTGTCAATAATTGAACAGTGATTTCACCATATTAAGTTCTCTAAAAATGGTAGGTAGCATTATCTAAGAGTTGCTTTCAGTGTGCAGGATGGGGGAAATGATGTCAAGGCCAGACCTATTCCAGGTTTTGCCTACCACTTCCCTATCCACTTCTATACTGGGAAGGCATATCTCCTTTCAATACACTTTCAGAAGGCAGGGACCATGGAACTGGGTGCTAGCTGCAAAGCTGGACTTTTCATGGGTGTAAGGTAAATGTGAGGTCAGCAACCAAAGAAGCAGAGCTTGGCTAGAGTAGGGGAAACATGCTGCACTCTTCAAAAAGGTACAGTAAAGATAGCTACCAGACAAAATAATAGAATCATAGAATATTAGGGTTGGAAGGAACCCCAGGAGGTCATCTAGGCCAACCCCCTGCTCAAAGCAGCACCAACCCTAACTAAATCATCCCAGCCAGGGCTTGTTAATCACTAACTTCATTTCTAATACAAGCAATGGGTTGGAACCAAAATCCTGCCTAAAATATGTCACTGGATTAGTATAATATATATCTCAACCAATGAGATGATCAATACTGCATCTTACAACAACAAGTAACAGCAACACTAATAATAATAATAATAATAACAAGCCCAAAAACATCACATTTTTGCAGAATAATGGGAATAGCTGGCTAAAGTAGAATATGTTGCTGGTATGACTTTTCCCTTAAATAAAAGTGTAGCACCCATACCTGTTGCACCCCCATAGTATAGATCAGGATTGTTCAACCTTTTTGGGTGAGGGACCAGCAATTCTTTTCTCTGTCAGGGGGCCGGTGAGAAAATTTTTGATAGTAAGACATACAAATCAATCTTATTAATAAACTTTAATAAAATAATGATTAGTGCGATATCTGGCATTGCTTTTGCTAGCACTGTGTACAGAGGACAAGGGGGAGCAGGGGTGCCTGTGTGAGGGGGCAAAGCAGAATGTGGGGAGCAAGACCGGACAGGGGAGCACGGCAGAGGAGGGGAGAGTAAGAAGTGTGGCAGGACTCAGCTACTTCCTGACAGGGACCGCACCAGCTTTGTTCTCCTCACTCCCTGCTGATCACTGCACAGGGAAATCCCTCCCCTGAACAGCTCTCCAGCCAGCCACGCCTTCCTGCAGCTGTGCATAGGGTGGGAAATTGACAAAGGCCCAACCAGTCCCAGCTCCCAGGCTCTTTCAGCAGCACACCGCAGGCTGGATGAAAGCCCTTAGTGGGCTAGAATTTGGCCCCCAGGCCACAGGTTGGACAAGCTTGGTATAGATAATGGTGTAATAGCTAGGTGGAACTCAAGTTGCCATGCTGGATCAGGGCAAACAAGGAGTTCTGTGGCACTTTTAAAGACTAACAAATGTATTTATCACATGAGCTTTCTTGGGTAAATCTGTGTCTATTTGTGTTTTGGTCAACATTCTTACAAACTGTGTTTTCATGCACCTATACATGAGCAGGATGGGACATGGGACATGTGCAAGGAAATGTGACTTTGGCTCCTACCCACCCATTCCTGGATGATTTACTTGTTAGCAAGAGCCAGAACTTCAGGAATAGTAGACCAAAATATTAGTTATTAGAACTTTTGAAGTCCTTGCTCACAGCAATTAATACTTTGGTCTATTTTTCCATTGGTTTAATAGAAAAGCATGGATTTTTGGTGAAAGGAAGTCTCCTTGAACACATACCTGCCCTTTCGTGTTCACAAGGGCAGATTCCTATTTAACTCAATTTGTTTGACTCATGCATCCGTGGAGGAGTAGATCTCTTCATCCCTTAGTTTTTGCCCTACCTGCTTAATTTTCCAAAGCTATTTGTGTCAAAGTCGTAGTGAGTTAGCATGGTTATATTTGTATATGTATTAATTTATATCTTTATTGTTAAGGTTCCTGAGAAGTACTTTTCTGCTATATATAAATTGAATGAATAAATGAATAATATCCAGAAAAATACTCTAAAGCCCATAATTTCATGTTCAGTCTCACTAACTTAGAAATGTATTTAGCATTTGTTAAATATATTTGGTATATGAGACAGCAGATAATCCAAAAAAAAAAAACAAGCTATAAGCAGTAGGAGGCTTGACTTACTAATTCACTGAGCTATCATGATATATGGTATGGGGCATTGCAATACTAACACAGTAAATTGCATTACTACTCCAGTGGAAATAATGGCAGCTACGCCATGACTAAAGGTATTTTATGGTAATATACTGCTGTAAGTAATTCAGGTCCCTAGTGCATATATCCTATATTATAAGAGTTACAGAAGCACATTACTAGATGCAATGTTTATTGGGCTTTTGCACTAGGAGGAATCAACTTTCATAACACCTTAGCTAGGATTGCAAATAGATTTCATTTTAAGCACAGTTTTTAGCCTTCTGATAACCAAGAACATTGGTTTGTCTTGCAAATTGCCATATTTGCTTGAAAGCAAAAAGAGAAGGTTGTCCAACATTTGTATAAGACTGATTTTAGAATTATGGAACATTTACCAAGTATTCTGATATGGAAATTGTGATGGGTTTCTGCTGTCTAATTCAGTTCCTCTAGATTAAAAACAGCTTGTTACTTTGTTTTAAGAGTTTGAAGGTGAAATCATTAAGTGGAATGTAGTGGCATAACTATGGAATGCTGAGTTACAGCAGCTCAGAATTTGGTCCTTCAAATAGTTTACTGTCCCTCAAAACTAGTGCTCATGAGGCAGCTGAATATTATATAATGGCACAAAGTAAGAAGTGATTGACTTACCAAATTATTGTATGTACATCACCAGTTACACCTGTAGATGTCATTCCTAGCTCTCAAAGCTGTTTTGAATTATTGGATTTCGGTGCTTCTTGAGAGGAATGTCCAGATCAATCTCTTTAGTGTCTTTGGTGCTGTCTCTCAATGAGGAAAAACAAAATATCACAGGAGGTACCGCTTCCCCCGATAGTAATCATGGTGATTTTACTGCCACAGTTCTGATATCAAGCCCACTGCAATCATTTCATTTCAGTGAGCTTTGTATGAGGCCTAGAAATGGGCTGAGAAGGCTAGATTCTTGGAATCTCTTTCTCAGAATGCTTCAGCCACCATCTGGATGCCTCTTCTCACTGGTTTCCAGTAGTGCTCTGCACAAGCAGAGCTTTTGAGTCATGGCAGTCTGGAGTGGGTCTACCCAGGCTGTGGTCCAGGGAACTTGGGGCTCTGTGGAGTTATTGTAAGGTGTCAAGATGTCCACGAATACATCCAGCCTCAGCCACTGCTGGCCAGCAATCCGTGTTGGAGAGGGCTCTAAATCAAGGGTGTAAAAGCAACAGCCCTTGGGGCCAGATCCAGCCCGCCACAAGTACTGATCTAACCTGCAGAACTGCTGCTTGGGTTGTGCCTGGAAGCTGTCTGTGGCAGGGAACGTGCAAGACAAGCTCCAGGCACAGCAGAGCTAAGCATGCTTCTGATTCACTTGTGATCTGAGTCACAGTACAGGGGAACAAAGGAAGCACTCCAGTCAATTGTGGATCAGCTCTACTGTGGTCTGCCAACCAATCCGAGTCTCAGTCACAGCAGGCTAGGCCGGTTCCAGAGAGCCGCCGCACTGCTCCCCATCCCAACTGTTCACTGTCAGTCAGTAAGTCAGCATGCTAATTTGCTTGATAGCACACTGCATGAATCACAAATAAAAAAGGAAAAAGTGGCTGGAGTCCATGAGGGAACAAGCCAATCACAGGCCAGCTTAGACTGGGCCAACCAAAGGCCAGTATTCTGAATAGCTAACAGTAAGTGGGCTGGGAAAAGGGGAGGCAGGCGCCCTGGCTGGCTGGCTGTGACTGAGACTGACTTTTTTGCTTGCCACCAGAAGCTAGGGGAAGTGGAAAGGGAAGATGAAGGGTGGGTTCTGGGAGTCAATGTGGGGAAGGGGGGCCCACAGAGTAGCAAAGAGGGAAGGTGTGGGAGAACTTGTGAGGTTGGGGAAGGGAAACGGGAACCCACAGAGTAGCAAAGAAGGAAGGTGTGGGAGAGCCTGCGAGGCTGGGGAAGGGAAAGGGGAACCCACACCACTCTAAACGGGGAGGGGGAAGAGCTGGGGAGTCCATGCGGCTACATGGCCCGTGACAGGTGTCCTGAGTTCCATTGTGGCCCTCCACTATGAATGATTTTGACACATTTTCTCCAAATGAATTGTATTTGTCTGCTATCAGCAGCCACACCTTGGGAGCAGGTGTAGGTTGGGTCCTCCACTGCTCTTCTGATGCACTGCTGCCTGCAGTCAGTCCCTGATAACAATTATCATCATTTGGGGGGGGGGGCACAAAATTTTTCACATTAAAATGGGGTCCTTGTAGTCAAAAGGTTAGGAATCACTGGTCTACGTCTTTTGACTTGAAAGTGAAAGTTTGACGTTTTTGTCTGTCTGTGCATTTCTAGAATGTTCATAGTGTGGTATTTACAATAAAATAGAGGTAAATGACACTTAATGTGTCTATAAAGAACCTAGTCATTTAGCAGCTCATTCCCCCAGCTCTTTATTGTTTTTAAAATATTCATACCAGTTTGTAACTCTTTCAAGGTATATTAGTACCAGATGCTCCAGAGGAACATAAAGGAAACCTGCTATTAGACACACATGGAATATCATGTCCATACAACAAATTTCTTCCTGTCCACATCAGTTAATGAATGGCTCTTTATCTGAAGCATGAAAGATTAATCCTTTATAAAAACAATTATTAATTGTACTCGTGTTCCGATTACGTGTCCATGTGCTAAATAGTTCCTTCCTTTATAAGTCTTTCCCTATTTAAAAGCTTCTCCATGTCACTAATAATGATTGTCAATGAACTCTGGACACCTTCTATATCTTTTTTGAGACAAACTGTCCAGAATATTTCAGTCTTGTAAATGATGATAAAATGTATACAATTTTCTAACCATTATTAATATTATTTTCTACCACTTTCTTTGCACATCTAATAATTGGTTGGGTTTTTTTGTTTTGTTTTGTTTTTCTGCACCTTCAGTAAATTTCATTTGCCACAGCACTGCCCATTTTCCTATCTTTGTTATTTGTTAGGTTTTTCTGAAATTTCTCAAGGTTTTTGCTAGACATGACTAACCTGACCAATTATGCAACACTGTTCACTTCCTTTTCAGGTCATGAATAACTGTACCAAATGCCAGTCCTAATAGGCACCCTGCTGTTAGACTTTTGACATCTTGAAAATTGAGTGAATATTTCTACTGTTTTGTCTACAAGAAAGTCCCTGATCTAAAACAGAACTTTATTTCTCATGCTATGACTACATTGTTTCTTTGTAATAAGAAAGTCATTAAGAAATTTAAAATCAATTATATCAACCAATGTTGCTTTAGCCACTATTCTATTGAAATATTCAAAGGATTTTAATAAACAAGAGAAGCACAGCTTTCTTTTCCATGAGCTGCACTGATTTATTGTCCCTCTCATCTCATGTTCATTTAAAGAGCTGGATGTAATGCCTTTTCTGTACTTAAAGAAGCAGCTGGACTCCTCCCACACAATCTAGTGATTGATTCCATTGCCCTGCTGATGCCACAGGGATGGGCCAGTGGTTTATGTACAGAACGGACATCAAGAAGTCCCAAATCCTAATGCTAGTAGTTGTACCAACTCCTGGTGTGACATTGACCAAGCCAATTAAATTCTCTGCCACAATTTCCTCCTCTGTAATATGTGGATTGCAATTACTTACCTTTCTTCCTCACATAGCTGTTGTGAGAATAAACTGAAAAATGTTAATAAAAAGCTTTGAACATGAAAAGTGCTATATATAAGAGCCAAGCCTATCTACTGATGGCAATGAAAACCATTGAATTTTTTTCCCCTGAAAAATTCTTTGTAACAATAATATGGGTTCAATGATTATATTCACAGATGCACAAAACTTGTTTGGGAAATCACAATAATTCAGCATCTCCTCACCTCAAGGTGGCAGAAACAGATCCTGGCTTTCAGGTATTTCTTTCTTTAAATAACTGACCCCTTTTATAAAGGTGATTCTTCATAAAATGCTACATTCCTTGAACTGTATCTGCTTGTTCTAAACCAATGATTTCTAGATAGTCCCTCAGTAATTTCAGTGGAGACTTCTGCCTCACTTGATTGTAGTTAGTGATATGAGATGGCCTTCTATTAGGAACTATTTCTTTACTTAAAGAATACAACTGTCCTAGTGATCAGTTAAGCCAGTATAAAGTCAGGCTTCCTTTTTGCAGCAGAGAGGAGAAAGAGGGAGAAAACAACTTCCAAATCCTGTCATTTATCAAAAGTTTGTTTAATTAACCATGCTACAAAGAAAAAATAATAAAAAAAAAACCTTTCAGCACATTGTACCATAACTTCACCTGTTGATCCAATAAAAATAACATTACATAGGTGCTGTATTTCTGTACAGCTGAGTTATTTTGTTCCATTCTAATTCACCGACCATTTTTGCACCACTAACTGGCCAGATGTAATATATTTCAGATAATAGGCATACTATACTTATTTCCAAAGGAGTGCAAAGACTAACAAAGATAAATACAGCAGAGTGAGCATTATTCCTGTGGCACTTAACAAATTCATTTTTGATTCCTTGTATTCCAATGTAATATGATGGCCACAAATTGTTGATTTTCAAAGGGATAGCCATGTTAGTCTAGTCCAGAAAAAAAAAAAAAAAAAAAAGGAGTCGTGGCTCTTTAAGACTAACAGATTTATTTTTCACATGAGCTTTCGTGGGAGAAAATCCCATTTTGTCAGATGCTTAGAAGATAAGTGGGATTTTCTCCCACGAAAGCTCATGCGAAAAATAAATGTTAGTCTTAAAGTACCACACGACTCCTTGGTTTTTTTTTTCACAAATTGTTAGCCTGAGTCTCCTCTCACTTACACAAGTGTAAATTCACTTACTTCAGTTCAGTAACTCCTGATTTAAATGAGCAAAAATGAGATCAAAAATCAAAGCCTATGTTTTTTTATGAGAAAGATGACCTTTTTTATTTAGAATCCAAATATTCATGTATGTAATATTCCTTGTAATGCTTACATTGATCCTATTTTCTACATTGTGTTGGTTGACAGAAGTTGCACAGCCCTCCGTGGATTAACCCTGAGGCCAACAAACCAGCAGAGGAAAATGAGAAGTATGAAAAGCCAGATAAAACAGAAGAAAAACCACTGTAAATGCTACTAAGCTATGTTTGAAATGTCCTTCATTTGCTATTGTCTTCATATTCTTTTTAGTCCAGAGGCGTGTATCAGGTTTCTAACGCATGCAATTTTTTCACTATTTTATGAATGTTTATAAATTAGTCTAGTTTCTGAAATAGACCAGTTAGAATCTCTTAGCAATAATCCAACAGACATGGATGTTTGAAGATATGCTTTGTAATACAGTACAGTTTTTTAAATATTATTCTGCCCTGATCTGTAACTTGCTTATAAATCAGTCTGTTTTGTAAACAACTGCCACTCAGAAGTTTTCTTTTCTTAGACTCTACTGTTTCATAGCTATCTTTACTGTGTATTGGAGGTTGAAGTCAAAATGAAGATTAAAGCATGCTGACAGAAAATCATAATTACATAAAGTGCAATGCTACTTATGAAAAATGGAACATTAGGGTTCCATGTTTACTGCCTTTCAGTGCCTTCCAACTCACATCTCTTCAATTAACAGATGAAAAAAGTATTTTTTTTCTAATTGCAGTTATTACAAACTCAACTGAAACTTACTGTGTTTTCTTTGTAATTTATGCAGCACCAACATAAAAATTATGGAGCTGACACTACCTTAACATTTCTATTGATGATGCACAAGCCAGAATGGAATCCATCTCCATCTCCCTTCCATCATAACAAGAGTGAAAAATAGTAAAAACTTTTGTCACCACAGTTGGCAATATATGGAGAAAATGGATTTGTTGAGTGGTTGAAGTGGGATATGCTACCTTATAGTTCTTAAGAAACTCTCAGCTGTGCATAGAATTCACTTTTAGTATCAGCTCTGAGGGATAGGGAATGGAACCAGCAGGGAATAAATGCCAGGAGAATTGATTCAGCTGAAATTAATTTGAGCAATAGGGCCCACCTGCTAGATTTAGAAGAAGAATAACAGGTGAGTCTGGGGTTGGGATAATGTAAATTCTTCTTTGAGTATTTTGTAAGTGGATCCTGTTGTAGGCATGAATGTGTCTCATGAACAAGACTGAAATAGTTTGAATAGCAATATCTGTTGGACCATGTTTGTGTTCTTCATACTCCTTACTGTCTGTGGGAGGAACTGCATTTTGATCAAAATTAGTTTCTCTTATTGTGTTTTAGCCCTTTGCATTTATATATTTTAAATGATGAAAATTCTCCTTTTGTTTATTACTACTCTTGTTTCTTGCCCTCATCTAATGGTGGAATCAAAGTCTTAAGGCTTTAAGTCTTTTCCATTTTGGCCCTGCTCACTAAGAACTATAGATGCTGTCTGTTTTGTGTAAATGAGCTACATATTCTAAACAAGTATTCCATGTAAAATTTTTTTCTCTGCATGGACATGGAAATCTCAAGATGCCCAGCTCTAGTGTAATTATTTAGCAATATTCGTGAGAGTTACATCAGACCCAGAAGGAAATGAGATTAACCTCCAACTCTTAACAGATAGTTGGCAAAGTTTTCCTCTTCAAGTGTCCCTAAAAGCCAGCAAAACAAACAAAGAGTCCCATGGAACTTAAAGACTAACAAATTTATTTACTGTATGAGCTTTTGTGGAGAAAATTCCATTTCATCAGATGCTTGGAAGAAGATTGTTACAAAAAAGAAATTATAATAAAGTGGAATAAAGTCTTGGAATTGAAATCACCTCTGGCACTTAATGCTTTGGTGCCAAAGACCAGTATCATCTTCTCACAGATGCAAGGAAGTCTAGAATAGAAGTACACATGACTCCAGTCACTGCTCCATGTCCTACCACAAAGAGAGGTCAAAATACCAGCCCCATCCCCAGGGAGAAGTCCACAAATCCCTCACTTTCACAGTGGCTAGTGATATAAAACCAGTGGAAACATACACAATCTCAGCACCAACCTTGACACTGTCCACTCCAGTACCTATACTAGCATCAACCGCAAAATCACTTATGGTACCAGCAAAGGAACTGGCATCCTCTGTGGCAACATCTTTGGTACTGAAAGCTTCATTGGTCCCAGTGCATACTTCCAACTTCCCAGCTCCATTATCAAATATCAGCACCACCCCTGGATAAATCTATTAATTGTCCCTATTCTCAGGGCACACCTTCTAACCAATAACTGGCAGGGAATTTTGGGAGTGGACCAGAGACTCCTCATTAGGGCTCCAATGTCTGGAAATGAACTGTCCAACCTCAGCCAAGCAAGAGATATGCCTTCCTCTGTAGCATCACTTGCTGGTGGATTCTCTTTAAAGTTTTTAAACCATGATTTGAGGACTTCAATAGCTCAGTCATATGTAAGAGGTTTATCATAGGAGTGGATTGGTGAGGTTCTGTAGCCTAGGTTGTGCAGGAGATGAAACTAGATGATCATAGTGGTCCTTTATGATCTTGGAGTCTATGACTATGTCTACACTGGCAAATTAGTTCAAACTAAGGAGGCTTAGTCTGGCCTAATTTAGGCCCTGTCTGCACTAGGCTTTCCCTACTCTGAACTAAGGAATTTTTAGTTTGGACTAAGGAAAGCTTAGTTCAAACTTGTTAGTAGTGGGGTTACTCTGGACTTCCGCACTTAGTTCAAACTAGTGTGGGCAAGACCCAGACTAACGCTTAGTTTGAATGTAAGAAGTTCAAACTAAACCATTAGTTCAAACTAAAAATATGGTCTAGTTCAAACTAAGCATTAGTTCAGACTAGAATGCACAGTTAGTGCAAGTCTGAACTAAGATTGGCAGATTTAGGCATAGCCTATGAATCTAAGGGTATGCCCCCCCACACACACTGTTTAAATTGAAATAATGCTGGCTATTTCGATTTAAAAAATGGTAGGTCCACACAACATCATTTATTTTGAAATGAGGAGGTCCCTCATTTCGATATTAGGAAAATCATATCGATATAATAAAACCTAAAATTATATCCATATGACAGTTAAATTGAAATTGTTATTTTGAAATAACACAGTCCGGATATGTTATTTTCATTTAACTGTTAAATCTATTGAACACTTTTTGCCCTTCTCCTTCCTGGGTGCTTTCCTTTTTCTATGTATTGGGTGGGGGTATGGCCCTTTTAGAGGGCCATGTTGCCACAACTCCCATGGTGTCTCTCTCCTAAATCGTAATAGCAAGTCTTGTCCATGGACGTGCTATTTCAATTTGAGTTTCTAGTGGGGACCTGTTAAATCATTTTAACTTAAATCGATTTAATGATTTTATATCAATTTTATTAAATTGATATAAGTTAAATCAATTTAACTGTGTAAGTGTGGACATAGCCTAAGGCTATGTTCACACACACGGAGTTATTTCGATACAAGTTGTTTCGATACAAGTTGTATCAAAATAACGCCTTATTTTGAAATAAGTTAATTCGAATTAACAGTTTGTTAATTCGAATTAAGGAAAAAGCAGGAATTGAAATAGCAAGTTCAGACAACAGTTATTTCGAAATGAGTCACCGTTGTTTCGAAACAACATGTTCAGGGGGCATTGTTTCAAAACAATCATTTTGAAACAACGTTGTTTTGTCCCCATGTGGGGTTTAAGTTGTTTCAAAACAACAGTGCGTCGTGTGAACATGGCCTTTCTTATTTTGAAACAACCTCTGTTGTTTTGAAATAAGACTGCTGTGTGAACATACCCTAAGAGTCTAATACAACATACCACCATAGTCCTACTGGCCTTACTGGGAACCACCTCCAGGATCAGACCCCCCCCCCACCATTGCCAGATGTAGAGACAATCATATTCTTCCTCGGCGTCTCTGCATCTCACCTGCAGGAAGGAACAGGAACAGTAACTGGAAAAAGAAAATGCATCTAAATAAGGGCATCACCCTTCCCCTCCACGCGACTGCATCATACTTTCTAGCTATCACTTTAGCACCAATATTTATCCCAGATAACTTTAAGACTTGCCATAAACTATTTACTACAATCACAGAGACACTAGACCTTGAACCTTCTGTTATCAAGGAGATAGTAGTCAAACTGCTTGGCACCTTATATGCCACTACTTCTTCCAGAATAGTCCTTCCCAGGCACTCTGTATCTTCCCCTATACAGCAGGTTTCACATGAGTTTCAAGAGTCACAATCAGACCTGTCAAGAGTCAAATCTCACCTTTTCGATGGAGCCTTGTTTCATACAATCAGGCTTGGTATGTCATGATAACAAACAGCTGGATCCTAAAACTAGTGACCCAATTCTGTTATTTAACCTCCACCTACCTTTCTTCCCAGTCCTGTTTCAAGGCCTTTTCTCACAGACAGCAACTCAGTCAAGAAATAGCTTCTTTGCCTAGCAGTTATAAAGGAGTATGTTGGGAATATAGAAGATGCTTCTACTAATAATATTTCCTTATTCTGAAGAAGAAAAATGGTCTTTGTCCTATCCTAGATATGAGGACACTGAATATATATCATCTCATATTCAAATGCTGTCTCTCCATTACACTAAGTTTTTTATAAAAATGTGTCTTTATCATAGCAGCATATCTGAGGAGAACAGTTATTCACATATAACCATAAATTAGACACTTGGATACAGCAAATCCCAACCAGTGGTTTCTGAAGCCCTAAAGTACTCTCTCTAGTTGTTCACCCAGCTAGGCCTATTAGTAAATAACAAGTCATCCCTCAATCCATCACAGAGGATAGCTTATAGTATTTCAGGTCAAATGTAAATCAGTGAAGGTGTATCTTCCTGAAGACAGATTCCAATCATTGCACAGTGTGGCTTGGCCACAGGGCTGAGTCACAAATGACATACCCTAATTAGCGAGAGACTGTGCAGACACATGCATTGACTGGAGATGCTTGCAGGAGGTCAGTGCACCCCGTTATGATGGCAGCAGAAATGGGATTCTTTGTACCAAATGTGGTGAACTAGGGGCTGTTGAGGAGAAGATCTGCCTGTTGGGGCAGATCACCAGCTGTGGGGAGCCACTATGCAGTGGATCCAACACCTGCTGATGCAATTCATGGACATTACTAGTTACAAAAAATAACCCAAAGCTGTGAGTGAGCAGGTTAGTTGAATGCCATTCTAATGTGTTTTATAGCATTCCATAGTGCAGCTCTTCAGAAACAACACATAAGCAGTGTATGTGTGTGGGTTCATAGGAAGATGCCTTCCTTCTACCATCGAATCAACCCGAACCCCCCCCCAATTGATTCTTATTGGCTGTCTTACACAAGGGTCACTGGAAACTAGTTAGCAGCCACTTTCTCATTGCCCAGTTGACTTCTACCTCATATTCACGCTCAGCTGTAATGGTGAAGGATGTGTATTGTACCATCATGCAGCTGTTTGGCATAAAAGTCACAGGACACATGGGTCACAGCCTTCATTTTGCAAGTAAAGGATAGACTTCAAGAGAATAAATATTACATATGTAGGCCTGAATACAGTCTCCTATTGTGCATTATTCAAAGGTCAGCAATTAAAAACAGGTTCTGCTTTAAAAGCAAACTGTCCATATTTTGCTGCACATCCAGGTGAAAGGGCAAAGTGGTATACTGGATCACTGGACTTTGTGACATCTCATGATTGTCTTCTGTTGAATTGCAAAATAGGATAAAGTACCACACTATTTTTTCATGCTCTTTATACAAAGAAATCTATCCATGTCACACATACAGGTTTTAATGTAAAGGTCATAACCAAGAAGTGCTCAATTATGCAAATTAGGAAAGATACATTTTAGGATCAGAACAATGAACACTATAAAATAGAACATTAAAATTCTGGTTGCACCCCTCCTTAAAAGCTATGATGTGTGTGCTGAAATGGATCATTTATCTATGAACAGGGCTCAGTAACTCATTTGGCTTGAGAAGACATGCATATTTTACTAGATGTGATTTACATTCTACTCCCAAAGAAATATAAAAATAGCTCTCAGCACTATATTCCTTGCAAATTAAGACACTGAACTCCAATTCATTGTTTAATTTTTATATTGAATTTTTACTATCTTTGTAGGGTAAATAGAACATGGGTAAGTGAAATGAAAACATACTTTATGACAAGTCTTGCATTGACACTGGGTCACATTCATGATGAAAGTCCCTCAAATGCAATGGGTTTTCACTGGGGAATTTGCTGGTTCAGTATATCTACCAGGAATAAAATAAATTACCTAAGAATGGATTTATTTGAATGCTAGGGAGGAGCCTTTGTCTGATGATTACAGCAGATGACATAAGGTTGGGCACCTGACTGTATGCTTGACTATGCCACTTGGTCACCTGTTATTTTGGAAAAGCTTTTTCAGCTTGCTCCATTTCCACTTTTGCAGTCACTTCACTTTTGCAAGTCAGTTTGTGATCCTGAGATGAAAGACATTGTTAGTGCTAAGTATTACTGATATTTTATTTAGTGCTTTTCTTGTCTGAATTTGTATAAATTTCCTCTTAAGAAATGTCAGATTTACTATTGTATAGTCAAACTCTAGACTAGAGCATTTTTCTAAAAAATATGACCTTTACAGATGCAAATCAGAGAGTCTTAGCAGCTCTTTCATTTTTAGCATGTGCTAAATATTATCTTTGCTGTACTGTTTGTATTTGCAGCAAATACAAAGTGTTAAATTGTTTTCATTTAAATGTGTTACAGAACAGCAACAATATTTGAACATAGAAAAGTTACTGTATGTTAAAAATAACCAGGGACATTCTGTATAAGACTTTAAACTGATTCCTCTGAGATCATTGTGAGCTGCACAAAATAAGGCTCTGATTTTGAGTATACATGTGATCAGATATACTAGGCCCTTTGACATCCCCTGTTGGAGGCTTCCATCCTAAATACATCGCACGATCCATTGTCTACAGCCAAGCCCTAAGATATAACCACATCTGCTCTGATCCCTCAGCCAGAGACAGACATCTTGAGAATCTCTATCAAGCATTCTTTAAACTACAGTACCCACCAGGGGAAGTAAGAAAACAAATTGACAGAGCTAGACATGTTCCCTGAAGTCATCTACTACAGGAGAGGCCCAAGAAAGAAAACAACAGAACACAACTAGTCACCACATACAATCCTGAAGTCAGACCTCTGCAACAGATCATTAAGGACCTACAGCCTATTCTAAAAGATGATCCCTCTCTCTCTCAAGCCTTGGGAGACAGACCACTCCTTGCCTACAGACAGCCACCTAATCTTAAACAGATACTCACCAGCAACTACCGATCTAACAACAGAAACATTGAAGCAGGCACACACCCCTGCAACAAACCACGCTGCCAAGTCTGCCCATGTATCTGCACAACAGATACCATCATAGGTCCTACTCAAGCCTGCTACTCCATCAAAGGCTCATTTACTTGCTCATCTACTAATGTGGTCTATGCCATCATGTGCCAGAAATGCCCCAACACCTTATACATTGGACAAACAGGACGATCGCTGCGCAAAAGGATAAATGAACACAGAGCTGATATCAGAAATCACAAAACACAGAAACCGGTTGGTGAGCACTTCCATCTTTCTAATCACTTGATAAATCATTTGTTAACGACTGTCATCAGAGATGTGGCTGGGACATCAAGACTTCAAAGAGAAACAGCTGAACTCAAATTAATATGCAAGCTAAATTCTGTGAAAGCAGGACTTAATCAAGACTATGGGTTCTTTTCCCATTACAAAAGGTAATTTGACTTCAGGCTTCCCAGGGTTTGAACCTAACAACTGCTCTGATTTGCTGTTACTGTATGACCTGATCCTATGTTTTACACCCCTTTGCATGTATGTTCATTCCATTCTGTAAGTCCACCCATCTTCAAAGCATCTGATGAAGTGGGATTTTCTCCCATGAAAGCTCATGCAGAAAATAAATCTGTTAGTCTTTAAGTACCACATGGCTCCTTGTTTTTTTTCTCACAGTGGTATCACACACTAACCTCAGAAAGCAGCAGAGGTGGGTCCTCCAAGCCTGCCTAGAAGAGACATAACCAATCAGACACCCTTAGGCTAGGTGAAAGTAGCTGCAAGGGCCCAGGAGGTTATATCCTGGCTGAGACCTGGGAGATGAGGAAGGACTGGAAGATTCTAAAACTCTCCAGGCAAAGAGGCCTGGGAGAAAGCCTGTTCAAGGAGGGAACAGATAGCTAAAACCCAAGCACTGTAATTGTAAAATAATGGATAAAGGTGACTAACAGGACTCAGTGGAAAGAAGCACATGGAATGCAGCAATAGCAATTATTAAGAGAACCACTACATGGCTACTGTTTACATGATCTTGGGCTGGGTAGGCCCAGGTCTTCCGTCAGTCATTGGGGAAGTTGCAGAGGACAAGAATTTTGGCTAAAAGCCTGAGAAAAGGGCTGGAATTTAACTGGTCTAGAGATGGGGCGGAAGATGCTGATTGAGGGTAAACCATTTGTTGAACTTTTGGAATAATGAGAATCTGTGATGTTAGTAGCTTCAGCGAGAAAGTCTGGAAGCTGTATTCCATACCCGGTCCAGGAAGGGCTTTAAGTTTGCTGAGAAGGGGCTGAGAAAAGAGTCCAGATAGCAGGCTGAAAAATAACCTGGACCCCAGGACGGGTTCATCCATTTTAGACTGTGTGGCTTGGTGAGGGTACTGGACCATCGAAGACCCACCTAATGAAGTTCAAGATCTACAGGGTGCCAGCAGCAGAAAATAAGACTGAAGCACTATGCCCAGCTGACAGGAGGTCCTCAAGAGAGGTGAGTGCACTCTGTCACAGTACCTTTTAAAAGTTAAACTAATTGTGTGTACACAGTTAATCACATGTGTAAGTATCCATTTGAACAAAACCATGTGACACATACTAGCTATGTCCTGTGACTGCAAATGTTTGTGCTTGCATTCCTGAAATTTGTTGCTAATACAGAAATACTAGGGTGCCTGCCATGGGATGGTACCTTAGAGTCTTACTTACTATACAGACCTCACTCACCTAAGCTACCTTTACTACTGCCATGCTCTATTGTATTGTGGGAATAAACCATTAGCTGAAAGACTATAACATAATTTCAAGTCCCATTGAGTGCCCCCTCTTACATCTGAAGGCAAAGGTAGTAGTGTTAGCAGCTGCTAGTTATCTTCCTTTAGGCTCTCCATTCTATCCAGGGTTTCATACCTTTCTGTTTATCTGTTCCCAGCTGTTGGGGTTGAGCTTCCCGTTAATTAATCCTTCAGCTGTGGCCTTATTTGTTAATTGATCCTCTATTTATGTCCCTATTAACCTATGTTTGTGGGGATTTGAGTGATAGGATGTTGAGTCATCTCCTAACTGAAAATCCCTGTCACAGATCCATTTTGGTTTCTTCTTAAGGTACTGTTGTGTGTTTATTAAATCAGTGCCAATAACTTGCAGTGAGTCAGAAAATTATATAATTTTGTAAAATACTGTGTATATGAACTCAGAAAGTCTCACTTAGACATTGAAAAGGGCACTGTTTCTTGAAAGCATATTTGCATGTGAACTAAAATCATGACAGGCATACTAGAATGTCCTTACACTTTATTATGATGAATATTTCAATGTTATAAGTTCAGGTGTTGTGACAAAGCCTAATGACCACAGACCAACTTTATTTCTTGGTACATATTGGGCAAGTTCTGGTGGATTAAATCAATATAGACAAAGAGAGATTGTTCATATCAATTTATTTGGTCACTTGGAAATTTATTTATCTCTTGGATAAGAGTCTCATGCAAATAAAGAACTCCTGGTGTTCTGGACAGGTCTGACCCAAAAAACATGAGGCCAAAAGTATCAAAATTAGTGCTAAAATCAATATTAAGGCACCTAAATAAAAGTAGTGTGATGTTCTGAAAAGTTCCAAGAATGAGATGCAGAGAAAAGTAACAAAAAATCCATTAATTTTGAATGTCCAATGTGTGAAATCCAGGGCCTAGTTTTTCTTCCAGAATACTTCATATTATGTAATACTTTTTGTATAAAATAAATGATCACCTGATAAAAGTTCTAAATGAGATGCCTTGCGTCACATAGGAACTTTTTGGCAGAAGCAATAACAGAATTCAATTCCTCAGGGTATTTTTCAACTGCATTAATAATACCATCCTTTCTCTCACTGCACTCTCTTGCCCCATCATTCACTGCCCTACATTCAGAGCCCTACAGGCAACAGCATACTTGACTAAAACAATCTGTTTTAATCTGAGAGCAATGCATGAGGCACAGGAATGCTGTGGGGAAGTAGTATGTGATCAAGTAATTAAAAACTCTATCTTGATATAGAGGATTAAATTAAAGTTCCTTTCCCCCAGTTCCCTTGCCCAGCCATTCCCACTGCCTCCTCATAGAACTCAAGGCCAGTAGAGGCCACCAAATTATCTAGTCGAGTGGCTTCCTACACACTACAGACCAGTAGCCCCAGCACACTAAACACAACTGACATTAGATCAAGGAGTTAGAACTCTCATGAGACCAAACTATTAACGGTATTTCTATACTTGCAATTTAGGTGGATTTAAGGGTGATTAAGTCGACCTAAATTACTCCACATCCACACCGGGCTTTCATTAAGTTGACTTAAAGGTGTCCTTAAGTTGACTTAATAACTACTGATAGTTAGCTCGACTTAACAGCTAAGTTGATTTGTTAAGTCAACGTAAAACTGGTGTGGGTGCCCTAGGTCAACTTAATACCCTATTTTGACTTAGGGTGGGGACAGCAGAGCCTCAGCTCCCTTCTGCCCCGGACCGCAGCTTCTCAGCTTGAAGGGAGCCGTGGCTCTCTTTTTGCTGGGATTCAGCTCCCGGCAGAAGTAAGCCCGGGCTCCCTTCTGCTGGGAAGCCACGGGTCCCCGGCAAGAAGGGAGATGGGGAGAAGGAAGCCGCATGGGGCCCCCAGCCAGGGTTCCAGCAGCAAGGGAATCCCCTGCCACCCTGGCAGGGGCTCCAGTGGTGAGGGAATCCCCTGCTGCTCCAGTCACGTGGTTCCCTTGTGCTAGGGAGCCTCAGAGGCTCCCTTCTCCCTGGGAGCCCTGGCTCTCTGGCAAGAAGGGAGCTGTGGCTTCCTGGAGAAAAGGGAGTGCAGGCTACCAATTTGCCATGGTCTATGGGGGTCCTGGCAAGAAGAAAGCCTCTGCTCCCTTCTCCCTGGGACCTGTGGGGGTCCTGGCTGGCAGAAGTGACCTGTGGCTCCTTTCGCACAGGGATCCACAGCTTCCTGGCAAGTTCTTTCTGCCGGGAAGCCATGGGTCCCAGAGAGAAGGGAGCTGCAGCTTTTTACCATGTCTACACTTGAAAAGTTAAGTCAACTTAACTTTTTAAGTATAGATATGTGCCACAGGCAAAAACTAGGCAGAGCCAAGGTGCACCAGCATCTGCTGTCCCTCCAGTGGCGGTAGCAGGGAAGGTTGTAAAATAGATATACTCAGAGCTGCCTGCTAAGTCACCCTCCTCCTAAAATGCTACAGAGGAAGATGAAGACCCTCCCCCCCGCCCCCGGCAAGGTAACTGCCACTGTTATTTGCAGGAAAATTCTTTTCCAACCCAAAATATGGCAATCAGTTTCACTCTGAACACAAGTAAGAATCAACCAGCGGAGCACCTGAGAGGGAATGCTTGGTTCCACTGCAGAGCAATGAAGAACCGTGACTAATGTCCCATCTCCAGCTGGGACCAGTTAGGATGTTTCAGAGGAAGGAGTTAAAAAATACCCATAATACAACCCCAAATACATAATGACGTGGGGAATGGGACATTATTTCCTGAGCCCTGTAGGTGACTAGCTTAAGTACTGAAGGATGAAATTTGAGACACATCAGTCATGACTCAGAAAGAACCACCACAGCTGCTGAGCTCTGCCCTTCTGCCTCCACAACTATTCCAGTTTTAAAGTGGTTCTGTTATCAATTAAAACTAAATAGTCTTATCCTGGAGTTCTTATTGGGAGGCTGTTCAAGGCCAGTTTATTACCACTTGTTTTGGTGCCAACATTGCTCTTTTGCTTAAATAGTTTTTCATCCTCTTTGCTGTTTACCCTGCTTTTAGTAAGAGTATTCATAACCCTCTCAACCTTCAGCTTACCAAACAAGCTAGCTTTTATAGCCGTCTCTTTAAAAAGGTCTTCCATTCTCCTGACCATTCTAGCAGCCTCCCTTCCCTATAACTGTTTCATTTGGAATTGATCTCTTTCTTCCTTACCTCCTCTTATGATGTGTCTCTCACCGTCTCCCTGGCTTTAAGTTTTCCAATTACGTTGCCTATCCACACTGGTATCTACTCTTCCTCCCTCCCTCCTAAGGCATTTAATTCAATCTCAGTGCCTGCCCTGCACCACCTCTCCTTAGCCCATTGTTTCAGTCTCTTTGAACAGCAAGTTCCACTTTTCTCCTCACATCTTCACTTCTCATGTCTGTCTTCTCTCCCCTCAAATCTCCTTCCTGTTGCCCCACTTATTTCCATTCCCAATCACTTTGGCCAGTCAGTATCAGTCTTCTCATATGATCTTTTTCTCTTCTTGGCCTGATAGCTTTTTCTCATTGGTTCCTAGCCCCAATATTTCTCCCTTTGCCCACTTCCAGGCCCTTTTTTCCTCCCTCTCCCAGACTCCAGGGCTGTGTTCACATACAGGCATTATTTCGATACAAGTTGTGTCGAAACAACTTATGTCGAAATAATGCCTTATTTCAAAATAACTTAATTCGAATTAACAGTTTGTTAATTTGAATTAAGGAAAAAAGCTCAAAGCGAAATAGCAGTTTCAGGCAACAGTTATTTTGAAACAAGTCACTGTTGTTTCGAAACAACATGTTCGGACGGCATTGTTTCGAAACAATTGTTTCGAAACAACATTGTTTCATCCCCACATGGGGTTTAAGTTGTTTCGAAACAATGCTGTTGTTTCGAAACAACCGTGCGTCGTGTGAACAGGGTATTTCTTATTTCAAAACAACCTCTGTTGTTTCAAAATAAGAGTGCTGTGTGAACACAGCCCTTGAGCCAATCATCTCCCCTCTGCATATGAAAAGAGCAGCAGGGGCCTCAGCAGGGTGCGCTCATTGGCTATGTCTACACTAGAGGGCTCAGTTAAGCTGGTTTAATAAAGTCTACTTTAAGATAGCTTAAAGTAGACCTTGTAGAACCAGTTTAGAGAGTCCACACTCAAATGCCAGGGGACTGTCCATAGCCACACTGGCAGTGCTAGGTTGCCCTATGAGTGGTGCATTGTGGGTAGCTGGCCCACAGTGCACCAGAGCAAAACTGCTCCTCTCTCCTAGTCACTCCTTTACAACAGGAAACGAGTGACCACACCACCCTCCATACTGTGCGTGGCAACAGGGAGCCCGAGGACATCAGGGACCCCAGTGTGCCCCAACCACGTGCCAGCACAGCACTCCATACCCTCCATGCATTGCCCAGACTCCTCCGGCTCTGGACCAGGCACCACAGGGCAACTGCCAGTGCAGGAGCAGGCCGCAACAGGCTGATCCCCTATTGCTCCCTGGCAGCTGGCATGGACAGGGTGCCCTTTGTGCATCCACACATTTGGGCACAGGAAACCAGCAGCAACTAGTGGCGTCAGATTGGTCTCGCCACCTGGGGCGATGACCACTGGCTGCGGAGCCTGCAAATGAGAAACAGCACCTTCCTCCAGGTGCTGTCACCACTCTCATCTGCCTATTCCTGCCACCACCCCCTCCCACTCGTCTTCCCTGTCCCAACACAATAAAATGGTGGTGTGAACACAGAATGATTTTGTGGATGTGTTTTATTCACAGGGTGGCACTGGTGGAGAGCTGACGGGGGGAGAGGTAGGAGCTGTGGGGGTTGAGGATTTGGAGGGAGGAAGGGGGCTGGAGGTATAAGGGAGGGTGACTAGCAGCCTCAGGCCAGCAGGTCCTGGGCCTGCAGCAGGCCACCCCAAGTCCTGGGCAACCAGCAGGGAGGATTGCCGCTGGGGTCACCAGCAGGGGGATCCTCAGCCCAATGAGAGTCCCAGCCCCATGACAGGAACACCAGGGCACTAGTCCACTGCTCCAGGGTGTGGGTTCACCGCTCCATCAGGTTGATCATGCGATCCATCTGGGCCTGTTTGACCCCGCAGTGGGTGTGTTCCTCCTCCCTCTGCCGCACCTGCCAGGCTCAAAGATCTGCCTCTGCTTATTCAGCCACCTGAAGGTGGTCTTCCAGGATCTCCACCCTGGAGCAATGCCCCCTCCTCCTCCTGGTCAGGGCTGGGTACCCCCTGGGAGTGGCCATGGTCACAGATGCAGGGTCTGCAGCAGAGAAGCAAAGAACAAGAGTTTCCCCCATTAGCGAGTGCCTAGTGCAGGCTGACAGCAGCTGCTGTGCCATGTCCTTCTCCCTGCTTCCCACTCTGCCTGTCATTTAGGACAGGGACACTTTAGTATACGCCTCTGTGCTCTGCTTCATGGGGTGTCTACAGTGCCCAGGGTGGTGAGCCCTGCCCCAAGGGTTTCTCCGTGATGTTGGGTGCATGCTTTGGCTGTCACACTGACAGTGCCCCCACCCCATGTACTGCCAGGCCTCCATTCCACTTGGCTCCAGGTGCCCCCCTGCCACATGTGTCCCTGCCCCTGTGCCCCCTGCCCCCATGGGAGTGCCTCTGCATCCCCCAACCCTGCCTGTACCCAGGCCCCATCCCATGCAGGCCATGTCCCACATGCACTCATCAGCACATGTACCAGGAACCTGGCATGATGTGCCCTTGTCCAAGGTAGGGGGAGCCTCTTCTTCGGTCCCTGGGCTGGCATTGCACAGGGCCCTTGTGGTAAGCTGTGCTGGGGTGCTGATGCCCCCCCCCAACTCAGCACCATGTTCTCGTCCGCCATGCCCATGTCTGGTCATTGTTCGAGGAGGGGAGCTTGGTGGTGTTAACAATGCCACATGGCTGGCCATCATCAGCCTCCTCAGGAAGGCATGCAGCTGGATGTAATAGGGGCAAGTGGTATCGACTCCATCCGAGCACTGCATGGCTTCCTGGGTCCTGTGGTAGGCCTGGTGGATGTCTTTGACCTTCACTGGCACCTGCTGGGCGGTGTGGGTGTGCCCCCCCCCTTTTGCCAGGGCCTCTGACATGGCCCTATATGCCTCCCAGTTCCTCTGGCTTCCCTGGAGCTGGGCATGTATGGCCTCATCCCTCCACATAGCCAGGAGATCTAAGGGCTCCTGGTGAGTCCAGGATGGGGCCTGCCTCCTGGCCTGCCTAGCTCTGCGCTCCACCATGCCTGCCACACAGTCAGAATCCTGGCTAGCTCTGGCTGTGAAGCGGGATGGGATGGGTTTTATCCTGCCCTGGGATTGGGTTGTCAGGAAGGTTTCCAAGTGCCCAGGAGGCCAATTAAGTTGACTTAAGCCTAATGCCAGGCTACATTGGCTCAAATCGACTGAAAAAGTGAGAGTTAGTAAGTTGCTTTAAGCAAATGCTAAAGTCAATGCACTTAAGCTCAAATGAAGCCTGGGCTTTGTTTAAATTGACTTAAGGAGTGTTTAGTCACTTTGAGCCCCTAGTGTAGACATAACGATTGAGTAGACAGTGTCCTACTTTGAGTTCTGGTGCCTTGCCTCCACCCACAGCAGCAAGTGTAGGAAAAGGCCTATTCATCTCTTAGCTGAAGCATGATTAGGGTAAGATTGCATTGTCAGGGATGTTAAATGCAAAGCTCTAGCAACTCACTGACTATGTGTGAATTGCAGTTTTTCAAAGTTTTATAATATGACCAAGTTTAGAAAGATTTTCAAAAGGACAGCAGAAGTCCATGTCCTTGGCAAATCTTTTATTCCCTGCTCCAAAACATGGGTAGTCCTAGATTATCTCAACTGAAAGATCACCAAAATATTTGAACATGGGCAAAACAATGTATTTTTCATTATCTAATTCTGGGAAAAGGTGGCCATTTTGGCTGAAATGATCTGAAATGCTGCATCTGATGCTGAGGCTGAGGCATCAAAACTTTATCTTGAATGGCTAACATTTGGTTAAGTTATAAAGTGAAGTATCAGAAACTTAATACATAATGACATGTTCCCAAGGGGTAGTCATGATAGTCTAGGTCAGTAAAACAAAAGGGGAGTCTTGTGGCACTCTAAAGACTAACATATTTATTTTTTGCATGAGCGTTCGTGGGCAAAGCCCCCCTTTGTCAGATGCCAGAGTGGAGATGTGGATGCAACGCTGGCATGTGATGAAGGGGGACTTCACCCACGAAAGCTCATGGAAAAATAAATATGTTAGTCTTTAGAGTGCCACAAGGCTCCTCTTTTGTTTTAAGGCATAATGCTATCAGTCCTGCCAATTCTATAGGTATACATTGTTTAAAAGAAAGCAGTGTACTACATATATAGGTACAAACGCAGTATTATGGCAAACTCTGCTGTTTATAGCCATGCAATTCTGTCAATATACAGGCATATGTTCAAGCAGAATGGCTCATTAGATGTATAAAGAGACTTGGAAGGATTAGATATATATTGGTGAAAGTCAGTAAATGAGTTCCAGAGGGGTAGCCATGTTAGTCTGCATACAGCAAAAACAACAGGAGTCCTGTGGCACTTTAAAAACTAACAACTTTCTTTGGGCATAAGATTTTGCGTGGGCACCAACGCTCTTTGTCAGTAAATGGTAACTTCACTTTAAATACAGAAACTATATTTTAAAAAATCCATTTATTATCAAAATTTACAGCTAGTCAAAGTAAGAAAAAAAATGCAACTAGAGAATTTATTGGTTTGATTTAAGGATACTTGCTTTGTAAATTTGGACATAATATTCACAATTTTTGTCTTAATAGATATAAAAAAAATAACTGTTTAAACCTCATATGTACTGCCATTTAAATAATTCTCTGACTTGCCCCTTAATTTCCCACAACTTTGAATAGGTAAGAATAAAGTTTAAGACCAATAATTTTGTGCAACTGTAAAATTTTAAATAAAAATAAAGCTAACACTAAGCAACTAAAACTAAAAATAAACTTCTATCAAGTCTACATATAAAATGCATGTGTGCAGCTTTGCATACCCTACCACATTTTGCTATATAGGAATAATGAACCACATTCTATATATTTAAGCCAACATGTTAAACAGGATGTAAGGATAGATCTAGGAATATTTCGCAAATATTTTAAGAGCTAGCTATTTTAATATATATTTAACAACATAAATTGCCTTTTCCAAATATTGAATTATGGTTTAAGGATGCAACTTTCATAAGGTATTTCATTGTACACGTGTTATCCTCACTTTCTTTTTTGTCTTGCCCTCTGTCAAACTGTCATGTGAGGGCTTACTTTCAGCAATTATATTACTATTAAGTCCTGGCTCTCTGAAACTCCAATATGGCAGTCGCATTCCATTGGCTGAGACGCTTTCTACAAATACTTTTGTTCATTTTCCTCACGTCAGTGAACTTGGACAATTGATTTGGCTCACACACTGCTGGATGAGCATCTGGCAGAGTAGTAGAGGTGTAGTGTCAGAAAGCATTAGTATCCACACCATTGTTATCTCAGGAACACTGTAGGCATTGCTCTGGGCATATATCGCTGTAGCATCTCTGCTAAAAATTGAAGATGTGAGTCAGATCTGACTATGGAATGTATATATATTTCCCCACGAAGGCTTTTACAATGTTGTCAAGCATAGCATTATCATGTGCCTGAGCAAAGTTAGCAAATGTATTTAGAATAACTTCCTTCAGTAGTATATGTTACCTGAGGGACATTTTTTTTCACAATTGCTATATACAGCAGCAATATTACACACAATGTAATATTTAAAAATGGTGTTGGGATTTAAGCAGCAACTCTTCATGCACTCAGAAACTCAGTCATGTGCATTGTAAGTTCTGACAAAGTTCCCTATTTTTTAAAAAAAAAGAAGCGTGGGTTCAGTGAGCAACTTGAGATAAAATATATGCTGAGAATCCTGGTCTCACTGAAGTCATGTTTTACATCTTGATTTCAAAGGGACCAGGCTTTGCTTACAGAGTATAGAAAGGAAATGCATACAAGGAGTGGCACAAAGTCCACAGAAGGCAACAGTAATATTTAGTGTCTATGACACAGAGACCATTTTACAAAAGGTCCTCTTTTCTTCGCAAATATCTCTCACTTCAGACTTGATAAATTCACTCCACCGCATGCATATTGCACATTACTCTTTTTGGATAAATATCTTGCACGTTATCAAGATTAATCCATTGCAAGATGCATATATGGATAATATTTAAGGACTAATATACTTATAAAGAAAGTATGTTTTATGGACTTGGTTTAAAATTTATAATCAGGAGATAACATGTCTCAGAGATGAACAATTCAAGCAAGGCAAAATTATCGCCCTGCTCAGTGCAAACATTTGCAAAGGGGTTAAGTAGGGGGACAAGTACCCCCCCCAGTAATCAGCAGGGGCACAGAGCTCACTAGGTTGCCACTGGGAGCGTGATCTCACCAAATGCCTCAAAAAGCTGAGGAATTTGAATTCTTGTGCACTGCCCTGCTGGCTAGTAAAGCAATACAAGGCTCAGTTGTGTAGTCTTGCACATTATTAAACCTCTGAATGAGAAACCATTAGAGGCAACAACAAACTTATCAAAATCTCTCAAAGGTAAAACAAAAACTTAACAGAAAAATGAGGTTTGCCCTGTGAATAGAAACAGTAGACTTTCCGTGTAGAACAGAGGAGGGAAAGCTGCTTTTATAAAAATTTTGCTCCTAGTTCTTGAGAAACCAGCTACTGTAGGTCAGTTACAGACTGAACTTTGAGAGTGGTGGGATGGAATCTTCTTTATTTAGATAGGAAAGGTAATTATTGATGAATGCAGATCAGGGATTGTGTTTCATGATATTGTTTTGCATTGAAACCATTTATTTCCACCAGGCTCTCTCTCATTTCTGCTTAGATCTTTATTCTTTCTTAACTAAAGCTATTTTGTTTTGTTGTAAGCACTTACAGGATTAGTGGTTTAAGGTTAAATTGAGATACACTGCACTTCTGGGAGAAGAGGCGCTGGAATTTCTGGAAGTAACCAGTGTAAGGAGCTGGATGTCACAGGGGAAACAATTTCAAACATTTTAATTTTTTTGCTCCACTAATTGAAAAGTCAACATCTACTATATCCTCTCCCTTTCCTTCCCTGCGCCCCCTCCCCCCCCAATGGAAATTCTGGACAATTTTGATTCAGAAAAATTGATGTTTTTTCATTTTGATGTCAAAACAGCATACTAATTTCAAAATGAAATAAAATAAAGTCGAAATGAAACATTTCAATATTATCTAAATTAAATTATAAATGTGAAATAATTCATTCTGATACTTCATTAAAAATTGCATCTAAACCCATGTTTCCACACAATGTTTTGATGAAACTGCATTTTCAGAAACTATTCAATTTTTTATTTTGATAAACTGTAATTACAATCTGTAGGTCAATAACCAATATACAGCCTAGAAACTTTTTAATTGCTCAGCTTGCTTAATGCCAAAGGCTTTAGCGTTGACAAGGAAAAGTCAATGGTTTGAACTCAAGCCTGAACAGAAATCAGTAGGACACTCATGAAATGGTGTCACAATATAAAAACACAGGTGCAAGCTTGCAGTAAATTATAAAATGACACGAAAACGATAACAAGGGTGGGGTGGGGAATCACCATATTATTCTTTTACAATTTGACAACTAACACCACAGGAAGTATATCTTTATAAAACTGGTGATTAGTCTTTTAAGTTCTCTACATAGTCAACTTTTATTATATCTGTTGTTCTCGAATTAATCATCACTTATAAAAAAAAGTGTGATGCACTGTTAGCTGACTCTGCTTTGTTGTCTGTAAGCTGGTACTTTTTATATCAGGTATTTAGCTATATTGTTCTATCAAAATACTTTTTTTTGTTTTTGTTTGCTTTTAGCTGAATGTAAGGACATGATCTTGAGCTGACGTGATATGTCTTGGAGACAAGTTACTGCATGAAAACTGTAAGTTTCTTCCAAGAGATACAGTTTAAAAAATTGTATTTACTAAATACTATGGAAACTCACCATTGAGAATAAGATCCGAAGGGGTAGCCATGTTAGTCTAGTTCAGTAAAACAAACAAGGAGTTCTGTGGCACTTAAAAAGTAACATATTTAGTTATTGCATGAGCTTTTTTGGGAGAAAATCCCAAAATGGGAGTTTCTCCCACAGAAGCTCATGCAATAAATAAATGTTTTAGTTTTTAAGTGCCACAGAACGGCTTGCTTTTCTTGAGAATAAGGAAGCTCTTTAATGCTTCTTGTATTGTATGAATTCATTAGAAAGAGAAAGCATAGCAAAAATAAATGAAATCATGGAGAAAATATACTTTCCTAATTTCTTTTTACAATTCAGTTTTGTTTCGACATTGGCTTGAGCTGCAATCTTTACAATCAGGATTTTAAAACACTCATTTTGGGATAGTTTGGAGCCAGGGAGGTTTCACTGGTCTCCTATATTTTGTATCCTACTGAAAATTTCAGACAACTAGCATTGTGATGCCAGATTCCATGAAGCAAAAAGCTAAAGAATAGTGAAAAACGCCAGATATAAGGGTAAATTTCAACTCTTGAGTATTTTCTCTCTTCCTGGAAGCATGGAGTTTAATGCTTAGCTCTCTTGAATAAAGACCTTTCATTCCTTTAAAGTGCTTTTTGAGAATAGGAAATACCGTATATCATCGTGTATAAGCCAAAAATTTTGTGCCCGAAAATTGGCTTCAAAACAGGCTCTTGGCTTATACTCAAGAGAATATGGTAGACAGCCCCTCCCAGGAGTTTCCCAGACCATGTGGCAGGCCAGAGCTCCAGTGTTGCTGGCGGCCATCTTGGGCAGTCAGCGGGGGCTCGGGCTGGAGTGAGGAGGGGACCCCGGAGACGGGAGCGGCCATGTAAGGGTGCCCGGGGGGTCGGCCTGGACATTGAGGGGGGGGGATTCAGGGAGGCCAGGGAAGGCAGGAACCGGGGGTTGGGGAGGGGGTTGGGGAGTTGGGGAAAGTGATGGGACGGTTGGGAGGGTTTCGGGGGGGGTTCAGGGAGGCCAGGGACGGGCCGGCGGGGCTTGGGCATTGGGGGGGGGGTCGGGGAGTCTGGGAAAGCGGCAGGAGGACCCAGGGTTTTTGGGGAGTCCAGGGAAGCAGCAACAGGGACTGGGGATTGTGGGGGGGTGCCTGGCATGCTGGGAAGAGCGGCAGCAGGGGTTGGGGGGTGACAGGGAAAGTGTGTTGGGGAACAGGGGAGCAACAGCAGGGAACTGAGAAGGGAGTGGGGGGCAGCAGTGAAGAGCCAGGGGGCAGCAGCAGGAGCAGTGGGGCAGCAGTGGGGAAGGGGCACAGAAGGGGGGGCAGCAGTGAAGAGCCAGGGGGGCAGCAGTGAGGAAAGGGCAGAGCAGGGGGGGCAGCAGGTAGCAGTGAGGGAAGGGTGGAGTGGGGGGTGGCAGTGAGGAGGGCGCAGTAGGAGGAGCAGAGAGCAGCAGTGAGAAAGGGGCAAGCAGGGGGCAGCAGGAGGAGCAGGGAGGCAACAGCAGGAAACTGAAGTGAGCAGGGGGGTAGCAGTGAGGAAAGGACATAGCAGGGGGCAGCAGGGGTGATGGCAGTGAGGAATGGGCAAAGCAGGGGGGCAACAGTAAGGAAAGGATGGTGCAGGGGGCAGCAGCAGGAAACTGAGAAGTGAGCAGGGGTGTAGCAGTGAGGAAGGGGCAGAGCAGTGGGCAGCAGGGGTGAGGGAAAAGCAGCAGCAGAGATTTTGGGGTAGGGAAGCTGTCAGAAACTCCAGAGGAAGCCAGCAGCAGTGGGTGGGGGGTTAGGGGCCAAGACCAAAAAGGGACCGCGGCTTATACCTGGGTCACCAATTTTAGCTTCTTTTTTGGGCTCAGAATTGGGGGTTCGGCCTGTGTCCGGATCGGCTTATACCCGATTATATACAGTAAATCGTGATGGCTGAGGAACAACCCTAGTAAGACCAAATCATGGCCAAGAGTAAGCACTATCTGGTGATCCTACACTAGCTCTGCTGGTTACTGGTGCATAAAAAGATTCTAGAGAGCATGCTCTAAAGGATGGATGGTAGGGTGCTGTTGGCAGCTATTAATTGAGCCATTTGGAAGCCAGCATCCTGGTCATCTATACCTGAAGGGCGGTAACTGTAGTTAAAGTAGAGGAAATTGGGTGGGCTGCTTTTGGAAGGGTAAAAAGGATTACATGCACCTGTAGGAAGCTTGCTGAACTGGTGAGGTAATTAGCCCACCAGAAGAGTACTTCTGAGAAGAAACAAAACAAGCAGTAACAAAAGATAAACCATGGAGAAAGAAGAGAGCACCACTTTGCTGCTATGTTGTGATGTCTCTGGAATATAAACAATAATAAAGACACTTAGTGGTGTTATCTGGCGGACTGTATGCTAGTTAATTCACAAAGAGGGCCTATTAGAAAGTTAAGAATGTCCTCTTTCAGTTGAACTAGTTTAGCAGCCTAATATATATCATTACAATATGTCAAAGTCAGAAGAAACTATAATAAGCAACTAAATAAATAAATAAAATGGTCCTGGGATGATAAAGACTTGATCCTAGTCCTGACTGATAGGAACAGTGGGGGATATTGAGGTATTAATAGTACCTTGTAAGAATACAGACATAGGAACAGGAAAGAGACAGCCTCCCAACTATCCTCTGAAATCAAAGAAATAAGTTCTCATTTAAAGAAGAAAAAAAAAAAAGGAACGGGCAGATCTTTGAGCTGACTGAGCTGCTGTTGGTCTAGGACCAAGAAAGGGGGAACAGCTGTCTCTTGTTGACCATTCTGCCCGCCAGTGATAATCAGAGTGGAAAGGTTTCCAATGTAATTGCAGTTATTAATTAGCTAAGTTTCAGTTGTGCCCACAAGTCTGTTTGGTACTGTATGAACCTAGAATGAGATACAGTCCTTGCCTGAAAGAATTGTTGGTCTAGAGTACCCAACCCTGCAAATACCTACACACAATGCATTGCTCTTAATCTGGTTTTCTCAGAAAATTGAAACATCCACATTTCCCCTGTGAATGGTGCAAATGCACATTGCCTCAAATGAGGATGGACGTATGAAGCACAATGCAGCCCCAAATGATTATGATGTGCATTTAATCCTATGCTGTTTGCTTCATACATATTAAGAATCTGATCCAAAATTCACTGTGGTCAATGAAAAGTTGATTTCAGAATATTCTGGATCAAGCCTGAGTATGTTGGTTTAAACTCTGTATCGATAGCACCTCTAATTGCTGAGATGTTTAAAGTCTTGTAGTAAGGATAACTTTGCCACATAGAAAACTGTTGGGTTTCTTGCCTCACATAATTAGAGAGGTAACAAAATAAGGAGGGAAAATAGCTGATGGCTAATACTCATACAATATACACTAAGATGTCACATATCACTGATTGGGACGTGAATCTCCATAGCAATTGCCTCTTCTTCACAGGTCTTACTTCATTCCTAAGAAGGTATGTTGTGTGTATAATTATTTTCCCAGTCATGTTGGTTTTTGCATTCATGGGTGTGTTTTAAAAGGATATTTAGCTTTCCTATTCCCCTACCCCCCCCTTTTTTTGAGGTATTTTATGCACTCAAGATTGATCACATTAGCTGCTTCTCAAAATGGATTGTAAAATGGCAGTTTTAGTTCTCCTTAGTGTATTTAAATACAAGGCTACATCCATAACAGGAACTTATTATCATGCTGCCTTAAGCCACTCCCCTTCTGTTTTGATGAATGCTTGTAGAAAGTGGCTTCTGTGCAATTTAATGGGCAGTTATTGTTTTAAAGAAAAGGAAGGCAAGAATTTTCAAAGTGACACTTCTTTTCAACATAATAAGCCACTTGTCAGGAGCAGTATAACCAAGAAAGGATGCAGTGACATGTCTTCGTTATGGATGGGAGAACTTAGACAATTTAAGAGGTTTTTAAAAATCATTAGAAAACTGTAAGGGAAAAGAAAATTCTATATTTCATCTATTTAGGATTCTGATTCTCATGTCATGAATATTTATTTTACACAGGTACAACTCTATTGGAATTAATCCTGATTTACATCAGGGTAAGAGGGAGCAGAATCAGGCCTTATGCATGCAATAACAAAAGGAAAATCATCTCTAATTTACAAGATTGTCTCCTGAGTTGCTTTTTAAAGTTCAAGGCTGTCAAGCAGCTTTCAGACACTATGCTGACTTACATAGGTAGTGCATGGATCCCCATACTGGGAGGCTAGCCCATGGCCATGCCTCTGCCAGTACCACCCCAGCCCGCCCCAGTCCCAGGTGGCTTGAGTCCTAGCTCACCAAATGTCCTGTACTACCAGCCTTGGCCTGCCTCAGCTTCAAGGGACTTCATCTGGGATGCCCCACCCCAAAGCAGCAGCTGGCTGAGTGGGTCCCAGCCCCCACTCTGGATAGCTGACCCTGACCAACTTGGCCCCAGCTGCCCCAAATCCCACTGGACCAGTGGCTGATCCTTGTGCCTTAATTCCAGCCCCCACCCACTTCAGGGGAGGGGCTGAGCAAGGGCAAGAAGCAGCTCTAGGCTGGGGCCATGGGAAAAGAGCAGGATGCAGGAGGAAGGCCTGGGGCCTTGGCCAGAGTGTGGATGAGGCCACACCTGGCTGTTTTGAGGAAGCTTACTCTCTTATAGCTTTTGATACTCGCCACTCATGCTGATGGAATTGGTGATGCCATAGCACTTAATGGGGAGTACTGCATGAAGGTTGCCTTCTTCTTTCTTTGTTAAATACTGAGTTTCAAAGTTTTGGCTTTGGTTCTTTATTATCTTCACTATTTTTTTAAATGAAACTATTTACAAAAGAGGTTGGTCAATAGAATTAACAAATCCACCCAAAAGAATTCCCAAATTAACTTCTCATTTTAATTCCATTATACAAGTAATTAAAGAGAACATATATATTATACCTCTAATTAAAAGAGTTTCTAAATCGATACTAGATTAATGACAGGCTAAATGATTGCTTTACACTTACGTTAGCATTTGTGATTGTTACTAAAAAAACAACTATCAGCACTGACCTATTCAAAAGCACAGCTCCTAGCTGCTGACAGACTAACTCATTTCGTATGTCATTCATGGACAGAATGAAACTACTTGTACATTTTCACTATGTGAATTCGACATCTAACAAACAGTTAATTTATCTTCTCATGATTCCAGTGCTCTGCAGCAGACACTACAGGCAGAGGCTCATTGAAACAGAAGTCTATTGCTTTTATCTTTGCCAATGTAGATAAGACAAGTGCCATCTGCAAGAAATTCCCACAAGTCCCAGCACGCAGCTAAATTTAGTAGTGCCAGCTGGATCTTCACAGGGTATAATAACCTTAATATCAGCATACTTCTATTGATGGGGCAAATTATACTGCATCAGCAATGAACATTTTACTGCCAGTCTCTGGCACTGATGACAATTCTGTTTTGTACTCAGCCTATGAAAACAAACCAGAAAAAATGTTTCCACCTCCCCTTCTTTGCTGCCCATGTTTTGCAATTAGTATCCCACAGCTAAAGAGTTGTGTCTGAGTTTATTAAAGTGTGATATCAGGTCTTTTTTTCTCTTTTGTTCTGCCCTTTAGAATGTGTACTGGATATGTCTGAGACTCAGCACCAGAAAAGAGGAGAGTGGTTTCTTTTCTTTTCTTTTCTTTTCTTTTCTTTTCTTTTCTTTTCTTT
>ML681963.1:116165032-116252816 GCA_007922195.1 Podocnemis expansa
TTTCTTTTCTTTTCTTTTCTTTTCTTTTCTTTTCTTTTCTTTTCTTTTCTTCAAAGATTTATTTCATGCATAATGCATGTGATCTAATTTCTTATTAGTCCTGCAGCAGAGTAAAGAATATTTGTGGGAAATGGTGCAGTATGTGATAAAGGAAATTTAATTTTTTCCTCTTTTCTTTAGAACTAACCTATGATTGACATATCTCTCTGCCAGCTCCTCTCCTCCCTCCTTTCTCTGTGTTTTTCAGATTTCCTGTTAATTAGAAAAGTACACTTTTTTTTTTTAAATTGAATATCCCTTGGATGTAAACGCAGGCTGAAATACAGGAGATCAGTGAGTTCAAACTCAAAAAAATATTTTTTTGATAAATCCTTTAAACTCCACCAGAGTCATGCAGCTCTGATAGAAACCAATTATGTTGTTGTGCTGCTTTTGGCAGTTAAAGAGGAGAGGTATAGGGTGTCTTTCTCATTGAACCCAAATGATTTCTTTTTTAAACTGCCCAAGAGAAATACAACACATATAATCACTTTTTAGGTTCATTTTAGTGAGTTGTTTCATCTTTTATTGTCAGACCAGAAAGCAAAAGAAAATAATTCAAACACTGACTTTTGGGAGAAGTATTTTCTTTTGTCCATTGACATGGAGCCAGCCATTCTGCAGTATTGCCACATATATAGCAGCGACACCAGTGAAAATAAACCTCTGTGCTTTCACCATTTATTTCACATTTAGTAACAATGCCTCCAGCAGTCCAAAGATCTGTTCAGGCTATGCGCTTCTTGACAGCCAACTCATACTCTTAATAAGAATATACATCTGCTTGGGGTCAGGTATAAGATAGCTTTTCCAGCTCTTAAAGGCAAGGAAGATTAAATTAGCTATATGGTTAGCTGTCTACTGGGACAGATTAATTCATGCACAGAGAATAGAAATAGATTATGTCAAGCAATGTTCTTCCTCACTAATCTCTTTCTTACATTTTATCAAACTGGAAGGATACAGAAAAGCACTTTCCAACTTTGTTATATATGTATGTATTGTATAGATACATGCATTAATTGTTATTTTTAACTGTAAAACGTTCATACTTCTGTACTGGGATTTACATAATCTGCTGGCTGGAGTCTCCACTTAAATGCTATCACATACTCTAGAGATGTCAGTAGAGTAATTTGCATAGTAACAGACAACAGAGGATCACATAGTAGACTCATATGCTTATAAAGGTCAAGCAATCTAGCTGAGGGGGGTGGAGGGGGCAATAATCTGCACAGACATTATTGCAAAGAGACAAACGGTGCATTGTTAAATACTGTTTAGTTGATGATAATATGATGTACTTTTCTAGTAATTTCCATCCAAGGATCTCATAATACCTCTATGACAATGATAGTCATTATGGTCCCAATTCTGCTGTTAATTCTCTGTGCGTGAATCCCTAACAAAACAAAGTGATTAACTGCCCTATGTCACCACAATATTAAAAGGGAAACAAATTTGTCCATGCACTTCAGACAGAAAGATGCCTCAGTTCTTTTCTGTATGAAGTATATTGAGGCAAAAACATTCTGAGTTACACAAACTCAATAGAAAAGACCTGCCACACAATTCTTCAAGCTTATATATTTAGCTCTTCCAGACATGCTAATTTCCTCAGCTTCCGCAGGATCAGCCAACTCTATATATAAGAATGAAACAAACCTGCATGGGGGGACTATCCACAGGGGCTATAGTAGAAGTTATTATCATAGCCAGAAACATAATTCCCTCCAAAAAAGTACTCGAGGCACACTCCTCGAGCCCAAGCCTCCCATTTGCCACCTGCTGCCTGAACCCACTGTGTCCCCCAGGTCACCCCTCCAGCCTCCTGCCTGAACCTACCCCGTCTCTTCCACTCACCCTCCCTTGTGGGTCAAATCCACCCCTGTACACTCAGCCCACCATGGAGGTGTCCTCACCTCCCTGGCTCCCAGGGCTGGGCAAGCTGCTGCCCTGGGCACACAGCCCATGTCCCAGAACTAGTGCATTGAGTTTACCCAGAGCCAGGATGACAGCAGCAGAATCCAGCCTGATGAGGACCCAGAGCAGTCACAGCAGCCCAATCTGGGCTGCGAAGGGGGGGGGGGGGTCTGGGGCCAGATCAGGCCCAGTGGGTGGCCCCGGCATGGTAGGTGGCGGGGCCCTGAGCCTTTCCTCAGGGCAGTGATGCCCCTAAAGGGAGGGATTTAAATTTCCCTATCCTCCTGCCTTATCTACATGATGTACCTAGGTGCTGTTAAGCAGCTGGCATAGAGCTGAGCACTGAGCAGGCAAGCTCTATGCCTGTGCTGCCCGATCTAAAGATTCGGGGCACTGACTTAGACACATGGGGCCTATGTCTTACTTGCCCAGAGGCAGTGATGCTCATGACTATAGCAACTCTACAGCTCTCCACCCTGCCCCTCAACCATCTTGCTCATTCCTATCCTCCAGTCTGGGGCTCAGGAAGCCTCAGAGTGCTGTGCTGCAAGTGTGGTCCCAATGTATGAGGTTAATGTAACCCTTGGATGCATAAACAAGGAAATCTCAAGTATGAGCAGAGATTAGTTTATATCTGACATACTGTCTGCAGTTCTGTCCACAGTTTAAGGATGTCAAGAATTTGGCAAGGTTTCAGAGAAGAGCCACAAGAATGATTAAAGGATTACAAAGCATGTTTTATGGTGATAGACTCAAGTAGGTCAATCTATTTAGCTTATCAAAGAGAAGAGTAAGGGCTAACATGGATACAGTCTGTAAGTACCTACATGGTGAACACATTTTTTATCTAGCTCTTCACAAAAGATATAATATGTCCCAATGGCTGGAAGGTGAAGCTAGAATTCAGGCTGGAAATGAGGTGTGCATTGTTAAAAGGTATAGGAATTAAAAAAAAGAATAATTGAAACCCAGCTTACTAGGAATCATGGTGGATTCTTTATCATTGGCAAATTTTAAATCAAGATTAGATAATTTTATAGAAGATATGGTCCAGAAATTAGTCTGGGGAAATTCTATGGCTTGTGTTACAGAGAGGATCAGGCTAGATTAGCACAGTGGTCCCTTCAGACCTTGGAATCTAGGCTATGTCCACACACAGTCAGTTAAATTGATTCTACTTGAATCGATTTAACCAAATCGATATAAAAATAGTTAAATTGATTTAAGTAAAATTGATTTAACAGGTCCAGACAAATAAACCCCAAATCGAACTAGCATGTCCGGACACTGGACTTGCTAGTTCAGTTTGTGAGAGGGACACCCTGGGAGGTGTGGCAACAGAGCCCCCTGGCAGGGTCACATTGCCACCCAATCCCCTGCCTGGCAGGGGGAAAAAAAAACAGGGCAGGGATCCCCCTGTATCATGCATCCACTGCCGCTGGCCCGGCGGCAAGGGGGACCACCGGGCACCCCACATACCCTGCTGCTTGCAGGGCAGTGGGGGGCGGGGAAGCTGGTGCACCTGGCTCCCCCCACACACTTCCGCACAGCTGGGGGACAGCGGAGACAGGGACCCCCGCTTGCCCTGCTTCCCTGGCTTCCCAGCAGCTGCCAGGCAGAGGGGGTAGGGAGTCCATGCGCCCTGCTTCCGCAGCCAATAGGGCAGTGCAGGACTGGGAGCCCACGCTCTTGGCTTCCCAGCAGCTGGCCCTAACACCCGCCCAGTCAGCTGGAGGTAGGGGGTGGGCCCCCAGGCACCCCCTACACCTCCCCTCCCTCCCTGGCCAGGGTGCAGATTGGCTCCCTGGCCAGGGTGCTGGAGGAGGGACTTCCTTCCAGGGTGCCGTGCACCCTGAGTGGAAGAAGGTCAACTGTTATATCGATATGTGGGTCATATCAATATAACAGAGCCACATGGGGTTATTTTGAAACCACAGTTTTGAGACAACCCTCATTTTGATATAAAACTATGTTTTATTATGTCAAAATGATTTTCCTTATTTTGAAGTAAAGGAACTCCTTATTTCGAAATAAGGAAACATTGTGTGGATCTAAGCATTTTTAAATCTAAATAACCAGTGTTATTTTGATATAAAACCTGCGTGTGGACATACCCTATGAATTCTGGCTGCTCTGTGCTGCAAAGCTATACCAGTTTCACTGTGGTCAAGGCCCTCCACAGCAGGCAGCAAATGGCTCTGGATTTACCTCTATATTAAATATTTTCTCTTGTAAACTTATGATGAGTAAGTGTAACAAAACTTACAACCACATTATCTACGGAGTGTGTGCTTGTAAATTGGTGTTCTGTTTCTCTCCTCTAGTCTTGGGCTAATAGGAGTCAACAGAAGCTCTTAACCATTCATTTCGTACATTCCAAACATCCGTGTGTTGCCAGTCAGGCCATGAAGCTTTGTGTACTGATTTACACTACTGCAGGATACAACCCTATTTCAAAACAACTCTTCTCAACTGTAACACTTGATGAAAGATGGAGAAACTAGCAGGGTATAGCCTAAAATGACAGGAAAATGGCATCAGCACAGTTCGAGGTGTACTTATTTTTTGCTTGATTAAGTAAGTTGATTGGCTGTCATTTGCCTCATAGATCTGTTGTGCAGTGGGAGATGTGAAATAGGATATAATTACTTTTTTAAGAGTATAGAATAAATATAAGGAAAGACATCGCAAATCATTTGATATACATTTTTAATGCCATATCCGTGCACCAAGCATCAGGTGACATGGTCAGCAGAGATGAAAATTGCAGAGGTGTAGGATATAGGGTGGGGGCGTGGGATGATGTGGATGTTTGGGCTGAGACTCTTATTTTCATAGTGCAACTGGTAAAAGTCTGTTACTATGACTGGTCAAATTTATTGCTTCTTGACTAACATGTCCCAGATATAGACTGGTCATGACATTCGTAAAGCCTTAGATTTTCCTAACTAGAGGCAATGAATTTTCTGGGAAGAGAGTGAATAAATGATCTGACTCCTCTCTCAAGATCAGAACTGCTTTTTATTCTTGTTAAGAAGCTTAGCTGAAGTCTGACACAGAAAAATGAAAAAAATGGAATGTACCATTCATCCTCCTTTCTCTTGTTTTGCTCAATCACAATGGATCAAACCTGTCCATTACATGCTTATGCTTTTCAATTGCTTAATAGCATGCACAGCCATCACTATTAAAATGTAAAAATTTTACCACACCTGCCTGAGATACCACCACAAGCTCTTTGAATCAAGGGCAATCTTTTTGTTTTGTGTTTGTATGGTATTTAGCATAGTTGGGTCCTAGACTGTAACTGGAACTCATAGGAATTTGTTCAGTTTCAGCTAAAATAATGTGAAAATAAATTTAATAAAGTAAAAAAAAATATTTTGCCCATTATGAAATAAAACATTCTGGCTTTTCCTGTCAACATGTGACTTCATCTCAAAATAAAGTTATATTAATTTAAAATCATCTCAAATGTTTTTTTCTTTTAAAAACCCACCTACAATGGAATAAAACAACAAGGCAAGCAAATGTGATTTTCATATCAATTGAAGTGTTTCATTCCACCTGAATGAAACTTATTTTGTTTTTAAATATTTGTTTTGTCTAGAATTTCAGTGTCAGTTTGAGTTTAATGAAGATTTTTTGGACTGTTCCCATTTTAGTCCCAGACTGAAAAATCATTTGTTCACTAACCTCTTCTCCTAAGTGCCACTACAATATAAATCATCAACATCATAGAAGTTTGCAGTGTCTCATTTAGCTGAAGGGGGGTAATGTAGTTAATGCTAATTTTTAATGGCTCTCTTTCTACAATGGCACTCTTGCATCTTATTGGACTATTTTTGTCACCTCTGACAGAGCTGTTGGTGCAATATTCTCAATGCGAAAGAAAATGAGTGGGAGCAGGAAAATACTATTTCACATTTTCCTGAAAAATAGGAAGAACATCATTTTGTTCTCAACTTGAGCTTGGTTGTGATACTGAAATAGTTGTCTATATTTTGCTACCAGTATTCTTAATGCAAAATTTAGTGATATTGAACAATGGTAATCTGTAAAATCTTTCAAAATAATTTCATTAATCTGGGACTTCTATCTACTGTTTTTCTTCTCTTCCACAAGCTAACTGTTTGCAACACTTTCAATACAAACAAAAGGCAAAAAACTAAAATGATAGATGTTAATTATATAAGCAATGGGGAGGGGAGGAGAAATCTGTGGTTGTTGCATGTGTCAGTAAGAGAGGAAAACATGGTTAAGGGTTCTCAGCATAGATAGTGGTAATAAATATTACTCTTTCTGATATGATGCATTCAGTGCCTAAACTTTCTTTTTCATGGTGGTTCAAAGGGCATAGAAGTCTTTCGTGCTACTTGCAAAAGTAGTAGCTTGGAAAGACAGTATGGGACAGATTTTTAAACATATTTAGGAGCCTAAATCCCACTGATTTTAATGGGAATTAGTAACCTAAATATTTTTAAAAATTGTTTATATTTGATTGTCATAATGAAGCTTCAGTTTGTCAGAATTTTACACGGTCTAGCACATTGCAATTCAAAGTGCAAACACTATTGGAAGAAGATCTGTGATGACTCTTATAATAGGACAGTGTCTGCACAAAAGAATAAATGGACACAAATCTGACATCAGAAATCATAGAATCATTGAATCATAGGGTTGGAAGGGACCTTATGAGATCATCTAGTCCAATCCCCTTCCAAAAAAGCAGGACCACTCCCACTAAATTATCCCAGCCAGGGTTTTGTCTAACCGAGCCTTAAATATCTCCAAAGATGGAGATTCCACCACTTCCCTAGGTAGCCCATTCCAATGCTTCACCACTCGCCTAGTAAGAAAGTTTTTCCTAATATCAAACCTCGATCTCCCCAGCTGCAACTTGAAACCATTGCTCCTTGTTCTGTCCTCTGTTACTACTGAGAACAGCCAAGCTCCATCCTCCTTGGAACATCCTTTCAAGTAACTGAACGTTGCTATCAAATCCCCCCTCAGTCTCTTCTTCTGCAGGCTAAATAAGCCTAGTTCCTTCAGTCTTTCTTCATAGGTCTTATGCTCCAGCCCCTTGATCATTTTTGTTGCCCTCCACTGGACTCTCTAATTTGTCCACATCCTTTTTGTAGTGGGAAGCCCAAAACTGGACACAGTATTCCAGATGCGGCCTCACCCCTGCTGAATAGAGGGGAACAATCACATCCCTCGATCTGCTGGAGACACTTCTGCTGATGCAGCCCAGTATGCCATTGGCCTTTTTGGCAGCAAGAGCTCACTGCTGACTCATATTCAGCTTTCCATCCACCATAACCCTCAGATCCTTTTCTACAGGGCTGCTACTTAGCTGATCACTCCCCAACCTGTAGCAGTTCATGGGGTTTTTCCATCCCAGGTGCAGGACTTTGCACTTGTCCTTGTTGAACCTCATGAGATTTCTATTGTCCACAGCTCCAATTTGTCTAGGTCCCCCTGAATCCTGTCCCTGCCCTCCAGCACGTCTATCATTCCCCCCCAGGTTGGTGTCATCCACAAACTTACTGAGTGTGCAATCTATCCCATCACCCAGATCATTAATGAAAGTGTTGAACAGAACTGGCCCCAGGACCTCCCCCTGGGGCACACCACTTATTACTGGTTGCCAACTAAACATGGAACCATTTATTCCTACATGCTGAAACGGTTGATCTAGCCAGTTTTCTATCCACCTTACAGTCCACACATCCAACCCATACTTCCTTAACTTGCTGACAAGAATGCTGTGGAAACCGTATCAAAAGCCTTGCTAAAGTTGAGGTATATCACATCAACGGCTTTCCCACATCCACAAATCCAGTCATTTCATCATAGAAGACAATGAGGTTGGTAAGGCATGATTTACCCTTGGTGAATCCATGCTGACTGTTCCTTATCACTCTATTTTCCTCCAAGTGGTTCATGATGGATTGTTTGAGAACCTGCTCCAAGATTTTTCCAGGGATTAAGGTGAGGCTGACAGGTCTGTAATTCCCTGGATCCTCCTTTTTCCCTTTCTTGAAGATAGGCACTATATTTGCTTTCTCCAGTTCTCCAGCACCTCCCCTGTTTGCCATGAGTTTTCAAAGATAATGACCAGTGGTACTGCTATCTCATCGGCCACATCCCTCAGCAGCCTTGGAAACAGTTCATCCGGCCCCATGGACTTGTACACATCTAACTTCTTTAAGTAGTCCCTAACCTGACCTTCCATCACCAAGGGCCTCTCTTCTCCTCTCCAGTTTGCTATACCCAATGTAGTGTTCTGGGAGCTGGCCCTGCCTGTGAAAACTGAAGTAAAAAAAGTATTGAGCACTTCAGCTTTTTCCTCATCCTCCATCATGAGGATACCCATCCCATTCAGTAAGGAACCTACATCATCCTTGATCCTCTTCTTGTTATTGAGATAGTTGTAGAACCCGTTCCTATTATCCTTCACATCCCTTGCTAGCTGAAACTCCAATTGTCCTTTGGCCTTTCTGATTTTATCCCTGCAGTCCTGAGCAGTGTCTTTATATGCCTCCCAGTCATCTGTCCAAGCTTCCACTTCCTGTAAGCTTCCTTTTTATGCTTTAGCTCAGTGCAGAGTTCTCTTGTTAAGCCACGCTGGGCACCTTCCACATTTGCTGTTCTTTCTGCTCATCGGAATGGTATCTTCCTGTGCCCTTAGCAGGGTTTCTTTAAAATGCAGCCAGCTCTCTGGGATGCCTTTCCCCTTCAGATCAGCCTCCCAAGGGATCCTGCCCGTCAGTTCCTTGAGGGAGCCAAAATCTGCTTTTCTGAAGACCAGGGTCTGCATTTTGCTTCTTTCCTTTTTTTCCATTAATCAGCATCTTGAACTCTATCATCTCATGGTCACTGCTGCCCTGGTTGCCATTCACTTCTACTTCCCCAATCAATTCTTCTCTGTTTGTGGGCAGCAGGTTGAGAGGTGCAAGGCCTATAGTTGGTTTCTCCAGCATTTGTACCAGGAAGTTGTCCTCAACATTCTCCAAAAACTTCCTAGATTGCCTGTGCACTGCTGTGTTGGCCTCCCAGCAGATGTCAGGGTAATTGAAGTCCCCCATGAGAACCAGGGCCTGTGATCTAGAAACTTCTGCCCGTCATCCATAGAATGCCTCATCCACCTCCTCCTTCTGGTCTGGAGGTCTATAGCAAACACCCACCATGACATCCCCCTCTAAACTTAACCCACAGACTTTCAGCTGGCTCTTTTCCACTTCCATAATGGAGCTCTGAGCAGTCATAGAGCATTTTTACATATAACACTACTCCTCCCCCTCTTCTTCTCCGCCTGGTCCTTCCAGAACAATTTATACCCATCCTTGGCAGAGCTCAAGTCATGCAACATCACAACATGAAAAAACCAGTAGCTGAGCACTTCAGTCTTCCTAATCTCTCTGTTGATGATTTGTTAACAGCTGTAGTTAATGAATGAAATGGGTAACACATCAAGACTTCAAAGAGAAACTGCAAAATTGGAATTGATATGGAAATCTGACTGTGTGAAAGCAGGAATAAATCATGACTATGGATTCTTTTCCCATTTCAACAAGCAATTTGACCTCACCCACCTCTGTGTTCTGTTTCCCAATATTTGAATCTTAACAACTGCTTTGAGTTGCTGTTACAGTGTGGCCTGATACCATGACGTACACTTCCCTCATTTATTTCCTCCCATTCTGTACATTTTCCCATCTTCGAAGTGTCTGATGAAATGGGATTTTCTCCCATGAATGCTTATGAGATAAATAAATTTGTTAGCTTTTAAGTACCACAGGACTCCTTGCTTGTTTTGCTGAACTAGACTAATATGGCTACCCCTTTGAAACCTATAACGTTGAGACAGCTGGACACCCTATGGCTAGCCTATACTGATACTCTTGACATCTGACTACACTGCTATTTTTAGCATTCTAGCTCAATCAGTTAGTGTGGGTATGTTTACTTGTGTTGGAAATTATGCCAGTGTAGGCATACTCTTCAAGGATCCTCACCCTCCATCTTCCTATACATGGGGACGTGCCCTACAATGAAAGAATTGAAATTTATAGGAACAAATAAAACTATTGGATCAGACCAGAGTTCTAACTTATCCAGTATCTTGTCCCCAACAGAGGCCAGTACCAGATGCTTCAAAAGAAGATGCAAAAAATTCTGCAGTTTTGAGCTAATCTGTTCCAGAGAGGTTTCTTTCTAACTTCAATAGTCACAAGTTTTCTTAAGACATGGACTAGAAGAATTTGGTTTTTAAAAACTTCTGGGGTGAAATCGCGGCTTTACTGAAGTTGATGGGAATTTTGCCTTTGGCTTCAGTGCAGCCAGTAGTTCATCCTTGAGGTTTCTCTTTTGATGAAGGGGGAAGGGCAGAGTTAATATTTTGAATTATAACTCAGGATAGTATTCTTATCATTACAAATATCTATTCCCTTTTGAATCCAATAAAGCCCATGTCTTCAGTGATACTGTACTGACAATGAGTTTCACAGGCTTAAACATACACTTTGCAAAATGGTATTTCCTTTGGATCAGTTTTGAATTTTCCCACTTTTCAGTTTCTTAGAATGTCCCCTTGTTCTTGTTATGAAACAAGGTGAATAGAAATTATGATCTACCTTCTCTTTATCATGCGTAATTTTGACAACACTTATCATGGTCCCTCTTGATTATCTAAATGATCTATGTAATTTTAATCTGTTTCGTCCAGTTATGAAAGGTAGAAACTGTATGAATGTGAAAACAAGTTTTTAAAAGAGAGGAAAATAGCACTTATTTTTTTTCACTTTTCCTGTTAAAATAAAAAGGGTGGGGCTGTGTTTTTACCTACTTCCTCAGATATTTTCACTTTTTTTCTAACTTTTTCATGAGAGAAAAGTGAAAGATTTTCTACCTTCTTCTATCTCTTATCTCAGTTTAGCTCTTTCTAGTGGGCAAAAAAGAGAGGGGGAAATGTGAAAGAGATAGAAAAAGAAAACAAACTTGAAAATCCAAAAATTGCTAATGGAAGATGCAAAGGTTTCCATTTTTTATACCCAAATTGAAAAGAAAATGTTTGTCATTTCAAAAATTCCTGCAAAAATATTTTTAATTAGGGAGAAAAACAGTTGTGTTTTTTTTTTCTCCAGCATCTCAAAATTACATATGCCAGTTTGCTACCCATTCACATAGCTAGTTTAGGTCCCTCAGAAGATCCTTAGAATTGTCACTAGCCAGGAGTGATATAAGCCATCTCCAAATTTGCCACTTCATTGCAATATCCTGTTAATTAATGAGTATAAACGTCATGGTTCCATCTGTAGAACATGCTGTTAGCCTTTTGCCATGGTGAAAATTAACCATTTAGTCCTTCTTTTTGTCTTTTGTTTCTTAATCAAGTCTTGAGTCATGTAACAGGTGAATTGACCTTTTTCTCTGTGAACCAGATCATGTTACATGATGTTATTAGTGATCTTACTTTGGTAAAAGCTCATTGACATCATGCATTTTTTCAGAGTAAGGACCCCACTATTTAGTCCAAATATTTTGGGAAATCTGTTCCCTCCCTCAAAAAAATGTATTCTAGAAATTATTCTGGGAAAGCTGTATGGCTATGTGTACACTAGAGGGCTCAGTTAAGTTGACATAATAAGGTCAACTTAAAATAAACTTTTTTAAGTCAACTTAGAGAGGCCTCATTTGTTTAAGTTGACTTTATAAAGTCGACTTAAGCCAGGGGACCAGTTTAAAGTCGACTTCATAAAGTCAACTTTAAATGGGTCCCCTGGCTTATGTTGACTTTATAAAGTCAACTGAAATGACTCTCCTCCCTTAAGTGGACTTTATTAAGTTGACTTGAATGGCCACATTTTGTTAAGTCGACATAATAAAGTTGACTTAACCCTTAAAGTCGACTTTAAGGGTGAGAGTTATTAAGATGACTTCAGCAAGTGCTTAAGTTGACTTAATGAACTCCAAATATGGCCCTGGAGTTGCTTACGTTGACTTAAGCCTTGTTAAGTCAACGTAAGCCTCCAGTGTAGACATACCCTATTGCCTGTTATAATCAGGTCAGATTAGATGATCACAAAGATCTCTTCTGGTCTTGGAACCAATTAATTTAAAAAAGGAAAAGACTTTAGAGTAAATCATATATTTACTGAAACAGAGTGGTCTGTCTCTTTAAGGGTCAATGTGTCTAGGGCCAGCCATCCCAGTTAATTTATCAGATCAAAGCTTTGGAAGAGGCCAGGTGATCCTTATAGAGGGCTGAAGGAACTTGCTTCGAAGGTGCTATTGAGATGGATGGTTTCCTTCATTCGGGGGAGTGAAGGGATGAGTGTAGTGTTTTCAGCTCCAAAAAAAGCTGGGGGGAAAAGTACTAGAAGTTATAGGAACTGCTTTTGTGTGGTTTGGTTTTCTCTTTGGGGAAATAAATTGCCCCAAGGGAAGGGCCTGAAAGAGACTTTGGCAGTACAATGAGTTCTTCCTGGGCTGGGGAGGCAGACCAGCAGTTTGCAGTTCCAGGTGGTTAAGTATTCATATTGTTGATAAAGTACAAGGAAAGCAACACTTCCTTTGGAAAATAAATGTTGCATTTTCATGGGAGTACACTTCAGACCAGAAGGAATTACATTTATTTTGCAGTTGCCATTTTATTAGAGAAATATATTTTTATTCGCTATTTTACTTCTCCATCTTGGCAAATACGCCTCATCATCAAACAGAGTAGTAAAATGAGGCTATGCTATGTTGTGTTTTAATGGCTAAAGCACCATTTTCAGGTCTCTGGTTTGTTATTGTGCTGCTGGATTGTGAAGAGAACATGATTAAATTTATCACAATGTTTATCCAGATGCCTCAGTAATCATAGTCAGCTCAGAAGTAGGCTGACTGATCAAAGGAAAGTAATGAATATGCATATTAATGGGGTATACCTTCTGGTTAGTCAATGTTACTCACTTTTTAAGCTTTGATGTGTTTCTGTGATTGCCTCCATGAAGTAGGAGCTGTAAATCCTTTGCTTTACAGCAGAGTACTTTCTTGCCCCCCCAAACACTTATAGTTGCCAGGCATCAACATAATGCTCAAAGTACTCCAGTAACTCCAACTGAATCCTGTCAAACTCTCAATTCAACACTAACATTCAACAATGATTGATTTCCCTGTGCAATCCAAGGCTATGTCTACACTACAGGGATCAGTTAAGCCAGCTTAATAAGGTCCACTTTAAGCCATCTTAAAGTAGAATTTATTAAGTTGTCTTAGAGCGTCCACACTCAAAATGCCAGGAGACTACCCACATCCACACTAGCAGGTGCTAGGTTGCCCTAGGAGTGGCGCATTGTGGGTAACTGGCCCACAGTGCACCACAGCAGTAGTGCCCCTCTCTCTCAGCCACTCCTTTACTACAGGCAGTGAGTGACCACACCACCCTTCATACTGTGTGTGGCAACAGGGGGGTCAGGGAGCCTGACATGGCCCAGCAATGTGCCAACACAGAACTCTATACCCTCCATGCATTGCCCAGACTCCTCTGGCTCTGGACCAGGTGCCACAGGGCAGCTGCCAGTGCAGGAGCAGGGCACAGAAGATGTTAAGATTGAAACTCTGGGAAATAGCACATAGAGGAAGGTGAAATCAAATCACCTATTGTAATAGGGAAAAAAAATCCATAGTCCCAATTTAATCCAGCTTTCACACAATCTAATCTAAAAGAAATAGCAACTTTCTTTCTTTCTTTCTTTCTTTCTTTCTTTCTTTGTGCTGTTTCCCGGTGTTTGAATCTTAACAACTGCTTTGATTTGCTGTTACAGTGTGACCTGATCCTATGTCTTACACTCCCCTGCATTTACTTTCCTCCCATCCTGTAAATTCTCCCATCTTTAAACCATCTGACGAAGTGGGAGTTCTCCCATGAAAGCTCATGCAATAAATAAAACTGTTAATCTTAAACAGTGCCACAGAATTCCTTGTTTGTTTTAGAACAATATCATGGGGATTGGGCTGAGAAGGGGACAGACACCCGGCGTTGGGCTGGAGAAGGGGTGACACATGGGGTTGGGCTGGAGAAGGGGGAACATGTTGGGTCAAGCTGAAAAGGGCAAGGGGAGAGACATGCAAGGTCAGGCTGGAGAAGGGCAAGAGACATGCAGGGTCAGGCTGAGAAGGGGGAGATTCAGGGTCGGGCTGAGAAACGGAGAGATGCTGGATTAAGTTGGGGGAAGGAGACGTGGGCTGCGGTGCTATGATGCAGGGCTGCAGGGTTGGGACTAAGACATGGGAGGTTTTGATGTGTTGCACACAGCTGGGAACGCTCCCAGGTGTGTTGTGCCTTCTCTCCAGCTCCCATCCCCATGTTTCAGATAGCTAGGAGGCCAATTAAGTCAACTTAAGCCAACTCCCAGACTACTTTGGCTTAAGTTGACTTAATAAAGTCAACAGAAAAATTAAGTGAACTTAACTAATGAAAGTTATTAAGTCAACAAGCAAATGCTTAAGTCGGCTTAATTTCTACATATAGACTGGGCTTTGTTTAAGTTTACTTAAGGGGCTTTAAGTCAACTTAAACCCATAGTGTAGACATACCCCCATTGACCTCAGTTGAATGTCCTAAGATATAAGCCTCCTTTTTCCATTTCCAGGAGAACCTGTAACTTATTTCCCATGAAGCCAGTTCATAGGCCAGAAGGGGCTCATCTACACTATGTGTTTAAGTCGACTTAAGGGCCCTTAAGTTGACTTAAATAGAGCCCTGTCTATACTGCAGGGCAATAAAGTCAGCTTTAGGATCCAGTAAAGTTGATTTTATAAGGTCCACTTATAAAGTCAAGTTTACCATTAAGTTGACTTTATTAAGTCAACTTAAGGCAATGCGGACTCACTAAGTTGACTTAATAAAGTCGACTTAGTGCAGTGGGGCCATTAAATTGACTTTATAAAGTCGACTTAAGCCAGGGCACCCATTTAAAGTCAACTTTATAAAGTCGACAATGTAGTGTGGACTCACTAAGTCGACTTAATAAGGTCTACTTAAAGTCAACTTTAAGTAGACTTTATTAAGTCGACTTAATAAAGTTGACTTAGGTTTTACAATGTAGACATAGCCAAGGTGCATTTTAAATGGAAAATGAACAGATTCAGAATTAAATAGGCCCAATTTGTGCTCAGGTGAAGGAGAAAGATCCAAATTAAAGTTTTGGAGGAATTTAAACCATGATTTTGCAAGACGTAAGCTACCCTGTCATTGTAGAAAGAAACTTTCTCTTCAGGACAGTCATTCATGCCATAATAGTCAACTTTGGGGTTTCTTGCACCTGTTTAATGTTTTTGTTATAAACCACTGTCAAAGGTGGGATTGTGAACTGGAAGAATCAGTGGATTGATAAGGTAGGAAAATTCCTATGTTTCCAAGAAAAAAGAGCTGGGTAAATGATGAAATGTAAATTAGCATTTGAAAAGTCTCCAAGTTTTAGTAATCTAGTATGTTCTTCAGTAACAGAGATAAATTCATCTTTTTTTTTTCTTTTCTGAGTGTTGAATAGACAGTATCCCTTTAAAAATATTTGGTCTTTCAAATGACATCAAGCAGTCAGGTAGAAATCGTATTTTTAAAATTTAGTTCTACTATTAAGCTATGTTTAAGACACAGAATGTAAAGAAGAAAAGAAAAGAAAAAAGAGAAGAAAAGAAAAAATATCCAGGAATTACTTGTCTTTGGCAAGAGGTAGAATTGGTTTGGCAGCAGGTTCAATGCAAAGAAATTTGGCAGCATTATGTTAACATCATCTAATACTTTAAAGGCGTTTAAAATATAAGGAATTTTACTTTTAGAAAATTAGAGCAGATGTTGAACAGGAGGCATCCCTACTTCTAGTGGTGCATTTAGGAATGAAGTAAAATAAACAGGGAGTTTAGAAAGGAAATCATTCTGTAAATTAGGGGTTGTGCAAGTCAAGTGATTACATTTCATGGCTGACTATAATAGTCTGCAAATTTCCCAACCACTTAAATGAAAGCTTATGCTGTATTAAAATTGTTAACAGATCTCTCTCCCCTAATACTACTTGGAACTCTATTAATTTGCCAGATGCGCTGGGTGAAAATGATTTTGAAGCCTTCCAGAGAGAAGGGATGAAGATAGTTACTGACTAGAATCTCAAAGGCTATATCTAAACTACAAAAGGTAATTCAAATTAATTAATTTGAACTAATTTGACTTTAAGTCAAAGTTATTAATTCAAATTAGAGAGTTTTCACTAGACTCCTAATTCAAACTAAAGTAGGATTTATTAATTCGAGTTAGAGAGTCTACATTAGACTCTCTAACTCAAACTGGGAGACCTGTGGGTCCCAGGCTAGGGGAGGTGCAGCTCCCAGGGATAAGGGGAGCCCTGGCTGCCCAGCAAGCAGGGAGTCACGGTTCCCTGGGAGGAGGGAGCCTCTGGGTCTCCCTGGAGAGGGGAGTCCCTGGCTGGTGGGGCGCTTTCTCCACTGCCAGCAGGGATCCCCCATGAGAACTTTCCATGCCAGTTGGCAGGGTTCCCCAACAGCATGCTTTCCCTGCCAGTTGGCATGCTGGTGGTGGAAAAGTGCCCCATGTGGGATCCCTGCCAACAGCAGGGATAGTGCTGCATGGGGGATCCTGCCAGCTGGCAGGGAAGGCGGCCCGCCAGCCGAGGACTCCTCTATTATGGGAGCACCTGTGGCTATCTTCACTGGCGCTCCCAGGACAGGGGAATCTCTTTGGCTCCACTGTCTGAGGAGCTCTGGTGAAGACATCTGCCAGTTGCTCCCGGGACAGGGGAGCCCCAGGGAGGAGAGCACCAGCAGTGCTCTTCCCCAGGAGCCCCAGAGGCTCCCCTGTCCCCGGGATGCCCCAGCGGCTGCTTCTTGAAGCTCCTCTGTCCGGGGGATTGGGTCCCTCTGATAGGGAATCCTGGCAGCCACTTCTCCTGGGGAACTGTGGGTTCCCAGCAGAAGAGAGCTGTGCACCCTTCTCCCCTGGACCCACATGGATTTTTGGGAGAAGGGAGCCAGGGGTCTGGGGACAAGGGAGCCAAGGGAGCTGTGCATGTGTCCTCAGCAAAAGGGATCTACATGTGGCTCCCTTCTGTCAGGGAGCCATGCAGGACTCCTTTGTCCCCAGCCAGGAAGCCCATTGAATTTGAAGTAACACTACTCTCTGGCTAAGATAGGGTTATTTTGAATTAATAAATTCAAATTAAGAATTAATTCGAAGTAAAAGGCTTTATTAAGCCGATTTAGCGTTTCCTTATTTTGAATTAGAGAAGTGCTTAATTCGACTTAATGAAATGCCTTCTTGGCAGGGGAGCAGATTATTTCTAATTAGGGCTCCTTGATTCAAAATAACTAGTAAGTGTAGATGCACCCAAAAGAAATAGATTTATCTGACACATGTAAACTACTCACCATGTCATGCCTTCATATTGTAATGAAGATTTTTGAAAGTTATAGCCATAAATTCTTTACTGAGGAATCATAGGCTTGTTCTGCTTCACATTTTAGGAGTTAGTGCCCACCCTGATTTTTAAAAGCTGGAGTGTCTCAGTTTCAGCCTTCAGAATTTGGTCTCTTTGATCTAATGGATAATGGTGCGTAACAATTAGTCTGTCCTGAATAATAAAGAAGTTATTTTAATTCAATCTCATTGAATAGAGAGTTCCATTGAAATGACTTCAGTTGTTTCCATGAGCATTTGAAATAATGTACCCTTTGCTGCTGAATAACACAAAGCAGGGATCATGCTATGCCACAACTGGTGTTTTAAGTCAAAGCCAAGGTAACCAAGCCAGTGGGCAAGTTCACTGGTGATGGATAGAATACTTGTCATCCACATGTGTGAAATCAGGCAAGAATTGCACACTATAGAATGATTGAGAGGAATCCTAAATAGAACAGGCAAGAGAATGGGTCAGTAACACAGTTGGTCTGATTCTGATCTCATTTGCCTCAATGTGAATCTGAAGTATCTTCTTTGAAATGGGATACCACCTGACATATATCTGTGTTAGTCCATTCAAAATCTGGACTATAGTTATTAAGAAGTCATATTTCTCAGTTTTCTGGGTATCCTGACTGCTGCATAAATCAGTTTGGGTCTGACCATCAGGTTTGGATACACATGCCAGTGATTATTATAGTCATACCCATGGATCTGCTGTGAAGAACTGTGGAAGGCTCTGTTTGTTTCACTTTTCCGGTTGAGAAGAGATCTGATCTCATTGATCTGTGTTTAATGGGCATTGTGCTAATCACTGATTCATAGTTCTCTTGTCAAGCTGTCTGGGACTGCCTTAACATGTCCCCCCTTTTCCCCCACTCTGGCTCTTCACACAACCTGAAAAAAACACAGCAGTAAAGGGATGTAAGCTGTGCTCATGGTCGTTTGGGCCATGGCCAGGCCCTCTTTCCTGCCATGGTACAAAGCCAGAACACAAATATTGCCCATGGCTATGAAGACAAATGTTTGCTGGTAGATAGCCAACCTGTTAGTAGGGGTCAGCAAACTTTGCTGACCCCTGTGCCAGCCTCACCCATTCAATCCTCAGCAAGTGCTGGGGGTGGGACTAAGAGGGGTTAGGCAGGACCCAGACTGGGACTGGAACCAGCTCCTGCTGGCAGGCGGCCTTTGGTTCCTGGCTGGGGCTGGCTCCCACTCCTGCTGGTGACTGGCATCCAGTTCCCAGATGGGGATGGGGATAGCTTCTGCCAGCAGCAGCTCCACTGGGGAGGCCAACATATCATCTTACAGCCATGGTTGGAGCTGGCTGATGCTGGCAGCAGTGGCTCTGGGTGGGCCGACCCACCTTGTTCCTCTCTGGCAGCCCTGCCCAGCATGGGCAGAGCCTGCAGGGGCCAGAAGCCCTGCACTGCAGCTCCTTTTTCCTTGCTGGCCACGCTCCCCTGCAGGGAAATGCGGCCAGTTGGGGCCTGGAACCATGGCACATGGCCTTTTTGGCCCCAGGCTGCTCTGGTGGCAGGGCCAGCAGGGAGCCTGAGAGGTGCCGTGAGCTGCTCAGACTCTGTCCATGCACGTTCCGGGGGTTGCCATATAGGTTGTGTCACCCTTCAGTTATGTATCTCTTTTTACATCAGGCATGGGTTATACAGAAATGTGTTTACGTCTTTAAAGTCTAATGTTGGCTTGTGTGCATGGGGGAAAAATTGTGTAGATACATGTAAATAAAGACAGCAAGCCCAGACCTAATCTTCTTACCAAGGCCATCCAGGCAAAACCCCTTGATCCCAATAATTTTCCTTATCTTTTACTCCTTACAGAATACAAATAACTTTCGGGGAACTTACACGTAATCAGGCAGTGGTGGTGAACTGGCTCCCTCTTTGGATGGGACTAGATTTAGGTTGATGATGGTTAGCAGAATTATATAATAATTGAAGGAAATCTTGAACAAACCTCTGTTTTTAGGGCAAACATTGAAGACACTCTGTTAGTGGAAGTTATAAGCTACTTTAGGCCTGTAACCCTTCTGCCAGGGCAAGCTGGCAGGACAAGGGCCAGGTTCTATACCTAGGAGTTTCCCAATAATGTAGGACCACCAACAAGCTCGAGCCCCCAGCCAGATTTCTGGGAAATCCTGCACTGTTCCCTGGGCACCCAAAAAGGGTAAGGCTTCCCCACTTGCAAGCACAAGTTTGAGTCTAGTAAACAGGACTTTTAATAGTAGTAAAACAGGGTGTAAAAGGCCAAATAACAGAAGTCAGTGCTGATCTAGCAATCAGTACAGAGCAAAGTTCCCAACAAACCAAACTGTGTAACAGAACATACGAAGTAAACTCACTAGCAAAATCAGCACCAATCTGGAGGTCAGTGCTAACTAGGCTACCAACCAACCATAGGGTACACAGGGAGTGTCTTTCACACCAGCTATCCGCTGGCGCCAACTACTGTCACTCACTCCATCCAATAGCACTGTCCGCTGGCTCCGCCTGCTGCTGCTGGCTCTGCCCACTAGTCGCTCATGCTGCCCAGCTCGCTGCTGGCTGCTCACACCATCCACTGGCTCTGCCTGCTGTCTGCCGGCTCCGCCCCCCAGTCACTCACACCACCCAGCTCACTGCTCTTCCCATCTGCTGGCTCCTCTTCAGTGACTTCAGCTCAGAGAGAGAGTTTGCCTCTCTCCCTGGTGATTCTAGCTCTTAAATCTTAAGCAGCTGCAAGTTGCTACTTCCTTTAACATGAAAAGGAGGCCTCAAAGAAGCCCAGCCAGATCTATCATTTGACAAAGGGGCTAGATGGGTGAGGCAAATTGCCTCGGGCATCACTCCAGAAGGAGACATGCCAACCCCCACCCCTGTCTTAAAACTTTTCCAGGCTGAAATAGCCAATGGCCTCTCTCAGAGGTATCTTTTTATTTAAGGGTTGATTTTACCCCTTAACTAACCTAAACAGATATAGCATATCACCAAAGGCAGTATTTCATATTTCCCTTCAGTAGAATTACAGATATTGACAGATTTGTGATCAGATTAACCCCAAATATCATTAACCACTATGTCCTACACCCAGTATGCTAAAACCTAATTGTGCTCTTTGTATTCATGCTAATACAGGACCCATGCAGAGTAGCTGTCCCCCTTCAGAAGCTGTTATGCACAGCTTCTAAGCCTGTTTTACAGGCCTATAAAGTGGCTTTGGAAAATTTGTGTTTCTCGAAAATAATCCCCTCCCCCAGTAATGTTCAGATTTTTTTTAAGTACTATCAGGCTGCAGAGTATTAAATAGGACAACAATCTGAGTACTTTTTAGATGCGAGAGATCACCATGTAGAGACGTCTAGAAATGTAAGGATGAAAAGACAGGGTTTACAACAGATTGAGGACAAATTGAGCCCATGGAGCTTCTTTGATTTTACAGCAGCATAAATAAGAATAGAATTTCTCTCATGTTCTCTGTTTTCTTCCACCAAATCTATACTTTTACATTAAAATTACAGTGCTTTTAATTAAATATCAGTTGACTAGAAATTCATCTGAATGTTTTATTTTCCCAGTTTCTAACAGACTCTGGGATCTATTTTTAATCCTGTTGCACCACAGAATAAATCTTTGAAACATGTAAGTACATGACATTTTCAACTGTGACAAATTGAATAGCCATAGAAAACAGTCCTTGTGATAATATGCTGATATGCTCATTTTTTGAGGTGCAGGAACAGAACTCACATTTTATAGTAAGTCTTTGTGTTCAGGTAGAACATGATCTCTTTTATAGATACCGCAATCATCTCTATTGGTAGATGTTTCATCATGCAGATGAAATAGTCATAGGAGGTATCTTTTTAAAATATAATTATAATCAATCCTGTTACTCATCATAATGAGAAACTTTGTAGAACTCTATTGCAGACGTTTCAATAGTCTATTCCAAATAGTGGACATCAGAGGAAGTTTTGGAAATAAAAACAAACATCTCAGCAGATGAAGTGCAGAGGTGAAAGTGGAACCCAGAGGGGCTGCTTCAATTCCTGGGATTTGGCAGTAGAGAAGGGAGCAGGACCTGAAGGGACTTGGACAGGCTTAGCAGCAGACAGACTCTTCGAGGACCTTTCTTTCCAGCCTGGCATTGGCTCTGTTCTCCTTTCTCTGTCTCAGTACTTCCATCTCATTTCTCCACCCAGTCGCTCCCCCCCCCCCCCGCATTTGTAAGGAGCTCCCAGCCATCCCCAAGTTACTACATTGAATTTTTAGAGACTTGACGTATTTCCTGATTTGAGACAGGAGTATGGTGTGTGGGATCACCCTCTGCATGTTTCATGTAGGTGATCTCAAATTACTTGTGTAGATTTCAGAGATGCAATAGAAGCCTCATGACAAAGGATGAAAGCCATGAGGGATTGCCACCCCCCTCAGCTGCCCCCTCCCAGCCATGGTCACTGTTCAATTTTCTGGCAGTGGCCTCTTTTTTTCAGTGGAGGGTTGCCACATGGCAGAGGGGTCCAGAGTTAGGTCCGGAGGAAAAATGTTTGACAACCACTGGCTTAAGGGTGGCTAAAAAACCAGACCCTGCACTCCTGTTCCTCTGCTTTTGGCCGGCTTGCCTGTCCCTGGCACCGGATGGCCGGCACAGGGGCTTGCCTCTCCCCTGGGCTGGCCCACCCCACCCCCCCAGTGCCTGGAGGGGGTTGGGTGGGGGCCCCACAGAGGGTGACTCGCCCAGGGTCCTGCATCCACCTAGGAATGGCCCTACCGCTAGCAACATGCATGAATGGAATAAGCCAGTAGTACAGGTATGAAACCTAATAAGGCCTATGCGTGTGTGTAGGGCTCAATAGCAACCAAATCTCTGTGGGCCTGGTGCATGCTGGGATCAGAACAAGAGCTCACTGTACTCTGTCATCACCAGCTGGAAGAGTGTTCCCTAGGAGACTGCTCCAGACACAGTAACATGAGTGGACGGTTAGGCCCTCATCATGGTTCCTCATCAGGAAGTGGACAAGTGGCTTAGACCTCCTTTCACTCTCAAATGCCATCCAGGGTTTTGCTATAGAAGCAGCTCAGCTGGACCAAAAGTTCTGGTCTTGGGCATATATAAATTTCAGGACAGATGTCTTGACAATAATTTAAGTAAATAATGAGCCCTATGCTCTTTTTTAATGCAGACAACTTTTTTCACTTGTTTAAGTACTGAATGTTGGATATATTAGACTTTCTGTAAGCAGGCACTAAGCATAGCTAGCATAACAGTTGCATTCAATAACTATAGCGGTTGCCTTAGCCTAAGCAAAGCCATTTGGTTGTTTATCAGCTAGATACCAGTTCAGAAATCCCCTCACTTTTCCTTTCAAAATCCCCTAACTTCCCTGTCTCCAAAAACCCCAACCTCCCACACCTGAGATCATTTTCAACCAATTATGTATCACTGTTTTACTTGTAACCATATAAGGCATAGCAGGACTAACAAGATACCAGGGGTATATAAACTGACCATTTGATGTAATCAGGGTCTCTCTGCCACCAGAGCAGGAGGCCCATTTGTGATCACAAATGCAATAAAGAAAATAGCTTTTCACTCTTGGTGTGGTTATTGGCTCTGACGGCACCAAGACAATCCTGGTACCTGAATTCTGGTAACATTTCCAGCTTTCATTTTTATAATTTTTTTGTCTCAGATATATGTCAAGTAGATGATTTTCAAGATCAGTGTGAGGGTCTGGAAGTACTTCAAAGCAACAGTTTGGAACCCCCCATATTCACCACTGTCACTCAATTATTATATGTTTTATAAAAAGTATGTCCTGAAAGGTATGATTTTAAAAGTCTTGATCTGTTGAACATTAATATCCTGGTGGATTGTGTGAATATCATTGTATGCAAAGTTATGAAGTTTTGCTGTGCGTGCACGTGTGTGTGTGTGTGTGTGTGTGTGTGTGTGTGTGTGTGTGTTACAGAAATGTGTTGTGAGATCGGGAACATGCACAGTGAGGCTTTCAGGTGAAACAGAGCATCCAGGTTTGCTAATGGGAGAGTGGATTTCCTTCAGCTGGCCAACAACCACCCCAGAAGATTTGTCAGAGTAAGCATGTAAACAAGGTAGATTGCTTGAGCAGTGAGGGTCCATGACTATGTCATAGCAAATGTCTTTCCAGAAAGGTGGATGAAAGTATAAAAGATGGGAAGTGACATCATCACTTGGCTTGTCTTACCTGCCTGCCACATCAACACCTGGAAGAAACACTTGGAGGACAAATTGTGAAAAAGTGGTCACAGACTCGAAAGCAGTTCCAGTCTGTGTATTGAGGAACAAAACCCTGTGTGTACCATCTGTCAGGGTGAGACACTTCTTGATTCAAATCCTGTTTTTTATACCTTAGAAAGCAATTTTATATTTGTTTTGTAAGTAACCAGTTTGTGTTTCTATATCTGCTACTTATAATCGCTTACAATCTATCTTTCTGTAGTTAATAAATCCGTTTTATATTTTACCTAAAAGTGTGTGTTTTGGGCTTGGCTGAAGTGCTTTTTAAATCTCTGCTCAGTTTACAAAAGCTAGCGTGCGTCCTTTTCACATTGAGGGAGGGGCATATTGGGTAGTAAACTCACACTGGCTGACCTCCACATCTGTACAAGAAGGTACAGTTCTGGGGTGCAAGGCTGAGAGCTGGAGGAATTGGCTGATGTGTTTCTCTTTGTGAATCATGAGTGGCTCTGCAAGCATTCATGCAATGCAGCTGGATGTGGAACTTCACATGTGCTGAGAGATAACAGCACCTGCAGAGATTTGCTTCTTGTGACTAGCAAAAGATTGTGAGAGACAGCGCAGCCTGGAGAGTTAAGAGGGTCCAGTGGTACTCAGTTCCAGATTGCACCCCAAGATCCCCTTGCAAAGAGGTAGTGGTACTTCCCCTTAGACTTTGATTGTTCAGTGAATCAATGTCTATTTATGCACATGTAATTGCAAGGCAATCAGAAAGGAAAAAAAGAGAGATTGAGAAATATTCTATTCAAAGGAAACATGACTAAACCATAAATAAGATTTTTGATAGTAAATAATCAGCTATGAAAAATAACTAGGAACGATCAGGTGCCTGTGAATCATTTCATGTCCCATTAACTTCAATGGGGGAATTCTTGAGTGGGAACAAGAGGGGTGGAATGAGAGTGTCCAAAGAGAGAGAGGGAAACTTGATAGCTGTGAAGAAGGATGGATGGATTTGGAGGGGAGATAAAGGTGGAACTGAGTTGGAGGACAGAGGGCTTGCTGTGTGGAAGCAGTGCTGGTGAATAGAGTGGGGCAAAAAAAAAATCCAACTAATAGTTTATTGAAGAAAAATGCAGTTTTGGGATGACTGAAACTGTGACTTGGGGTTGTAAGAGGTAAATAACTTAATCTTTATTCTTAAAAAAAAAACAACGTGCTGTTTGAAGCAAGGATTTTGTGGTAAGGTAGACTGTGTCCAGAGGTTCCCTCTCACTCCAGGCGAGAAAAAGAGTGGAGTAGAAGCTCTCCAGTGGCTGCAGGACAGCAATCAATCAGAGAGGCTTCTAGAATAGCCTATCAGGAGCCAGTTGGGAGATATAAGAGGAAGCTTTGGGCAGAGGCGGAGTCGTCAGTTGCTGCCTGGAGCTCAAATAAGCAGGACCAGGTGCCTGGTTGACTGGGAGAGTGGCAGGGCTATGAACCTAGGGCACTGAGCCAAGAACCTAGCCACAGCAGGCCAGGGTAGAGTAATGGTTCCTGCTGGTCTGGTAGAAGACTGAACCCAGGGAGGGCTGCTGAAAGGATTCTGACTGAGAGTATTGTGATAGACCCCTGTTGGGGTGTTAAAGAAGGCAATGTTTCTGAGGAAATCTTTGTGCTTTGGCTCCTTTACAAGATTGTGGGAAAGAACTAGGAAGTATATACCTCTGAAGAGGGGACAATTTGTATAGATTGGATAGAGGGCTGAGCGGCTTTGAAAGGATCAGTGACTAAGGTGATGGCATTGCTCATAAGGGGTGTGACCCGGGCTTTCTGAGATAACCCTCTGAATGTGCCAAAATCAGGGCAAGCTGGAAAAACCAGGGGCCAAACCCCCAAACCACTGATGGTTGGTACTTAAACCAGGCTCCCAGTCAGTGACCAAAACATGCATCTGATTCCTCACTCTGGTCATCACCAAGCATGACAAAATAGGAAGAGCACCCTTTATGCACATCAGCTCCTATGGTTTCTCCTAGCCACTGGGTCTCTTAAAGAAATAGATTTTCCTGACCTCAAAGGGCCAGCCACATCACAGAGAACAATATAGGTTTGGATCTTACCCAAAATACCATGCTGCCAGCCAATCCTTTAGTAACTACAGCTAAAGGTTTAATATAAAAGGAAAACAAAATATGAGAGATGTTACAAAGTCAAAGTGAATCACCTACATACAAATTATTTAGAGTCCATAGAAAGCAAATCCTTGAAGCTGCTGTATTTGGCAGGTTTGTCTGACTCCTCTGGTATGCATGCAGCAGCAGCAGTAGCAGCGACTGGATGGGTCTCAGTCCTTTGTTCAGTCTCAGGACAATAGTTTCAGAGGAGGGTGTGGTTGTAGACAGCCTGAAGACTAAAGCCCAAAGACAAAATGGAGATGGGGCCACAGTCTTTTATCACCTTCAGTTGCCTCATGCTCTCAGAATCCCTGTCAAATCAAAATGGAGCTGAGTCACCTGGTCAGCCTGGATAACTGGCTGAACAGCTTCCTCTTTGGGCTTACTGAAGCTGGGAGCTCCTAATGGGCAGCTAGGATTACAATAGTTTTGCAGATGCACTGAGCCTGGGATTTCTTTGAGTCAAATAACTTGGAGTACAAATAAAACAAATTGATTTCTAATTTCTAATACAGGCATCAAGGGCATTGCTGGCTGGGGGAGGGACCCGGGGCCCAGGCCCAGGCCCCGCCCCTGGCCTACCGGCCCCGCCCCCAGCCACCAGGCCACGTCCCCTGGCCAGGGACAAGGGCCGGCGCCACTGCGCCGCTGTGAGTGCCTAGGCCCTGCATCCCTGGTTGGGATCGGGGCTGCCACTGGCACGTGCAGCCGGGCCCAGGACTGCACACCATGGCCGCGAGCGGCCGGGCCCCAAATCCCCAGCCAGGGATGCGACCGCCGCAGCTGCTGGTGGCTGGGCCCCAGATCTCTGGTTGGGGATGGGGCTGCCGCGGCTGCCGGCGGCTGGACTCCAGATCTCCAGCCCAATTGGGCTGGAAATCCAGGGCACCGGCACTGGGCTTCGGGGCACATGCCCCGGGGTCCCCAGTGCTAGCAACGCCCCTGACAGGCATGATACCTAGATATAAAACATATAATCACTCTTAGCAGATTACAGCCTTTCTGCTGATACCAAACATGGGATATCACATATGGCTTATTACAAATATGAAATATTAATATGAAAAATAATCATATATAGTCCCCTAGACCTAGCCAGTGTCACAAGGGGTATGTATGGGCTTAAGTTGATTTAAAGCCCCTTAAGTCAACTTAAGCCACTCCCAGAATATAAGTAGAAATTATTAAGTTGACTTAAGCACTTGCTTAAGTTGACTTAATAACTCCTGCTCTGTAAATTGACTTAAGCATTTAAGTTGACTTTACAGGGCAGGGCCTGCCCTGGGGTGTGATTGGGCTCTGGGGCCCCAATCTGGCTCCTGCCATATGGTGAGAAGATGGGGGCCAAATACAGCTCCCAGCCCATCTCCATCAGCAGTGGGGGCTAGCAGCTGGGTCATGCAGATTGCAGAGACTGGCTGAGAGCCTGATGTGGCCCCCAGCCCCTGCAGCTTTCAGAGAGGGAATGGGGGTTACATTGGGCTCTCAGCCCATCTCTGCAGGCTGCAGGAACTGGCAGCTGGTTCCCACAGCATGCAGAGAGAGGCTGAGAGCTCCATTGGGCTCCCAACCCCTCCCTGTGGATGCCAGAGAGGGACTAGGAGCCTGATCTGACTCCCAGACCCTCTCAAAGGGCAGCAGGGCTGGCAGCTGACGCGCAAGTGGCAAGGGGTGCCCAGAGTCAGCTCCTGCCCTGGACATTTGTAAGTGCTCAGGGCAGGAGCCCGCTCTGGGTGCCCCTGGCTGCTTGCAGTCAGCTGCCAGTCCCAGCCACCCGCAGAGAGGGGTTGGGAGCCACATCTGGTCCCCAGCCCGTTGCCACAGGCTGTGGGGTAGGAGCCAGCTCCTACCCCCTCTACAGCAAGGGGTGTCCCTTGCCACTGGTGGTGCGAGGCTCGGAGCCTAGTGAATTTCACTGGCTACGACCCTGTGAAATTGACAAGCTCTGAGCTGCCTGGAGAATTTCACAGTCTGGAAGCCTGTGAAATTGATTAGACTCCTAGCTCCTTGCCCACCACGGCAAATGGCTGGGGGCCAGTTTGAGTGCCAAGCCTCCTACTGCCACTGGCAAGGGGCTGGAGCCAGATCAGGCTCCCAGCCCCTTGTCACTACGACAGGAGCATCTCCTAGCCCCCACCACCTGTGGCTGGGGAGTGGGAGCCTGATGGGGTTCCCATCCCTCTCCACAGGTGGCAGGGGCTGGCAGATGGTTATTGCAGCCTGTGGAGAGGGGCTGGGAAATCAATTGGGGTCCCAGTCTGCACCATCTGCTGCAAGCCTCTCTGTGGGCAGCAGGAGTTGGCTCCTGACCCCACAGTCTGCTGTAAGTGGCTGGGAGCCAGCTCCAGCTCCCTGCAGCTTGCCAGCAGTGACTTAGGCTGGATTAGACCCCTGGAGCCAATTGGGCTAAAGAAGCCCAATTGGGACCAGGGGCAGGAAACAGCGTAGGGTGTTCCCTGTTATGTCTGCATTGTGTCCAGTGCAGACATACCCTGAAGTTGACTTAACAAGGTCAACTTAGTCAACCTCATTAAGTCAACTTCCCAGGGCCCCCCAGTGTAGACATAGCCAAGAAGTGGGGGCCATCCCTTTCAGAAGTAAGCAATTGAAGACTTGAATGCACAAGAGAGGGGTGTTCCTGAGATATGGGGGCCAATGCTGTTACTGTTGTGTTTTGAAATTTGGCTAGAGATATTTTTTCTAAAAAATGAACCAAAAGAGTAAAAAAATATACATAAACAGAATTTAATTAATCAAAAATTGGGGGAGGAAATCACATCAGGTCAAATGTTTCATTCAACACAAAATGTCTCCCTTCCCCAATTTCTGTTTTGGCAAGGAGAAAAAAACAACAAACACTTTGTTTTTCATATAAACCAAAAATTACTCTCCCTGCCCCCTCAGATTCTTTGGCTTGGCCACATATAGCCAAAGAATCATATATTTTGATCTGTTCTACTTTTGAAGTCATCAAGGACCTTGCATCTGTGGAGTCAGCTTTTTGTCCCTGCCAAATATGACGTAATTACTTCACTGCCACATGCCATACTCCTTTCTGTTCCAGACATATGGTCACAAAGGCTTTCACGCTACTGCAAAGGAACAGTTTGGAACACAGCTTCAGACCATGTGGGCACTATGGCTATGTCTACACTAGCAAATTAGTTTGAATTAAGGAGCTTTAATTCAAACTAATTTGAACCGTGTCTACACTAGGCTTTGCCTCGTTTGAACTAAAAAATTTTTAGTTTTAACTAAGCAAAGCTAGTTAGTTTGAATGGTTAGTTTTTAATAACTGCTTAGTTTGAACTAATTTGCATATTTAGTTCACACGAGCACAATGTAGACATGCTAGTTGGAACTAAATAAGTTTGAACTAGTGGTTAGTACAAAGTAAGAGTGGTTTTTTTTTAGTTTGAACTAACTTTTAGTTCAAACTAACCACACTTTTTTAGTTCTTACTAAAAAGTTAGTTCAAACTAAAAAAAGCATGGCTAGTTTGAACTAAAAGTTAGTTTGAACTAAAAAAAGCACACTTCGTTCAAACTAACGTTCAAACTACTTAGTTTGGACTGATCAAGTCCAAACTAAGATTTTAGGTATAGACATATCCTACAAGACTTCAGTGCCTGCCAGTGGCTATGCAGGGGAACATCATTTGCACTTCAGGAAGTGGGTTAATGCTACAGCACACATCAACTTAGTCCTGTAAAGAGTAACCCATCTTATTCCTGTAAAGAGTAACCCTTCTTCCTTCACCCGGACTCCTCCTTCAGGAACATTTCAAATAATACTGTATGCAAATAATCAAGGGAGTCAGCATGTGACCTAAATGAAAAAAATACAGATGTGTCCTAGGAGAAGATTACTTCTATCTCCAAAAACCCTTTCCTTTGAAACAATAGAAAAAGAAAACCACTCCTACTTTGCTGATTGGAATAAGCACAAGGAGTGGGCTCTACAGAGTTATTTTGCCTAGAGCAGATGTCAGCAACCCAAAAGAGCAGAAGAGCCATTTCCCCTCACCCTCCCACCACAACCACATGAGCCCGAGCCACCCCAACAGCTGAGCCACAGCTCCTAGCACTGGTGAGGGGTGTGTGGGCAGTGCACACTCGCTCCGACACCTCCCTCCACGGGTGGGGCGGAACAGTACTGCCCTGCCTACCCACAGCTGGCTGCCCCTCCCAAGAGAGCTGCGGCTTGCGGAGGTGGGGCCCAGGAATGGCCTGCTCCACGGAGTTCAGGCCGCTTCGACCCAGCCACCCCAGGGCTGAATGGGCCCGATCCAGGGCCTGGGGTGAGGTGGCCTCTGTTTAGGCCTGGAGTGGCCGGGTTGAAGCAGCCTGAACTCTGCACAGGGGCCGTTCAGGGCCCTGCCTCCTCAAGCTGCAGCTTTCTTCCAGGTGCTCTTGGGCGAGGCGGCCAGCTGGGGGTAGGCAGGGCAGCACTGCTCCACCCTGCCAGTGGAGGGAGGGATGCAGGGAGTGTGTGCTGTCTGTACACTCCCCACCAGTGCTAGGGGCTGCAGCATAGCCACAGGGCTGCTTCCAGCTCATGCACTTGTGGTGGGAGGGTGGGGGATGCTCAGGGAGCCACAGTTGCTGAGTGGCTGATCCCCGGCCTAGAGGAATCTAAGCTCCTTTCACTGATGGTGCAAATTATCCCCAACAATCTATCACAGGGAAAAAATCATTTCAGTTGTACACATTGCTGGTTTGTAAAAATCTCAGCTGTTGCAAAGAGTGATAAAAGCCTTAACAGGCAATGTGCCCGCACTTGATTGCATAGGTTATATTTTGGGTTACTCACTGTCCAGATGACAGTACTTGCTGGCTACAACAGCTGGGAGCTCTTGTGACCCTTCCCTTGTAACAAGGATGCTTGCTTTTGTATGGCAGGGAGGAATTAAATTATCAAGAACAATATTCTTCCTTTGAAACCCACACATGCACCTTCCATTGAATATAATAGGAGCTGCATGCTGCACTGTATGGGAAGCTAAAGTAGAAATATGTTTACACTCATGTAGAGAGAAGCAGGGGTAAAGAGATGCTTTGTTTTTTCATTAATGTTTGTATGTGGGATAGATAGACAATGGTCTTGAAATGAATTAATGCTACCATACATAACAAATGGCAATCTGGAATTGCAAGCAATGGGCAAATTTAAAAAGATATAGAGCAAATTCTTGCATCCTCACATTCAGTTAAATAATTTTTTGTGCAGAGGATTAGCCTAACATCAATGCAGTGCACAAGTACCACTTATGCTACATTTTAAGAGCTTACATGGTACGTAAGAATTGCATATGAATTTATGCTAGGTACTTGCACAAGATGTAATTTCATTCATTGAGTAGCACTTTTATTTTGTAAGTAGGCCTGCAAATTTTATAACGTTTTTCCTGGAATGAAGTATTATTCAACCATGTCATATTAGAATCTGGTCCATCATCTTAAGATTGTTAGCATTTGAAATATAAGCACATACCAATCTTCTTCAATAAGAAGCAATTATAATTCTTCACTTGATAAAGCCATTCTTTATAAATCTACCTGCCACTTTTCCATGCTAGAGAGACAAGGTAATCTCATTTATTAGAAAAACGTCTGTTAATGAAAAAGACAAATGTTGAAGCTATACTGGCGTCTTTCTTAGTTCTGGGGAAGGTACTCAGTGTGTCTCAGCAAAGTACAGGGTGGACTAAATTGTTTAGCAAAACTAATCATTCAAGGTGGAGTCTCCTGTCCATTCAGAGCAGAAAAGTGGGAGCTAATGAGTTACAGATTTTTTTTAAATAAGCTAGAAATCTAATGTCTTTATTAAGATTATAATTCTTAGTGGCTAGAAAAGTTATGAATTTAAGGTCTTATGCTCATCTTTTGGTGGTGGTGTGCAGGTTTCTTTTGAGAATGAGGACTGAGAGCTCAGATCTAGGATAGTCATCTTGTGGAAGCTGTTCACCCTTGTTTGTTTGTTTTATTATTTTTTATTTTTCTGTGTAAGTTCAATTGAGAGTGTAATGATTGATTTATTTTTCTCCAAGTAGTTGTTATGGGCCCAGGTAATGCAGTAGATGAGGCATACTACACAACGTGATAGATATGTTTAGGATCAGTGGATCTAGAAAGGTCTATTGTACAAAAGACCTATGTCTGCAAGTCTGCACATGTGTTTATGGCAGGGTCTGATGCTGCTTTGAGTTTGTGTGTCTGAGTTTGTGTGGAGCTTGCCTTCTGATGATGATCTTGATGAGACTGTGGGGTTACTTGAAGTGGGTTTGGAAAAGATTTCTTTCAGAATGTGGTTTCAAGCAAATCTGTGTTATATTTGTTTAATAATGCTGTGTATAGATTGCAGTGTGGGATGGTGGGTGATAAAGGATGTATGGTTGGGTTTGGGGCAATCTGTCTTGAAACAGGTTCTCTCAAGTGGCTCATGTAAAAATTGCTTATTTGGTGGAGTGTCCTTGTTTGAAGAAGATGGATAAATGTGTGGAAGAGTGTGTATCCCAGACTTGCTCCTCAGAGAATATTCTTTGGTATCTAAATGCCTGGCTTCAGATAACAGATCTCTTGGTGTGTTTGGATTGTGAAGCTAAGTGAGAAACCACTTTAAAAATCTCAGCTGACCTACTGGGGTAAAATAAATGGTTCTTAAGAGCTGTCAAGATAGGTTGAAGAGGGCAGTAAAAGAGTTCTTCAGTGAAGCAAGTGTCAGGTTGTTCATTTCGGATGTTGTTTTCAGATTAATTAGGAGCAAAAAATAAAGATCAGTTTACAATTTCTGTTCACTAAATGCAAAGGTCTGCTCTTGCATCCACACAGTAGTACTGAACGTTAGCATTCTGTGGGTCATAGGAGGGAGTGACAATCAGCACGTGCAAGTATAGCAGAACTAGAAAGTAGAGTGTTACCGTACAGCTTTCACTGGAGCATTTTCTCTCAAACATCTTTATTATTATTACATGTTTGGCAAGCATCTGATCTTTAAAAATTATTGTTAAGAGATTTTTTTTTTAAACCCACTGGGACAGAGTTGGACTGACTCACCACACTGCGGACTTGGTAAATTCATGCACATGGGGCAAATTAGGGAGATAATTGATCAAGGACTGAATCATTGATCAGTTGACAGAATGGCTCAGAGAACAGAGAGATGAGAGAAGGAAGAGAAGACAAGTATAGGGTAGGATAGGCTTGAAGGAAGAACTAGAGAAGTAAAATATCAATGAAATTTTCTCTGTTTCATCTCTTACCTGAGCCTAAGAAGAATGTAAGAACCTTGAGCTGTGGAGAACTTGTTCTGCCCTGTTCACTGTGGCAAGATCACCCCCCCCTCCTGCAGGGTGAGGCCTGGCCCAACAGTCCCAACTTCTCCCCCCGGTGGTATCAGCCTGAGTTCAATCTGCCCCAGCCCATGGAGGTGTCTGGGGAGGCCTCCTCTGGGCGTCCGTTCACCCTCTCAGGGCCTGCAGGGTGGCTCTAGGGTTTTTGGGGCCCGTGAGGTTCCTTCCTCACCTTCCTTCCAACTTGGCCCAGGGCCCCAGCTAAAACCTTCGGGGCAGCATAAGAACAATGCACTAGTCCTCTAGTTCTGATCTGGTCTGGTCTCCTTCTCCTTTGTAGTGATATGCTTGTAGAAGGTTGTGAATTTAGAGACACTCCCTAGCATGGGCCAGTGTTGTGTAAATTGGGAGACGTGCCCCAGAAAAGATCTAACATGGCTGCTCCCAGGTACACTCCTGGATACCTGTCTGTATGATTAAAGTTCTATTCCTTACTCATTCAATAGTATTGAATTTAATGAACCCTCAAGATCATTACATACTTATCCTTCTCTCAGGCAGGGGAGAAACAGCTTCCTCCTTAGCCTGGGGGATTTCCAAGCTTAGCAGCAGCTTCAACTTTGCCCCTATTGCTTCTGGTGGAAACAGCTTTTGTAGGCCTGGGACAGTCCTTGGTTGAGTCCAGGTGTCTCTAATTGGCCTCCAGAAAACTTTTCTCTGCAGCCAGGGAAAAGGACCTTTAACAGCCAAGGGCTCACCTCTCAGCCGTGGCACCCTCTCCTGCAGGCCTGCTCCCTGAAGATCTCTCCCACATCCCCCCAAACACTTTCCCTCTCTGAAGAAGAGAAAAGGACCTATTCCTGCTTTCCCTGGTCCTGGACCTGCTTCTCCTGCTCCAGGTGTTCCTGTTCGTGCTCCAGCTCCACTAGGACCTGCTCTTGCTGTTCCCGCCACTACCTTGTTGCTGTTTTTGTTACATCCTCTACCAGGGACATCGCTGGCACTGGTCACATGGATCCCATGCCCCAAATCCAGGCACCAGTGCCCCAGGTCTGGGGGGACCCTGCCTCTCCCGGTCTCCAGCCTGATTGGACTGCATATCTGGAGCCCAGCTGCCTGCAGCAGCGGCAGCCACTCCAGCCCCGTCCCCGGCCGGGGAGCCAGGGCCCAGGCACCTGCGGCTGCAGCTGCTTCTCCTAGCCCTGTTCCCAGCCAGGGGTGTGGCCTGCGACCGGGGGGCATGGCCTGCTGGCAGGAAGCGGGGCCTGGGCCGGTGCCCCGGGTCCTTCCCAGGGGCAGTGATGCTCCTCTCCTCTACTACTGCTGCTGCTGGGTGGCCTCCCTCCCTTCCTACCCCCTGCCCTGTGGGAAGTGTGGGGGAGGTAGAGAAGGAACACCACCACCACCACCACCACTACCACCAGGAGAAGACCATCTCTCCTGCCAGCCAGCCAGTCCCTGCTGCCAGCTGGAGCCTGCTGCCCTGAAGGAAGAACTCACCACCACCCTTGAGGGGAGGCCTCCAAAAAACTGGGACATTGTTGCTTGTGTAACCCCCCTGGGATTTTAAGAAGCGTGGTTTCTTTAAATTTTTGCCCTGTGGGAGAGGGTTTGTGGAGCTGAGGAAGGGGACTGGAGCGGCAGCCAGAGGCCTGGGGAGCAAGCAGGGAGAGAGGCCCTGCCTGAACCCAGGGAAGACAGAGCAGCTGACCTGGGATGCCAGGCCAGCACCCACAGAAGGACACTGTGCTGGGGAGAGTCGCCCAAGGACAGAGCAGCATCCAGTTGTGGTGTTTTGGACTACCAAGGGTCATTGGGGTTGCCATAGTGATAAATGGGAGAGTTGTTTAGGTGCTACGAAAACCTGTGTGTCTCCTCTCTCTCTCTCAGTTCTCTTTCAATAAAGACTTCTTATACGGCTCTGAATATGCTGTCCTCCTTATTGGATTATAATCTCCCTCAAAACTCCACATCTGGCGATGAGGATGGGATACGTGATGGCGTGGCTATCCTCAACAATCCTGGCAACTCTGGAAAACCAGAATACAATATAAGAAGCAAAACTTTATTTTACTGCTTGCTTGGGGGTTGGGTTGTAGCTGTGAAAGCTGATCTGTTTGCCTAAGGGCTAGCTGGTTATTCTGAAAGCTGATCTGCCTGTTGTTAAGCACAAGGAAGAGATAAGGCTGGCTGGCTATTCTGAAAGCTGATCTGCCTCCTGTTAAGAGAAGAGACAAACAATAACCACAAGAGGGCATCATGGCTTTACTTACTACTACCTTTGAAACATATGATCATTCGGCAGCTTCCTGGCAGACATCTGCAGCCTGATTTCAAAATTTTGTAATAGCAAACAACATAACTGATGAGAAGAAGGTACCAGTTTTTCTAACGGTCATTGGAGTTAAGACTTATAATTTGCTATGTATCTGGAGAAGCCAGAGCAGAAACCTTATGGGGACCTAGTGGAAGTTCTGGGAGCACATTTTTCCCCAAAGCCACTAGTAACTGCCAAGAGGTATAGGTTCTACCAAAGGAACCAAGAGGAAAGTGAATCAGTTGTACAATTTGTAGCAGCTCTGCGGAAGCTGGCAGCACATTGTGACTTCAAGAACATGTTAGAGGAAATGCTGCGTGACAGGCTGGTGTGAATCAACACGAAAACGCCTGTTGACTGAAGGTCAACTCACTTTGCAGAAGGCTGTGGAAATTGCAGTCTCCATGGAACGTGTCACCCAAGACATGCAACAGATCGGGGTCAGTGTCCATAAAGTATCCCTATAACCTGCCCCCAGGGCACCGGGGAGACAAGAATGTTACCAGTGTGGGAAGCAGGACCACCTCACATCTGAGTGCCAGTTTAAGGAACTACTGTGTCGACAATGTGGTAAGAGAGGGCACATTGAACGTGCCTGCAAACAAAGGAAGGGTGAGCCAAACAGAAGAGACAGACCTGAGAAAAATGGGCTGTTGGTTTGGTGGACTAAGAGGAAAATTCTGCATGCAGTAGACTGGAATACAGGTGATCATAGTGACACCAGATTGGAAGATGAAGATTCCCTCCATGTTTTGGCTAGAACAGCTGGCCCACATAAATTCTGGGTAACACCTGTGTTGGAAGGCAAACCTACACACATGGAACTGGACACTGGCACAGCAGTTTCATTAGTTTCTAACATTGTGTACGAGAAGGACTTTAGACATCTGCCACTTAAGCCGACAGTAGTCGTTTTGAAGACATACTGGAGAGACTGTTCCCCTGTTGGGTACTATTGATGTGAAAGTAGAACTCAATGGACAGACCACAAAGCTACCACTGTTTGTGGTAAAGTGGAATTACCCAGCCCTAATGGGAAGATCTTGGATCAGGAAAATCCAACTCGATTGGTCACAAGTGCATCAATTGACTAAAGAAGAAATGAATCTAGCAGGGGTACTAACGAAACATGCTGCTGTTTTTGGTGAAGACTTAGGCAGTATGAAGGGAATCACTGTGAAATTAAATATAAAGCCTGATTGCAAACCAAAATGTTTGAAGGCCAGGATGGTGCCGTTTGCCATCAGACCCAAGGTGGAAGAAAACTTGGAGCGGTTAGTCAAAGAGAGAGTCTTGGTGCCAGTTACTCACAGCCAGTGGGTGACACCCATTGTCCCAATAGTGAAGAAGAATGGCTCCATTCAGATTTGTGGAGATTTCAAGGTCACTGTCAACCCAGTGTTATGTGCAGAGCAATATCCTCTTCCCCACACTGAGGACATCTTTGCAGGTTTGGCTGGAGGGGCCTTCTGGCTGGCAGCGGAGGCTGCCCACTGGGGGTGGGGGCTGGGCCCGTGCCCTGGATCCCTCGCCCCCCCCCCCCCAGTGCCACCTCTGGTCAAGGGCCTGGCGGTGGGGGGGGGCCTACATCCCCATGGAGCCCCTGGAGGACCTGAGCATACAGGTGGTCCTCACTTCTCTCCCACCCTTCTTCCCCAACTCAGCCTTGCTTCCCCTCCTCTCCACCTTGGGGAAGCTGATATCCACCATTAGCCCTCTCCCATCGGGTTGTAAGGACCCCACCCTCCGTCACATCCTGTCCTTCTGCCAGCAGGTGCAGATCCAACTGTGCCGGCGGGGGCACATGACAGAGTGGCTCTTGAGGGGTCCTTCTCAGTACCCCACCAAGGGGCACTCTATGGAATCCATTATTCCTCGGGGGAGCTTGATGCTTCCTCTGTAGGGCCACGGGGCACATCCGGAGGGACTGCCCCTTGGCCCACCATGGCAAGGAGGCAACTGGGCACCCCAAGGCAGCAATGGGCACCGGCCACAACATCGCCGGCATCCCTAGACCTCCAGCCACAGGAGCGCCCCTCCTCCTCCTCCTCCCACACCTAAATAACCTGGGCCTTTGGAGGAGAGAGGGGAAAAGGTGGCTGGAACCCAGCAGGGAAAGGGCTTACCCCAGGGGGAGGGTTCCCGGCCTCCTGTCACTCCGCCCATGTCCCCTTCCCCTCCCCAGCACCTTTGCCCTTGCTGCCTGCCTCTGCTTGCCCCGCTGGCCAGCCCTCCACCTCCACTTTGGAGGGCTGGGTCCTCGTCATGGGGAAGCGTGGCAAGCACCAGAAGGTCCAGGCCCTCCCTGCCACGTTGGATGGGGAGGAGGGCCCCTGAAAGTCATCATGGTGGGATGACAGTGCCGGAAAATCTGTTAATGGACTTTCTGCCCTGCTCCCTGACGAGGCCCAGTGGGAGGTCCTGGCCATGGAGATAGAAACAGCAGCACAGGGAGGCAGCACTGCCCCGCTGCTGGAGGGCCTCCTACATTCCCTCCCAACAGAAGCTGCTGATGGAGTCAGCCCCCACACAACCCTTGAGCCACCCGCACCTGCCACTGGCACTGAGGTGCCTGCCACCCTGTCGTCCATTGTAGCAGTGCCTGTCACTACAGGGTATGGGCTGAGCTCCATCTATGCAGAGATCAAGGCCCTCGATCTGACCCTGGTCTTTGCAGGGGAGGACAATCCCCTTCCAGCGGGCCTTGAGCTGGGTAGCAACCTGCTGTTGTTGCCTCCTCTGTCCCCACAGCCTCACTTCCTACCCACTGTCCCTGCCCTCACTCCAGGGATGTCCCCAGACTGTTCCATGTGCCCGGCAGTGCTCGGTGTTGCACGGGCGGCACCTGGCACCAAGGAGCCAGACCCTGGGGGACCATCCCAAGTCTGACAGCCACCTCCTCCCTCCCTTGACAATCCTGCCCAGTGACTCCCCAAGACCGACGGTGGGATCATGAACATTGCTCCCCACCTGATACCCATGCCCAGCGTTGGCGAGGATCCCTCCCCTGGTCCACCCACTATGAACCCAGTGTCTGGTTGAGGGGAGCCGCACCCCGGTCGTCTGACCACCGGGGAGCCCACCCTCATCTCTGCCCCCTACTCCTGACACAGGCCCTGCCCCAGCCACTGCCCCATCTGCTGTCATCCCAACCCCTGCCCCAGACCCCTCCTCTGCTGCTGCCCCCCCAGGACCATGACTTTCCCCTTCTCCACCACCGACCCCCAGGGGGTGGCATTCGTGACCCCTACCCTGCCAGGAGCTGCAGCTCTCCCTCCATCGCCCCTCCCCCTCATGCCGGGGGGCTGGGCTGGACAACGTGGCGCCTCCGTCATCAGCACTGCGACGGGGATCCCTGCCCCGTCCATCCTGGCAGGCAGCAGGGCTGATACGGGGACCTGACTGGAGGATGGCCCAGGGCCTTCTGCCCCAGACTCCCTGGCGCTGCGGGGCGAGCTCTGCGCCTTCCTGGCTGACACTCATGGGGCCAGGAATCATGTGTGGCTCACCTTGAAGTGTTGGGGGAGCTTCCACCTCATTCTCCAGGCTGTGAGGACCATCCTGAAGGAGGGAAAGGGGACAGGGAGGCAAGATGCCATGGCCTATCAGAGGGCTCGTGTCTTCTGTGACTCTCTCATGGCCTTTGGGGTCGGTCATGGATTGCCGTGTGGCCTGACGGAGGCCCATGGTGTTCCTTCCGCTCCTGTGGATCCCCCCAAGCCCTCCTTGTGGCTCCTACCACCTTCACAACCTTGAGCGCTGGGGCTGTAGGATGGGTTCCTGCAGGACACAGGTGCTCGCCTTCCTTCGGGAGGGGGGCTACTCTGTGGTGTTCCTGCAGGAGACCCACACAGATCCAGCCTTCAAGGGAAGCTGGAGGCTGGAACAGGGGAACAAGGTGTTCATGAGCCATCTGTCCACCTGCTCCAGCAGTGTGGCCACCCTGTTCTCCCTGACCTACAGCCTGAGGTGCTGGGGGCAGTTGAGGTTGTGCTGGACCACCTGCTGCACCTCCAGGTCCATATGGAGGGGCCAGCTTTGAACTTGGTCAATATCTACACCCCAACATCGGGCCTGGAGTGGGTGCCCATCCTCTGGCAGGTGGCCACCTTCCTTGACACCTTAGATCCGTAGGAGTGCCTGGTCCTAGGTGAGGATTTTAACATCACCCTTGAGGACTGGGACCAGTCCGGGAGCGAGCAGTACCAGGCTGCTGAGGATGTCTACTGGGAGCTGATCAACCATCACTCCCTGGTGGACGTCTGGTGCAACCACCACCCAGATGATGAGGTCACCTTCACCTTTGTCCGGGTGGGGGAAGATTGGTTGCAGCACTCCCGATTGGACTGCATTTAGCTGTCCCATCGCCATCTTGCAAGAGCTCACTCCTCTAGCCTTAGGTCAGCCTCCTTCTCAGATCATCACTTGGTGACCGTGACGGCCTCTCTCTCAGCAGAGGGGCTGGGGCTGGCCTACTGGCACTCCAACAACAGCCTGCTGGAGGATGTGGGCTTCGTGGCAGCCTTCCGGGAGTTCTGGCTTGCCTGGTGGGACCAGAGGCTCGCCTTTCCCTCGGCGCGGCGCTGGTGGGACATGGGACAGTGCACGCTCAGCTCTTCTGCCACAACTGCACTCGGGGAGCCGTCCAGTGGAGGGATGTGGCAATAGAGCAGCTGGAACGGGAGGTCTTAGAGGTGGAGAGGCACCTGGCTGCCAGCCCTGAGGATCCATCCCTCTGCAGAGAGAAGCGGGAGGAGCTCTGGGACCATGAGGACCTTTGAGGCCAGGAAGTCTTTGTTCGATCCCGCATCCACCTCTTCGGGAGATGGACCGCAGCTCCCGCTTCTTCTACACCCTTGAGAAATGGATGGGGGTCTAGAAAGCATGTCACCTGCCTCCTCACTGAGGATGGCACTCCCCTCACGGATCCAGAGGAGATGCGTGGATGGGCCAGGGCCTTCTACGCCAGCCTTTTCTCCCCGGATCCGACTGAAGCCGATGCCTGCAGGGTGCTCTGGAATGAACTCTCCACGCTCAGCACGGGCAACCGGAACCGGCTGGAGCTTCCTCTCACTCTGGTCGAGTTCACGGAAACCCTCCATTGCATGCCCACCAACAAATCCCCGGGCATGGACAGGCTGACCGTGGAGTTCTACTGCACATTCTGGGACATCCTCGGCCCAGACCTGGCTGTTGTCTGGGCCGAGTCCGAGGGAAGTGGGGAGCTCCCCCCCTCGTGCCAGTGGGCCGTGATGGTGTCCAGGCTTGGTCCTCTGCACGGACTACAAGATAGTGGCCAAGGCTATCTCTCTGCAGCTTTGCTCCGTGCTGCAGGACATGGTCCACATTGACTGGACCTACACTGTCCCGGGCTGGTCCATCTTCAGCAACCTGTACCTGGTCCGGGATCTCTTGGAGCTCGGGTGTAGAGATGGTCTGTCGTTAGCTCTCCTGGCCCTGGACCAGGCGAAAGCATTTGACAGGATGGACCACGGGTAACTCCTCGGCACCCTGCAGGCCTTCAGCTTCGGGCTACACTTTGTGGGCTTTCTCCAGGTGCTGTATGCCTCCATGGAGTGCCTGGTCAAACTCAAGTGGACCCTGACCGAGCCGGTCAGCTTTGGGCGAGGAGTGTGTCAAGGCTGCCTGCTGTCGGACCAGCTGTACACTCTGGCCATCGAGCCCTTCCTCTGTCTTCTCTGCTGGAGGTTGATGGGGTTGGTACTCTGTGAGCTGGAGCTGTGCCTGGTCCTGTCTGTGTACGCTGACGACATGCACCTCATGGTCCAGGACCCGGGTGACCTGACGCGGTTGGAGGCTTGCCAGGCCATCTACTTGGCGGCCTCCTCTGCCCAGGGCAACTGGGTCAAGAGCTCTGGCCTGACGGTAGGGGTCTGGTGGTCGGCGGCCCCCCTCTCACCATGCTTCAAGCCATCCGGTGGAGCACGAGTCCGCTGCTCTATCTCAGCGTTTACCTTTCCGCCACCCATCCCTCCCCGGATGAGAACTGGTGTGATTTGGAGAGCAGGGTTGCTGAGCGGCTGCGGAGATAGACGAGACTGCTGCGGTGCCTCTCCCTTCATGGGAGAGGCAGCTTGGCAACCAGCTTGTCATGTCCATGCTCTGGCACCGGCTCAACACACTGGTTCCACCCCCGATGTTCCTGACCCACCTCCAGAAGACAGTTCTGGAGTTCTTCTGGCCAGGACTGCACTGAGTCTCTGCAGGGATTCTGAGTCTCCCCCTGGAGGGGGGAGGGCAGGGCCTGTGCTGTGTCCACAGCCAGGTCCACGCCTTATGCCTCCAGGCCCTGCAGAGACTCCTTTATGGTGCAGGGAGTCCGGCGTGGAGCATCCTGGCACGCACCTTCCTCCATCGCTAGCGAGGGCTCCGATGCGACCAGCAGCTCTTTTACATCCGAGAAGTGCTCCGCGAGATCTCTCTGAGCTGCAGGCCTTCTACCAGCATCTCCTCCAGACCTGGAGGCTCTTTTCAGCCTCTTGGGCCCTTGTACCCACCAAGGGGGAGAACCTGCTCATGGAGCCCCTGCTACACAACCCCCATCAGAATGTGCAGGCAGCAGAGGCCCCCTCTGTGAGGCGGAGGCTGGTCCTGGCACGTGTCTCCAGGGTCGGAAACCTCCTCGACTATGCCAGGGGGAACTGTGTGGATCCCCTAGTGCTCGCCCAGTGCATGGGGCTCTCTACCCTTTGAACCCCCTCGGCGCCTACTCCAGGAGGTGAAGGCGACCCTGCCCCCCGCTGCTCGTGTTTACCTTGAGCAGGTCCTGCGAGAGGGCACCCCCCACCCTCCTTTCAGCCCCGGCCCTCCAGAGCTTGTGATTGGGCCACCGGCCACCCCCACCCCATGCCCCGAGCCAGCTGCTAGACCTGCAGCTGGTCCCTTTCCGAACCACGCCTCGCAAGTACCTGTACACGCTTATGCTCCACACCATCCACTTTCTCGTCCTCACATCCTGCCCCGACACCAAATGGTGGGACCTAATCCCATCTGCGGAGGGTGAGGACCCCTGGTGGGCCAGCATGTACTCTACCCTGACCCCCCGGCCCACTGGGGACATCAGCTGGCAGCTCCTGTATGGAGCTGTGAGTATGGGCGTGTACCTGGCGTGGTTCACCCCCAGCTGTAGACACTTGTCCCTTTTGTGGTGAGATGGAGACCCTGGTGCACATGTACCTAGAGTGCGCCAGGTTGCAGCCCCTCTTCTGGCTCCTCCAGAACCTCTTAGTGAGGTTCTGGCTGCACTTCTCCCCATACATATTCCTATATTCACTTCCCATCTGTGGCCCCAAGAAGTGGCAGGACCTCCTTGCCCACCTCCTCCTGGCCTACACAAAACAGGCCATCTACAAGACCAGGAAGAGGAGGTTGGCTGAGGGAGGGGCTTGTGACTGTGGGGCCTATTTCTGGTCCCTCACCCCCTCACACCTCCGGGTAGAGTTCCTCTGGGCAGTATCCTCTGGCTCCCTTGACATCTTCCGGGAGCAGTGGGCACTGTCTGGGGTTCTCTGTTCGGTGTCTCCCTCTGAGTCTCTATTTTTCCACCTTTGACCTCCACACCCATCCCTGTTCTTCATTAGTTGTCCCCCAAAATCAGTTGCCTCTGGGCCTAGGGCCACTTCTCCTTAAGCTGGGGGAGAGGTATTAGCGGTGAGTGGGCTTGTTCCCACCCACCTCCCAGTGTCCAAATAGTCATACCCTCCTGTAGCCCTCTGACTTGACTTTATCACATCACACAGTAAATTAGGTACTTGGTGTTCAACTTGCCATGAGCTCCATGTGAGACCTATCTGAAGTAAAGAATCCAGTATGAAGGAAACCCAGCCTGAAAAAAACCACATTTTTGAGAGATTACCATCAGTTTTGTTCTAATTTTCTTGTTCAAACAAAGGTCAAATGCTGGAGTCCTTATACAAGGAAAAGTTTCCATTGATTGATTGAAGGTGTGATCCTGAAATCCTTACTTCTGCAAGCAACTCTGACTGACAACTGAAGTAGGGGTTAAAGGATAGGACCTTAAATCTAAATGTTGCCTAAATATTTTCTTTTTCCTCATTGGTTGCAGTGGGAGCTTCGCTTCAGTAAAGGTTGAGAGCCTGATCTAGTATTATTGCTCAACCAAGTAATTTTCTACTCTTTTTTCTAAGCAAGGGTTACAAGAATAGACCCAATATAAAGAACAAAGTTTTGTCCAATATATTTTAGTGCTTACCTTCGATCTTATCAACAATGGGGGTCCTCAGATTGAAATCTTAGCTCCCAGAAAATCATTATATAATTTCCTTTGGTTTCATTGGGGTCAGGCATTCACCACAGGTATGGCATTTGAAATAAATCAACATAAAGAATATATGCCTTTTCTTCCTTACTATTCTTTTCTCAAGTAGTGGCTTTTATCTGTAGTAAAATACAGGAAATTTTGGATGAGGAGAGACTCTCGTGCTAATATTCTTCCCCCCTTCCCCCCATGCTATTTGATAGTAATTTTTCTTTTCAGTAAATGTCAGTTACACAACTGGACAAAATATATTATCTATTCGTCTTCTCATTTAGTCTTGTAAATTTAGTCAGTTTGTTCCAACATTTTATTGAAGTATACAGTTTTATCCTTTATTGGAGTATTATAAAATTCATTTGGAGTTCTGCTTACTCAAAACACAATGTACTACAAAGCAAAGCATAAGGAATTCTCTTTTTGAAAGACCAATTTCTTTTTTTTTAGTTTAGAGAGACACTGTGGATGAGGTAAGATCTTTCATTGGATCAACTTATGTTGGTGAAAGAGATAAGTTCTGAGCTCCACAAAACTCTTCTTCTGGGCTTGGAAAGGTACTTAGAATGGCACAGTTAAATAAAAAGTTGAACAGATATTTTGACATAGACATGCAGTGGTTGTAGCTGTGTTGTTCCCAGGACAATAAAGGGAGAAGGTGGGTGAGGACCAACTTCTGTTGGTGAAAGAGGCAAGCTTTTTTTCTTTGTTGGTGATGTTAAATGCAGTTGGAGGCAATATTAATTGTTGACTAATACACAGAAAATGTGATGAACTGTTGTTGATGCTGTAGGTTCGCTCTGATAAGCCATTTGAAACCAAACTCTGTTGAGTAAAGCAACATGATTTTTAACTGACAAGTGAAAAGACACACTGAAAATTGTTTTCTCAATTATATATACAGAACTATGGACACAGTTTATCAAGAGAGGAGATAATATTTGCAGATCAGGAAATCTGATAAGACCCTGGCCTTCAGTAACCTTAAACTAGATTCTGCAGATTATTGTCCTGCCTTTGTGGTGAAGGAAAGATATAAAATCAATCCAAGGAGGCAATAGATGAGGTGAGGGAGGAGAAGAAAGCAAGCTTTCATTGTGACCACATGGTCTTGCTACTTTTTCCATTGCTGAATATTACTTTGCTACTAGAATAAGTCCACTGAAATCAATGGGACTACTTATGCAGAGGGCCATTAGTCAATGGGAAATAAAAGTATCAGAATCTGACCCTTTCTTTACAGCTCATGTCCTGGTTAAGAACTCATTCTAACCACTGTGCAGCACTAAAGATCTAAAACACAAGGCAAGAGATTATTAGAGAGGAAGAAAGAAGTTTGGGAATCTGGTACATGGCACAGGATTCGCTGGAGGACCATCTCTGAACACTTTCAAACAGGAAGCAAAATGATGTTTTGTTGCCTTTAATTGTTCATTGCCATTTTGGAAGCTTTCATTCAATGCAGTATTGATTCTCTAGAGCTTGGCAATGCCTAGGAGAACTTCTGGCTAGCTTCTTTCTTTCTTTCCTTCTTTCTACTTGCCTGCCTAAGGCAGCTTTTAGAGGTCAGCAGACAGTGCTAAGATAAATGAATCTGTTAAACTGTAATGTGGTTGCTGACAAAAGAGCAGCTCTACCTTATCTTAATTATCCTCAACCACCTCCTCCATGGCACAAAGGTGTTTGTTCATTTTAAAGATTCCCTGCTTTAATGCAGACAGAAAAGTGTGTCAGCTAGTAATAATGGCTTCAACAATATTTTTTCTTTAATGATAGGCTCTGAATTTAGCAGTGATCACAGTCATAAAATTATGGAAAACTAGAACTACTGCTTATGATGAGCTTTCCAACATGTTCAATTCCCAGGGGGTTGGACTTGATGATCTCACGAGGTCCCTTCCAGCCCTATGATTTGATTTGATTTGATTTGATTGCCCTGGTGACTCATGTATATCAACCATCTGAATTGGCCAGAGATGCAGTGATGTGAGCCATCTAACAGAGAGCAAGGAGCAGGTTCTTACAAATATATTCTCAGCTAAACAAGTAGTAATTTATTCATTAACTCCCATCAGAGTTAACAAAAGTCATGGAGGCCAGAACTCAAAGTGAAGGAAAACTGGGAAAGAACACATTTTCTCTGGATTAAATAAAGTTAGTCATTTGTCTGTCTTCCAGTTTCTTTTCAGTTCACGCATTGGTCTGTGCAATTTTCTTTTATCCTAATGTGACCTGAATGGCTCAAATCCCTCTTACCAGGTTAAGAATCTAACCTTTAAGCAGGTGGGGAATAAACTAACAAGGAACTGTCTTCCAACAGGAAGTGATCAAACAAAAATATTTCAGTAAAATATTAAACAATTCTAAAATACCCTGGAATAAGAAGAGAAATAAAAATGTAAAATATGCACTGTGATCTGACAACATTTGCATAATTCTTTAAAAACACACACAAAGACTTCCCCTTTAACAGTTACCTTTGTTCTTTATTTAGATAAAGAGAGTGAAAAATATGTAAAAACTAATTTTGAATGAATCTGCAGGTCCACACAAAGTCTTTGTAATACAAGATTCAGTGTGTGAAATTACACAGGCAAAAGGTATTAGCTGACTGAAGTTTAAAAAAATCATACAGCTTTCTACTTATGTAAAGATGTTTATTTAGGTGCAAAGACACATTAGAACATTATTAATTGGAAAGTGAAACACAGCAATTCCTTCATGTTGTGCTGGAATTTGTGATTAGATTTTGGTGTGTTTTCTGTAATCCCTCACATGGCAGCATTAGAATGAATATTTAAGAAGGAGAACCATATGAGAAATATATAAAAAGGAAGCTTAATTGCTAATATAGAAAGAGGTGGTAGAAGATGCTTATCTGCACAATAGCAGATGCCTTTAATAATCAGCAAAGCATTATGCAAACAGCTGCTAGCAAGACAAAACATCTAATTACACTAACTGTACTCTTGATTTTATTCTCACCATACTGAATGAATGAGGATTTCAATGTGACATTTAAAGGGAAATCTCAACTGGTTTACACATCAGTTTGCAACCCTTGCGTTGTAAAGGGTAACTGACTGCTTTTGCTAACAAGCTCCATAAAATTGTATAGCGTTCTAGCATTTTACAGGACATGAGTGGATATTAATTGTACCTAGCTACTCGACTGCCTGCTGATCTTTCCTAAATATCATGTTTAGCATATTTTGCATTTCTCCTAGACTATTGCAGTACTACTAATAGGACTTATTTCTGAAGATGGCATCCCAATATGAAATGATATTCCTTTATGTGTGCTGCACTTCTTTAATTTTGTCAGACATCATTGGCCCAGAATGAGCAATCTCCATGGCATATCCTGGCACCAAAGGAAATAGTTTTAGTACTTCAGTAAATGGCGTTAACACAGTTATCAGAAAAGCTACTTTCCCATGTTTCCCTCAGTGACTTTCATATTAAAGCAACTCAGCTTAGAAGTTGAAACCAGACTGCCCTATCTGCTAGCACAGCATGCTCAACCTGGGTATCAGCTTTGTTTTCTCTGCCTTTTACAGTATCACTTATCAGAACTTAACTGGTATTCTGCACATGATACATACCTAGTGGCAACTTATATAGGATGTTCAGTAATGACTACAAAGAAGTTTATTTTTTATCAGTGACTTCAGTGAGTCTGACTGCAGAAAATGACAGGGATGACATTTAATATTTGCCCAATGCATGCAAGTTGCCCCAGTGCTGTTTCTCCAAACACACTTTTCTTTATGTCAGACAAACATATTTAACCTATGGATATCCAGCCCACTTCTGCTTGGCAGAGGATCAAAGAAAGAGACACAAATTTGACTGCATGAAAGTTCAACCCCTGTGAAAGTTACAGCAGACTCAGAGATGGATTCTGGAAACATCCAGTGGCTCCAGAGACTTCTTGTGTGATCATGGGCAAGTCACTGAGTCTCAGTGAACCTCAGTTTTCCAACTGCTATGCAGACATAAGTGCATTTTCCTCCCTCATCAGGGTGTTGTGAGGATACACACATTTAAGTTTGTGAGGTGCTCAGATGCTGCATTAATGGGGGCCATATAAGTACCTTAACTGATAAGATTTGCTAGTTTGCCCCCTGTTATAATGGGCCCTTTAACTGTTGTTTTAGAGTGGAGAACAAAGTGTACTCAGCCTATCTGCATACTAAGTAGTCAGTCTGTTCAAAATCTAGAATTAGAAATGGTAGATACAGGTCTATACTGAGGGGGCTATTTTAAGTTGACTTCACAAGGTCGACTTTAAGTCAACCTTGTGAAGTTGGCTTAGGGGTATGTCTACACTGGTAGACATACACTGGGCTTAGAGCCCGCCCTCTGCCTGCCCTGGGGTGTAATCCACCTCTGGGGCCCTAATCCAGCCCAGGGCACCCAATCCATCTCCTTGCTGCAATGGCAGGTGACTGGGAGCCAAATTCAGCCCCAAGCCCCATGCCGAAGTGGTAAGGGGCTTGGAGCCAGCCCCAGCTGCCTGCAGAAAGCAGCATGGAGCCTGATCCAACTTCCAGCTGCCTGCTGCAGGGGCTGAGAGCCAGCTCCTGGCGCTGGCAGCAAGTGGCTCAGACCTGGATCAGGCCCAGATTCACTTGCCACAAGTGGCTCAGAGCCCAATCCGGCCCCAAGCCTCTTGCAACCGGAGACAGGTGGCTCAGCAGCCTGGTCAATGTCACAGGCTACTCCATCTGTTAAATTGACCAGGCTGCTTAGCCACCTGCCAGTAGCAGCAAGTGGCTTGGGGCAGGATTGAACTCTGAGCTGCTTGTGGGAAACGACTCAGGACCTGATCTGGCTCCGAACTGCTTGCCGCCGGCAGCCTACCTGGCTCCTAGCTCCTACCACCTGCGGCAAAGGGCTGGGAGCAGGATCAGGCCCCCAGAGCTGGATTGGGACCCAGGGAGGGGCAGGAGGTGGGGCCAGGACAGGGCCCCAACCCTTTCTACCTGTAAAGCACTAAAAGCTTAAGTCAACTTTCAGGGCAGGAGTTATTAAGTTGATTTAAACTAGTTCTTAAGTCGACATAATACATTCTAAATCAGGGGTTGGCAACCTTTGCCAGCCCCTGTGCTGGCCCATCCTCCCCAACCCTGAGCTGGTGCTGGCAGCTCCCTCTGCTGAAAAAATGTGGCAGCTGCCTGAAAATTTAGCAGTGGTCATGGCTGGAGTGGGAGCGATTCCCAGGCATGCCATGGAAAGAAGGTGCCCAGAGTGGCTCATCTTGGCACAAAGAAGTGGCTCCTTTCAGGGGTTCCCAGGCATGCTGCAGAAAGAAGCTGCCTGGACTGGCTTCTTCAGGGGCCATCACATGACAGAGAGGAGCCACCCTGGGCAGCTTTTTCTGTCTCACATGGAGGCATAGGCATGGTGAGTCCCCTGCGCCCCAGCTGCACCCAAAGGAAGCCGTCCAGAGTGGCTTTCGGTGACAGGAGTGGCAATTTCTATGGTATCACAGAAGGTGTCACTCCGGACGGACTTGGGTGCCACTGTTGGCACACATGCTGGGGGTTGCTTACCCCTGTTCTAAATATAGCCCTGGAGTTGCTTAAGTCCATTTAAGCCAGGCTAAGTCAGTGTATATGTGCCCTTTGATAGTAAATACAATTATGGAAACAGATACTGTTCTACTGAGGTGCTACATGACAGTCAAATGAGGGTACATGTTTGCATACTTTACAAAGGAGGAGCAGTATAGAAAATGAAGTAATAGTAGGAGAAGCAGCCTTGGGAAGCATGATTGCCTCTAATCATCCAGAAATATTTAAGTATTTGTTTTTGTCTTTCATGAAGCAGCACAGCTGCTTTCAACTTCTGTGTTACCATCTTCTGCCCGGCACCCTATATAAGCAGCTACTTTTGCCTGATTGGGTTTGAAAATTACAACTGCTGATTGTAAAGAGGATTGAGCAAAATTGTCTGGAGGACTGATTATGACTCAAAGCCTGACCTGAGCAAGAGCGAGACTGCTATATTTTCCTCCAAAGTAAAGAATGTGAGTTTTTAATGAGCAGTAAGAAAAAGCTAAGCATAAAACCTTTTTACAAAATATTTCTTGTTAATCAGGTGAAGAAAAGTTGTCTTATCCTCTTCTGCATTGTTTTCTATATGCTTTTGTTAGGGAATAAATGGTGCCAGTTTGTGTTTAATAAAAAAGCCTGTAAAAATCAATGTTGTGGTCTCATTCAAGTCTCCAGCAGGCAAGTAAATAAAACAATACTGACTGACAATGCAGAAGGAAACCTCAGTAGAAAGATCAAAGATTGAATACACTTGGAGAATGATCCCTTCACCTGTATTATTACCATTTTATTTGTATTACAGTTGTACCTAGAGGCCTCAGCTAAGCCCACGACCCTATTTGCTAGACAGGTCTCTACTTCAAAGAGCTTGCATTCTAAAGAGATATCACAGACAAAGGATAAGAAAAAGGAAGTAGAAGTGGTCTTTTTGTTAAAGCTGAAGCAAACCAGCAAAGTATTGGAGAATTTTGCACACCCTCTGGAGTAATAGAGCTGTTGCAGCTAGGATATCTGGATAATTATGTGGTATACCTGGACTGTTAAAATACCTTTCCATGAACTTTAGCCTACCACTTTGTTGCACCACAGTCTAGACTTCTTTAACTTAAAACCTCAACGTCAGAGATCAAATCTTCACCTGGTAAATACTGGTATACTTGCAGTGATTTGACTGAAGTTGTGTCAATGTACAAAAAATGAGGATTTTGCTCTAGTTCTAAATACTAAATCACTTTCAGAGAGGGAGTGTGATACATAGTTGTCTGGTATACAAATATTTATGCATATGAATATAAACAAGAAAGCATTTTAATAGCATCCAAAATTATTTTAAACAATTATTATTGTAATGTTATCCAATCTCCACTGAAGTCAGTAGAAAGACACCACTGACTTTAGTGGGCATTGGACCAGGACCAGTTTACCTTTGTATATAAATTGCCACAAAGAAGGTCCTTTTCACTCATATTACTGTCTGTAAATTCACACTTAGGGAATGAAAGCATGATGTGTAACACCTGCATCAGAATATACAGTTTCTAAGCATTGTCTCTTTGCTCCTTTATTTTAGTTCACATGCATGTAGATACTGTTTCACTTCTGACCCTTTGAGATAGTTCTTTTTTTGCTTATTTGTTTGTTTTGGAGGATTTTGTTTGTTTATTTTTGTTTGTTTAAATCTATTCTTTATTCTAAATAAGTTAAGTGTACGTCACAAAAAATCTTTAGTTGTCTAAGTAAATTCAGACTGGAGATTGAAGCTTCTGCTAGTTCATCTGTATCAGCTTTTTTCTACCTGTTTACAAAAGTCTGGCATGAAAGTCCTGTTATTTACTAGTTCTCTGTTAATGGCTGAGCCAATGTCTTCAGGTTTCCTTTCAGCAGACAAAATTTGTCTTGAAACCAAAACATTACCGGTGTGAGACACAAATGTATAAACTAATGAATCCCTTAGACTTGAAGGCTATGTCTACACCTAGATGGTTAAATTGATTTAACTAAGATCAATTTAATGAAATCAAAATAAAAATCATTAAATCAATTTAAGTTAAATTGATTTAATAGGTCCCCACTAGAAACCCAAATCGAAATAGCATGTCCATGGACAGAAGTTGCTAGTTAGATGTCGGAGATGGGCACCATGGGAGGTGTGGCAATGTGACACCCAGGATGGGCCATGCTTCTACCCAATCCCATGCCTGGCTTTAGACCTGCAAACTGGGTGGTGGGGAAAAGCATCCCCCCACCCAGCTCTGTCAGCGCTGGCTGGGCATGGGGAGAAGACATCCCCGCATCTGTCTCTGTCAGTGCGGCCCTGGTGCAGGGGAAGAAGATACCCCTGCACCTGTGCAGAGAGCTGGGCAGGGGGAGAAGACACCACTGCACCCAGCTCACTCAGTGCTAGCTGGGTGCGGGGAGAAGGGAGCCCAAACAGCACACAGGGAACTGGGTGTGGGGCTCCCTTCTCCCTCTCCACCTGGCTATTATGGAGAAAGCTGGGTGTGACAGACCCCCACCTCCTCTCCTTCCCCGCTCCGGCCACGGTACTGGCCAACTGGGCCTTTCTTCCAGGGTGCCATGCACCCTGGGAGGAAGAAGGTCAAACCTGGCTCAAAATTGAGATAATATTTAAATCAAAATAATGCAGCTACACTACATTATTTCAATTTAAGTGTTTTGATTAACCATCATTTTGATATAATATTGGGTTTTATTATATGAAAATGACTTTCCTTTTTGCAAGATAGGGGAGCTCCTTATCTCGATATAAGGAAATGTAGTGTGGACCTACCCTGCTTTAAATCAAAATAATCAACATTATTTATTGTTTAAAGACTGTGTGTGGACATACCCAAATAGGGGTTGCACATATGTACAGCACTATCTTCTCCCAACAAGCAAAGCTACATAAGATACAGGTCTGTATTTCACTGAGGTCTGTCTCCTTTATTTTCTTAGTAGTTAGAGTGAAACCATGAGTTTCACTTTATAGATAAATGAGACTTTCTAGGAATGACAAATTCTTCCTGTGCCACTGACCCCTGTGATGGACAACAATATTAATTTTATCTAGACTCCATTAATGGGTAAAGGGCAGTGTGCACAGTCTTGGAGTCAAAATCTTTTAGCTATGTGTTAGATACACAGATCTTTTTTTATAATGAAAACTCATACTCAGACTGTAAATTCCTTGAGCCAGGGACTGTATATTACTCTATCTTTGCATAAGGTTTACAAATTGGGGCCCCAAGTTTCAGCTAAGATCTCCAGACCCTACTTGCTGTAGGTCCTACAAATAAGAATATTAAGATATTGGAGTAGTTGTAATCTCTTCATTTCTTCTTCCAGCTGCGTCTCACTGAAGCATGTAGTGAAGCTTGTGTAATGGACAAACTTTTCCTATCTGGCTAAGTCATGCATATGAAACATGAAAAAGAGCCTGCTTTGCAGAATGATTCCTTCACTGGCTTTGAGCAATATTGTTCAGACTGGTAAAATTGTTGGGGTCTTCCACATATAAGCTTTGTGTATGGAGCGTGCAAGACCCTCCTTAGATTGTAGTAATGCAGGCTTTAAAGTTTATTTTAATGAATCTTGCATATTTTGTAATACCTGAGAAGATTCTTCCACTTCCTGATCTTAGAATAATCATCTCCGAAAAATGTCATTACTCTTTTCTATATTGTTCTGGGTATTTATAGTGGTATATCATGGTGGGCTTTATAAACTTGTATATAACAAAGAGGCCTGCAACAAATCCTTTCTTCTTCCCTACCGCAGCCCTTGCTTCCTCTGGACTTAATAAAAAAGAAAAGATAAAAGGGGTGGATTATGCTGTACCTGTTCAGTGACTAAATACAATATTTCATTCCTCAGAGCTATCAAGCCACCATCTTTCATTAGTAAGTTCCTGCGAAAAGGAGAAAACATCCAGTGAAATAAGGGAAAAAAGCATCATGCAACCTAAAAATGTAACAGATTTTATTGAATGAAGAAACAAAACTGTGTGGCATTATAGTTTAGATATTTTCTAGGAAAAGTGGAGTGGTGCTGGCTTGTAAAACTTGTTATTGGCACTGGCTCAGCTAATAACAAAACAGGGGGAAAAAGCTGAGAACATACTGTTTACATCAATGGTTCTTTAAACTAAGAAGTAAGACCAGCTGCAGCCTTAGATGTTGTTATAATTCATGAGTTCTTAAAACGACAGTCACAGAGGACATCATACATCAAATAAAAAGCAAGGCTGTAATTTTCTATCTGATGGGAGATATTTTCTTAGGCTTAGACCCCAATTAGGGCTTCAACTGAGAGGAGATAGGAAGCTATTTTACTCCACCAACACAAATAACTTTTAAAATGACTTAATGGGCTGATCTGTTTGTTCATGACATTCCACAAGGAAAAAAATGCACATATTCCAATGTCATTTGTTTTGCTGTGGAAAAAAATCGACATGAATTTATAGAATTATGATTTTATTTACTGATATTGCAAGGTCAGTGAATGAGCCTTAACTCTGTCAGAATACTTAAATTCCAGGAAAGTAAAGAAGTACTTTAAACTTAGAAATGCACACTTTCATTAACACTAGCCATTTTACCTTAACCTTTCAGCTGGTTGCACTGTGTATGTATAAAGAGCTCACAGTTCTAGGAATTCTGCAGGGATCAGGAAGCACTGAGTGAATCTGAATGGAGGAATGGCCTTTGTTCTAATATTTTGCTTTTGTTGGGGTAAGTCCGACCATCAGAGTACTTTCACAGTAAATGTAATAGTGATACGGAAAATACAAATGTTAATTAGCATTGTGTGTATATAACAGGGGTCGGCAAACTTTGCTGGCCCCCATGCCAGTCAGACTCCTCACTGCCTCTGCAGGTGCAGGGGTGAGGCCAGCAGAAGCTGGGGGCAGGGCTTCTGTCCCCACGTCCCATTCCCAGTGGGGCGGGGGGTTCATTAAGGGAAAAGAGCTGCATGCCTGATGCCACCTTTTCTCTGCTGGCCTTGCCGCCACGCATGGCTCCTGTCCATTGCTGGCCTCTCTTTCTGGAGGGGCAGAGACCAGCAGGGGACAAGAGCCACGTGCGTAGCAGCACTTTTTCCCTGCTGGCCCTGTCCTTGTGTGTAGCTCCTGTCCCCTGCTGGTCCTGCTCCCCAGTGGGCCAGTCAGCAGGGGACAGGAGCTGCGTGTTTGGTGGCTCCTTTTCCCTGCTAGTCCTACCCCCCCAGCTGGGAAGTGGGACCAGCAGAGTGTAGGGGCCACGATGTAATGCTGCGGGGTGTGGCCAGTAGGGGAGCAGCCGCAGTGGCCCATGTCATTGGCAGTAGGTGCATGTGCTAACTTTCGGATGCATTCTGGGGATTGCTGACCCTGCTATATAAATATGTAAGTGCACAGCTCAAGTATTATATCTGCTTCTGGGCACAGCATTTCAGGAAGGATGTGGAGAAACTGGTAAAGGTCCAAAAGAGAGCAACAAAAATAATTAAAGGTCTAAAAAATATAATTAAATGCGTAGACCTATGAGGGATAATTCAAAAAAGAATAGGCTTTGTTTCATCTGGAGAAGAAAAGACTGAGGGGGGACATAACAGTTTTCAAGTACATTACAAAAAAGGGAGGGTGAAATTTTTTCTTATTAACCTCTGAGTATAAGACAAGAACCAACGGGCTTTAATTGCAAGAGAAGAGACTAAGGTTGGACATTAGGAAAATCTGATTGTCAGTGTAGTTAAGCTCTGGAACAAATTGTGGAATCTATATCTTTGGAGGTTTTTCAGAACACATTAGACAAATTCTGATCAGGAATAGTCTAGTTATTACATAATCCTCCTTTGAGTGCAAGGGTGTGATTCTCAGTCCTCTGTTTCTATACAGCACCCAATGTCTTTAAAGAGTTTCACATACATTTGCCTGTCAGGTAAATATTATCATTCTGGAGAAGGGAAAACAGATTTAAATCACTTAGGCTATGTCTACACTTAGAATTTCAATTCGAATTACTGAATTTGAATTAGCCAGTTCATCCTAATAATTATTAATTCACATTCAGTCAATTTGAATTGACATGGCCACACTAGAAAATCCAATTTGAATTGGCATGTCCATGGACTTGACTTGCCAATTCGAATTGGAGGGGGGCACAATGGGAAGTGTAGCAAGATGGTCAATTTGAACTGAGTAATTCGAACTGACATGGCCACATTGCATCAATTTGAATTACTCAGTTTGAATTGACCGCGACTTTGAAGTCAAACAAGGTTTGATGAATTCGAAGTCAGCTTTCATCAATTCGAACTGAAGAGTTTCTCAGTTCGAATTGATGAAAGCGAGTGTGTCCATGCACTTAATAGAATTCGAATTGAAGACAATCAATTTGAATTCAGCTTTAAGTGTAGATGTACCGTTACTGAAGACCACAGTCAGTGCTGGTGGTGGAATTAGGACTCAGGTGTTCCTGGGTCCCACCTATGTCCTCAGAACAGATCCATGCTGATTTCTCCACACATACCATCCTGATGTATGTCATGTTATTTGCAATTAATTTATTGGAGTCAATTAGTCACTCTTGGTATGGGTTCCTTAGCCCAGTCAACTGAGCAACCACGGAGATCCTCTTTAATTACTTCATTTTGCTCTATAGAAATTGGTCATGGGAACTGGTCATATGTCTCTACTACCCCACATGGTGCAGAGATCCTTGGAAGGTATCTTCCATCCCCTGTTCTGTTCTGCCTATAAATCTCATTTACAAGTCCAAATCCACAGATGTGCACCAGTGGACCCCCATCCCCTTTAATGCTGTCTTTTGCAGTGAATATGGAGTGTAGACTGTGCTTAATTTTCCTAAATGCTACTCACCACCCCCCACAGTGCTGTATTTCTGGAGCTTCAGTGTTTAAATCTTATAACTTATCATTACCAAGCTCAAATCAGGTGGGTTTGAAATTTGATTTTATTTTACAAAGCTGTAACTTATCCTGTCTTTATAGACTATACTATCAAATAGTCAAGTAAAATGAAAACCAGAGTACATATAATATCCATGACACTGTATTTATGGATCAGTGTAGTCACTGGGCTGTGGATACTAAAGGGAGCCTCATGAAAGAACATGGTGCCCTCACTGGTACACTTTGAATTTGGATTTCTGATGTAGTTGAAAAGATGGATGAGAATGAATATTGTTAGAGAGTTGAAGACAAGAATGTAAGTTGTTCTTTCCAAAGCCATTTGCAATTTAAACTCACTAAATTCTATTCTGAGTTCTGCACTTTTTCAACATTGGTAATAAATTATACTGTGTAGATGCTGACAGCATGCTCTGTGCCAAATATTTGTTCTGCCAATATTTTGCTTTTCTCCTGAAAGTTCTGTCTCTAATATCCACTCTTGTTTGGGTGGATCCATGCTATGGGCCACAATCTCAGTGCAAGTGGCATTGTTTTTGCAGTACAAATAAGTTATCATTATTTTACAATTTGAAAAAGATAGACACTCTAGAGGTATTATAGTTGATTCGTGGCCACACAATAGTTTTATTTGCTTAGTGAGATTCACCTTGACGCAGGGCTGGCTCAAGGGACTCTGGCCATTGCTTTTGGGCTCCCTCGGGGAGGGGATGTTTGGAAGCTAGCCTTCACTCTGGGCCAGCTTGCCCTGCCCTCAGGCTGGGGAACAGCTAGCCCAGGGGTGGAGTGGGCCAGCTCAGAGGCCAGGATCTACTCTCCCACCCCTCCCCTGGGCTGGTCCATGAGAGAGCAGAGTCTGCCCCATGGCTGGCCTGCTCTGCCCCCAGGCGCAGAGTGACTGCCTCAGGGAGGGGTGGAGTGTGATGTCCGGCTTTTGGGAAGGCCCACCCCATCCCCAGCATTGTGCTGTGTTGCCCCTGAGCCTGTAGCACTCCAAGTCAGGGCCTCATTGGCTCATAGCTAGAGCTGGCCCTGCCTTGACTACTGGGAATGTTCCCACAATCAGTTGTCTTCTCTCTCTGGCAGAGATTCCTCAGAGTGCCAAGCAACTGCTGTTGTGGAAGAGTGTAGGGCAGGATGTGGCTTCAAAAGTCATTCTCCTTATTGGAAGATGGGTCTATATGCAGGAACAGGACAGGCAGCAGGAAGTTACAGTGAAGTCTGGATTTAGAGCTATGTATAAATGGAGAATTTAGTTGTAAAATACAAACTCCGTGTCCTTTAATGAGAATATCACAGCATGCTCTACGATGTTATATATGTTAATTAACAAAATTGGGGTCAGAATTCCCCTTTTTGTCTAGCAGTGCAGTTTCAATGTTTTCTTTTGATGTATGTACATAAATGTCAGCAGAATTAATATTGTGACTTTCAGGGTTGACACTGTCTAGCATGGGGAACCATTTATGATAGAATCATAGGGTTGGAAGGGACCTCATGAGGTCATCTAGTCCAACTCCCTGCTAAAAGCAGGACCATTCTCACTAAATCATCCAAGTCAGGTATTGTCTAAGTGTACCTTAAATATCTCCAAAGACAGAGATTCAACCACCTCCCTAGGCAACCCCTTCCAATGTTTCACCATTCTCCTAGTGGGAAAGTTTTTTCTAATATCCAGCATCGACCTCCCCAGCTGTAACTTGACACCATTGCTCCTTGTTCTGTCCTCTGTTACTGCTGAGAATAGCCTAGCTTCCTCCTCTTTGGAGCACCCATTCAAGCAGTAGAAGGTTGCTATCAATCTCCCTTCAATCTTCTCTTCTGCAGGCTAAATAAACATAGTTCCTTCAGTCTTTCCTCATAAGTCATGTATCCCAACTGCCTAATCACTTTCGTTATCCTCACTGGACTCTTTCTAATTTGTCCATATCCTTTTTGTAGTGGGGAGCCCAAGTACTCCAGATGCAGCCTCACCAGTGCCAAATAGCGGGAAATAATCACATCCCTCGATCTGCTGGCAACATTCCTACTGATACAGCCCAATATGCCATTAGCCTTTTTGCCTGCAAGACCACACTGTTGACGCACATTCAGCTTCCCATCAACCATAACCCTGACGTCCTTTTCTACAGTACTACTACTTAGCTGATCAGTCCCCAGCCTGTAGCAGTGTATGGGTTTTTTCTGTTCTAAGTGCAGGACTTTGCACTTGTCCTTGTTGAACCTCATGAGATTTCTTTTGGCCCACTTCTCCAATTCGTCTAAGTCTCCTTGAATCCTGTCCCTGCCATCCAGTGTGTCTACCATTCCCCCCAGCTTATTGTCATTCGTGAACTTACTGACCATGCAATGTATGTCATCATTAAGATCATTAATGAAGATGTTTAACAGAACGGGCCCCAGGACCAATCCCTGGGGTATTCCACTCATTACTGCTTGTCAACTAGACATTAAGCCATTGATTCCTATCCTCTGAGCCCGTTGATCTAGTCAGTTTTCTATCCACCTTACAGTCCACTCATCCAACCCATACTTCCTTAACTTGCCCACAAGAATGCTGTGGGAGACCATATCAAAAGCCTTGCTAACATCGAGGTATATCACGTCAACAGCTATTCCTGCATCCACAAATTCAGTCATCCCATCATAGAAGGCAATGAGGTTGGTCGGGCATGATTTGTCCTTGGTGAATCCATGCTGACTGCTCCTGATCACTCTATTTTCCTCCAAGTGTTTCAGGATGGATTCTTAGAGGAACTGCTCCATGATTTTTCCAGGGATTGAGGTGAGGCTGACAGGTCTGTATTTCCCTGGATCCTCCTTTTTCTCTTTCTTGAAGACAGGTACTATATTTGTCTTCTTACAGTCCTCTAGGACCTCCTCTGTTCACCACGAGTTTTCAAGGATAATGGGCAGTGGCTCTGCAATCACATAGGCCAGCTCCCTCAGCATGCTTGGATGCAGTTCATCCAGCCCCATAGACTTGTGCACATCTAACTTCTTTAAGTAGTCCTTAACCTGACCTTCCATCACTGTGGGCCTCTCTCCTTCTCTCCTCTCTGCAATACCCAGTGTAGTAGTCTGGAAGCTGACTCTGTCTGTGAAGACTGAAGTAAAAAAAAAAAAATCATTGAGTACGTCAGCCTTTTCTGCATTTTCCACCATGAGGATACCTGCCCCATTCAGTAAGGGACCGACACCATCCCTGATCCTTTTCTTGTTGCTGACATACTTGTAGAACCCCTTCCTGTTATCCTTCACATCCTTTGCTAATTTCAGTTCAAGTTGCTCTTTGACTTTTCTGATTTTATCCCTGCAGGCCTGAGCAATATCTTTATATGCCTCCTTAGTCATCTGTCCAAGCTTCCACTTCTTGAAAGCTTCTTTTTTATGTTTCAGCTCACCGCAGAGTTCTCTGTGAAGCCGTGCTGGGCACCTTCCACACTTGCTGTTGTTTCTGCACATCGGTATGATATTTTCCTGTGCTCTTAGTAGGGTTTCATTATTTAATATTGATATCTCAAAATTACAATAAACTATATGAGATATGTCATATAAGGTACTGATAGAAAGTTTATAATTTGCTAAGAATGACTATATTTTTTATCAACAAAAAAAGACAAAAAAACCCAAGATGTCCTGTGGCACTTAAAGGCTAACAGATTTATTTGTCATGTGCACTTTTGTGGGAGAAAATCCCAGTTCATCAGATGCTTTGAAGATGGGAGAACTTACAGAATGGGACAAAAATAAATGCAAGGGAGTTTAAGACAAGGGATCAGGTCATACAGTACAGCAAATCCTGCGTACATACAATATTTGTACTGGAAGTTCTGAATATGTTTGATATATATGTATTTCAACTTATGTTTTTCTGGGAGACACCCCAGACAGAACAACTGCAATACTTATCTGTTTAATGGTCCACTAAGGAAACTCACAAGTACAATAGGCTCAGGGAAAGATATGATGAGTCACCAGGATTTGCTCTGAATTCCATCTTGTTGCTGTAAATTTCCGTTTACAATCAGAAGAATTTTTTTGATAAAGAGCATGGAGTCTGTTCGCTAGACCAGGTGGCTGACTGGGTAGCAGTGACTGACATGCAGTATAGGGGACTGTTTATATTTTGCTGTGGCTTCTTGATAACCGTCTTGTGGAATCAGAAGGATACTTTGTGGCTGGTGGGGGAAGTCTGTACTGAGAAAATTTGCTCTCCTCTTTGCAGCCTATCCTGATCTTGGCATTTTCAAGTGGCTTACCCCAGGCTGGCAGGGTCACAGTGGCCCGTAAGAAAAGATGCATGAAATGGTCAGCTAAAAGCTCAGTTTTAGAGGAAAAATTTTATGAAAATGAGAGCAACTCATTCCAATTGGAACAGAGCATGAAAGAGCAAAACCATTTTTTTGTATCTTCCCTTTGTACAGTGCTTAGATACACTGATGCTAGAACCTATATAAAATCTTAGATTTATATTAGATCTTGTGTGCTGAATCTCAAACCAGTGCTAAGAAAAATGCAAAAATCACCAACTCATGGGATAAGTGGGCTTGTACGGAGGGAAGAAAGCATCAGAAAAAGTGGCAAAGCAATATAACACAACTCTTGAAAAACCAAGTGTGGGGGGGATAAATAAATAAATAAAAATTCAGAAGAAGAATTGCTTACTTATGCTAATAATTAGACTTTAACTGAGTGTTGCTTATTAAATAACCTTCAATGAAAAGAGAGAAATTATCACAAAAAAGAATAAGTAGCTTTCTTTGGTGTATCCATTTTTTTTACCTGTGTGCTAAGATTAACTCTAAATTTCAGTTTGCCCTAGTCTCAGTGTACTACTCAACAGGGGCATTGCTGGTGACCAACATGGGATGGGTGAGGGCAGAAGTCCCCAGTCATAGCACCAGTACCCCGAGTTCAGTGGGCAGTGAAGTTCACAGAGCCTGCAACTGCCCTGAGCTTTCCCCACATCTGGACCCAACCCCAGCTGTGGACCCAGGGCCAGGCCATTAGCAGCAGCAAGATCCCCATCCAACCCAACCCCAGCCAGATACCAGGGGCCACCCGTGGCGGCAGCAGGAGCCAGATCTGGCCTTGGCCCCTGGACGGGGAACTGGGGCTAGATCAGAGTCAGGGGGGAGGGCAGGCATAGCAGTGGGCAGGACCTGCATGGGGAGGGGTCATAGCTTGAACCCCAAACATTTTGGGGACCAGCAAAGCCCCTGCTGCTCAGTAACTTCTGATCTCATTAGCAGATGCAACTGCCCTTCTAAAAGTTCAGTGGTTTTGTAAGAGAATTTAACAATGAATTAATTCAGACACTGCCTCAAAATTAAATCAATTAAACAACCCCATCCATATATATCTGCAGTGCTTGTTTTAGGGATATTAGTTGTGGTCCCCTAGAACTGAATATATAAAACACCTGGTGGTGTCTAAGAGATTAACTGTACATGAAGAAATGGATGAATTAGATTGAACACTTGTAATGAAAGCATTTTAGCAATAGAAAAGGTCCAATGATCAGAAGAAGTGTTAAGAATTGGCATATGATAACCATGTTACAGTTGTCAACGTGGTCTCATTGGGCCAGATTTTCAGCTGATGTACAGTGCCATGGCACCTGCGAAGTCAATTATATGCACAGATTTACAGCAGTTGAAGACATGACCCTCTGTAAGTCCATCAGAAACAATAGCCTGAAACTAACATCATGCCAATTTCATAAAGGTGTCATTTCCTTACTCAAATTGAGTTATTTCAGAGATGCACCTGTGAAAGGGTGAGCAGAAATGGGACTCAGGAATATTGAGTGAATGACACACTCAGCAGATTAAACTCAGACTAACTGATGTGTGTTTGAAAGGATATGGCCATTTTTTAAATCCAATTCTTGCTCAACAGCATGTTGTTTCCAAACAAGAGCTAAAGAGGGATGCTGTACAACTGCATCATGTTATGTGGATCTTCAAGTCTTCAACTGAAATAAATGTTTCCACAAGGAGAGATCAAAAAATTCATGGTTTGAAATCACCTTTGTGAACTATAAGAGCTGCCCTGTGTCTTACATCAGTGCAATGCATAAACATTCATCCAGTATTTGCCATTACAGAAATTATGGCTGGCTCCCTTGACCTTAACTACTACTGTTACTTGTCACATGGATGCTGTAGGTAGAATAAAGCATCAGGAAGGTAATTATTAATACTAGTTGCATCTTAAACCAATTGAAATTCACATTTTCAAAAATATACAATATCAGAAAGTATTTAAATTTTCTTTTCTAGTTATAAGTAGAAGTTTATTGGTTGAACAAATATAAAGAACTAATAAACCTATAGCAGCAGCAAAAATTTGCTTCTATTAAAAATATGGACTTATTTATGCCTTCCAAATCCATTCATGAACTGAATTTCACTCTGTGTGGAGTGCCAATACAAAGCCTATACACCATTTACTTCCATTTAAGCTTTGTTCTAAGTTAATTTTATCTATAAAGAGGGCTGCCCAGAGATCTGGCTCTGTCTGTGCAAATATGCAAGTTAGTTTGCAGTATCATCCTCATTCTGCATGACCCCTCAGAAGGCATGGTATCTTAAATTTTAGATCCCCTCAAATGTGAAGTAGTTCAGTGTCATCCAGGCTTTATAAGCCATATTAGACTATTTTAGACTGACTCAAAATAAAAAGATGACTAGCAAAATTTTACTCTATCTATCTATCTATCTATCTATCTATCTAATTTTCACTAAACCATTTGTTTTCAAATTATACCTTGTCCTTAGAGCTCTTTGGCTATGCTTACATCTGGCAAACTTAGTTCGGACTTCCTAGTCCAAACTAAAAAGTTCGAGCTTAGTTCAAGCTAACTGCTGGTTATTTTAAACTAACTGCAAGGTGGTTAGTTGGAACCAGCAGTGTGTTCTAGTTCGAGCTAACGCTTAGTTTGAAATAGAATGTGCGGTTAGTTAGAACTAACTGCTTATCTTGAACGTCTTAAAGGTGAACTAAGTGTTAGTCTGAGTCTTGCCCACAAGTTTGAACTAAGCATGCAAGTCCAGACTAACCCCTGGTGCTTACAAGTTTGAACTAAGCTCTCCTTAGTCTGAACTAAGAAATTTCTTAGTTCAGATTAAGGAAAGCCTAGTGTAGCCATGGGCTAAATTAGTCCAGATGAAGCCTCCTTAGTCTGGACTAATTTGCCAGTGTAGACATAGCCTTTGGCTGTGTCCACACACAGACAGTTAAATCAATTTAAATTACATTGATTTAATAAAGTCACTATAAAAGTCATTAAATCGATTTAAGCTAAATCAATTTAACAGGTCCACACTAGAAAGTCAAATTGACTAGCATGTCCAGGGACAGGACTTGCTAGTTCAATTTAGGAGAGGGACACCATAGGAGGTGCAGCAAGATGACCCCAAGAAGGGCCATGTCCGCACCCAATATATGAATAGAGAATGCACCCTGGGAAGGAGAACGGCAAAAGTGTTAAATCAAAACAACCACTACATCGAAATAACTTGTTCACACTTTTATTTCAATATAACGGTTGCGATCCAAGCGTCATTTCAATTTTAAATGAGGTTTTATTGAATCGATCTAACTTTTCCTGTTTTGATATGACAGAGCTTGTCATTTCAAAACAAGAAAGCATCATGTAGACCAAAGCTTTTTAAAATCAAAATAACCAGTGTTATTTCGATTTAAAACCTGTGTGTGGACATACCCTTTGAAAACAAATGTGAGCTATTCTGTAGACGTGTCCACAGATACTTTTGAGCTAGCCATCTGTAAAAATTATCTTAATGTGCACGTTTTCACACACATAAGACTTTTTGTTCAAACTGTCTACATATGGACATATCACTCTGGTTTATTATAAAGCATTAAAATTTTTCCAGAGTGAGAATTAGTTAGACAAAGTTCTGAGAATCTAGAAAAGGATTAAACTAAAATTGAAAGTAAAGTTTCTGTGCTCACGATGACAAGCAGCTGTGGAAAAACCTATAAACACATCTGATAATTCCAGCAACATAATAAATCTCTCCACCTTCAGTCTTATGGTTTATTATGAAATAACCAGCCTCTGTCAACATGTTTACAGTCTTGTAATTTATAGTGACATGGCATCTTTTCTCTGAAATGCGTGTTGCATGACCTGAATAATACATGAATGGCAGTGCTTCAGGAAGTAACAGAAATGTCTCATGGACATTTCAAAGTTGTTGGAAGGTAGCAACAAAAGTGTATGTATAAAGATTCTTTTTTCAGGTGGAACAACAGCATTTGACAGACCATATTTGCTTCTTCTATGGACACTTTCATAATAAGATTTTCTTCCAAATGGTAATTGACATATCTTTACCAGATAGAGGCCAGGAAATGGAAAAGAATAACATTTATATGGATATATTTTTACAATAAATGACATCTGAACCCAGAGAACGTTTTCTTTTGAATTTCATTCTACAGCGTGAATCGAGTATGGTTGTCAACACACATTGACCTCTGTCAGACACTGAACCTGAAGTCTCTAAGAGCAGTCTCTTCTGTAACCACAGTAGAATACCCATTCTTTCTTCCTTGTACATCCTGAATAAGGGATATTTTCAATACTACTGTCTTAAGAAACACTTAGGCCTGATCCACACTCAGCACAGTTTTAGGCAGCAGTTGAAAGGAGATATCCAGGTATGTAAAGTAACTTGCATATCTTCCTTTGACTGCCTAGTGCTGACTTACTACAGAGGCTGCACTGTGCTGAGTTGAAGGGAAATACCCTCCTTTCAACTTAACACTACTCTTTTTCAGGGACTGGACATACTGGCTATGTCTACACTAGCAATTTAGTTCAAATTAATGAGGCTTAATTCAAACTAAATTAGCCCATGGCCACATTAGCCTTTCCTTAGTTCAAACTAAGAAGTTTCTTAGTTCGAAAGTATGGCAAAGACTCAAACTTACCAATTTCAAACTAAGGCAATTTGTGCCAACTAATAATGTGGACTACTATGAACTAACAGTTAGTGCAAACTAGTCTATATTGTTACTTCGAACTAAGAAGTTTGCATTTAGTTCAAACTAACCTGAAGTTAGTTTGAACTAAGCTCGAACTTATTAGTTCGAACTAACAAGCTCGAACTAACTTTGGGTAGTGGAGACATAGCCAGTAGGTCAATTTCCTGATTGAGTGGGTCATCACTGAAAAATTTGCAGTGGAGAATTTTTACTGTCAGTGTAGACTTGTTCTTCAAGAGGTATTGATCCCTCATAAAATGCATTAAGGAAAATTAAAAGTATCAGAGTACATCTACCACTTAAGTGCAAAAATCTTTACAAGAATGTTATAGATTAAAAAAAATAAATTTTAAGTTTTTGTATTTTCTTGCTTTATATTGGCTGTTTATTTTTTAAGGAAAAACTTAATGAAACCTGAATATCTGAATGTACGTAAAGCAACAACCTGTCTTAAGACTACTTTTTTATGAAATGACACGACTGAAAACCTGAGGCTGTATCTTTAGGTGTTTTAAATCAGCATAGCTCCATTGACTTTAGTGAAGCAACTCTGAGCTGCACCAGGTGAGGATCTGGCCCAATGCTTTGTAAGTTACTATAATTCAACAAACATTCCAAAAATTCACAGGGAATTTTTTTATGAGGAAAGTAATACGACATACTATATGCTCTTACTAAAACCTCCAACCTCTATGTAATCCTTTTTCACAGGGTTTGGAATTTGATTTTTTTCGGCTTTTGACTTTTTTCTCTCAGTTATGCTATGACCATTGTTATGCTAAAGGAGAACAGATAGTTCAGAGGCTGATTGTACCAGTGGTTTTCAAAGTAAGGGTTGGGATCCACTACTGGGTTGCAGACCCTCAGGCACTCAGTTGTGGGAACCCCCTGCTGCCACTGCCAAAAGACTTGAATGTATTGCTTAAAGATGTTATTGTTGGGTCATGGGCATAAATGATTTTTTCCAACTGGGTCCAAGGAAAAAAGTTTAAAAACCATTCAGATAGGTTGTGTTATTGCTAGATCTTGCTCTGCTCTTAAAACTTACATTTGGCATACATATATAAATCAAGACAGTGAAACACCCATATTCCCTATGAGATATCTGTACCAACAAAAATCCCAAGGTAGACTCAACCAGGAGTGCTTTTGTCAGCATAACGAATGACATTTAGGAAGATGGTGTTCCTACTTTGGCAGAAAAAACTCCTGCCAATGTACAGTGCATTTATACTAGAGTGCTGTGCCACCATAGACACTTTAGCGCAGGGATACAGTAAGCATCAGTTTGAAGCTAATGAGTATCATTAACCAAAAGTAGATATTATACTTCAGCTGTTGTCTGTCCTGAACTGAGTTAAGTGGCCTTAGTTTAGTTACTGATGAGCAAGGGTTTCATCACAAAAATATTTTAAGCATTCAAGTGGCATTAATTGGCATCCTTATTTGCAATCTGAGCAGAAGTAAATGGATTGTGAGAATGAAGCACTTCCTTCACACTGGATATTGTCCTCTCAGGTTAAAACTGAAGCACAAAGTTCACACTCCCCTTTCTAATATATGTTATTTTAATAGCGAATGTTAGTTTTCAGGCCCCTCATTATTTCATGCAAACACTAGTTATTTAAAAATAATTTTTTTTCTAAAAAAAAAGAAACCTCTTATGAAAATGTCACAAAGAAAAGTAGTAGAAGTGGTTAATTTTTAGTAAAAGTGTTTTTTTTTTTATCTGAATGGTTTTCCAATGGAAAAAATGCCCTTTTCACAATGCCAAAATTAGGTAGTCTTGCAATAGGTAGGTTTTCTATCTTGAAAAATCAACATGACATCTTCCTATCGACTGGTCTTCAAGAGCATGCTCAAGAGGTGGGGGGGCAAGGGCATACCCTCCCCCAATAATTGGCATGGCCACAGAACTCCTCTCGATCCTGGGGCCATGGTGGAAAGAGCCAGCTTTTCTGGATCCCAGCAGGGGCATACAATGTGCCCCTCCAAGGCTATGTTTACGCTTCCCAAACTTAGCTCGAATTTGTTAATTCGAACTAATAAGTTTGAATGTAGTTCAAACTACATTCAAACCTACTAGTTCAAATTAAGGTGAACTAAGTCAAATTACAGCTAATTCGATTTAACCTACTTTAATTCTAACTAAGTACTGTACCCTTAGTTTGAACTAACAAAGTGGACTTAAATTTCCATACTGTGGCAAGTTTGTTTGAACTAAAAAAAGCCTGGCTAGTGCAAACTAAAAAGTTAGTTTGACCTAAATAGCTGTAGTTAGTTCCAGTGGCGTCACTGGTGTTGGGCACCCCCGGGCACATGCTCAAGTCCCAACACCAGTGCCCTGGATCTCCAGCCCAATCGGGCTGGGGATCCAGGGCCCGATCCCCAGCCAGCCGTGGCCATGGCAGCCCTGTCCATGGCCGTGGCAGCCCCATCTGCGGCCGGGGATCTGGGGCCTGGCTGGCCACCTGGCAGTCCCCACCCCTGGCCAGGGATAGGGCCAGGGGGAGGTGGTGCCGCTGCGGGCAGCTAGGCCGCGGCGGGGCTGGGCCAGAAGCAGCCGCTGGAGCCCAGGCCCACGGCCATGGCCGCAGGTGGCCAGGCCCCTGATCCCCGGCTGGGAACGGGGCCGCCACGGCCACCGGTGGCCAGGCCCCGGATCCCTGGGTGGGGATCCGGGGCCTGGCTGGCTGCCCACGGTGGCCCCCTCCCCTGCTTTGGATCGGGGGTCTGGCCACCAGCGGCCACGGCGGCCCCATCCCTGGCTGGGGATCTGGGGCTGTGTACGTGGGCCCGGCCTCCAGCGGCCGCTTCTGGCCTGGCCTGGCAGCTGTGCGCTGCACCATGGCCTAGGTGCCTGTGGCAGCGTGGCCTCCCCCTGGCCCTATCCCTGGCCAGGGGGTGTGGCCTTCCATCTGGGGGTGTGGCCTTCTGGCTGCGGGTGGGGGCTGAGCCTGTGCCCCGGGTCCCTCCCCGCCCCAGTGACACCCCTGGTTAGTTCGAACTATCCCAGGCGCTGCTTAGTTTGGACTTAGCAAGTAAAATGGTGCTAGTAACCATTATCTATCTATCTATCTATCTGGATTTCAGACACTATCATTTCCATTTAGAGTAGGATGCATCTTTAATTACCACCTCTGGCAGTTGGTCCAGTAAATACAAATATTTCACTAGAATTGTTTGGTAGTCTTTAAGCTTTTTACAGGCCACTTTTAATTTGTCAGAATCTACACTACAATTTAATGTATTTATGGGCATTTCTGTGGCAGCCACTAACATAGTATTTACGCTCTTAATTATAGGAGATGTTAAGATAAGTATTCCAATAAAGGGTTTCTATGAGTGATAAGCTAGCATTTAGAAGGAAAACAAAATGTAAAAATAAATGTTTATATTTTTCATGATGCCAGTCAGAAGGCATTTTGAATGATACTTATTTTCATTGCAAAAGCCATGTTGGTTTTGGATACAAATTTAGACAACCCGTGATTAAGCTTAACTGAATATTCATTAGCCTTTTTTAGTTTTGTTCAAAAGTCACTTTTTCAATGCCTTAATGATGAATGATTCCAGTATTCTCTGGTCGAGAGCCTCACCATTTAGAAGACTCAGAAAGATTAATGGATAAAGAAATCAGAACTTGGATTTTTATTTTTAATTGTAGCATAGCCAAAAGGCATTGGGTTCCCAGGAGAGGGCCTACTACTGTGAATCCATCATGATGACTCTTCTCTCAAGTTTGTTACTGCTGCAAGTTATATTTTAACTCTCTCTCTTGGGTTGTGAATGAGAATAAATTGTTGATGGTAGGAAAAAAAGGAAAATACAGTACAACAGCCTTTGAGCATCAAGGTGACTGCAGACACAATGAGCAGTGACACAGTCATTTCTTAACATCATTGCAACCTTAATGCCATGTTAATAACTTTAGGTTAGAGTTGTTCTTTAAAAGATTTCTGAAAATCTTGTAGCTGTGTTCTATGATCTCCTTCTATGAAACAATCCATGAGCTTGTAAGTTCCTGAATCTAACTTCATTCTTATATGTCTCAGTGATGTACAGTCAGTTTCTGGTACCCATGGGCCAAATCTACATATGTACCCCCAGGCCTCACAGACTCCCTACCACTTCCCTGCACAGGGCAGGAGTCATTCCTGGCTCTCATCAGACAGTATTGTCCCTCAGTTGTCCCAGGGGTGGGGTCTGTACATATAGGATGGAGAGAAGATGGACACACACCACTTACTTCCTTTTGCATGAGGGACATTCTGGCACTCATGCTTCCCCCCAGCACTTACCAGTTGCACAACACTTACCTCTCCTGCTCCAGCCCCACAGCCCATTGACTACTTGGGTGGGGTGGCCTTACCCCTGGCAGTAGGTGGCAGGCGGTGGTCTCCTCCTGACCAGCCACAGCTCCCTATCCCCTCCACCTGTTCTTGGGTTCCATCCAGCCATATCTCAGAGCCCTCAACACCCCTCGCCCTCAGCACGCTCCTAGTCTCTGATCACCATGGTGCCTGAGCATCTCACAGACTTCAGTTTATTTTTACTCACAGTAACCCAATTAGTCAGGGAGATATTATTAGCCCATGTTACAGATGGAAAAACTAAGTCATAGATAAGCTGAAGTCGAATTCATCCCTGATCAGATCCTAATGAAGACAGAAATGAAGTGACTTGTAACTGCCCAGATCTGGGCCTGCCTGGACTTTCACCTTGTGTCATGGATCCTAGGGAGATACCTCTTCATGCACAGAAAAATGCCTCTTTCCACCTTCTTGGGATATTCGCAGATGGGGGAGGGAAGAAAGAAGTGTACACTTTTCTGTGCTGACAGAAAGTAGCCTTAGTACTAAGGTGAAGTTCTCTTTAAGTGATTTGCCTGTCACACCAAGAGTCAGTAGAAGATCTGGGAGTTGAACCTAGGCCAGATGGGGTCCCAGTCACAGACCATCCTTCCTCATCAAAATGTCTGTAGGCATGTAGGGGTGCAGAACCTTCCTTTCCTGTGAATTTCCAATGATCTGGAAAAAGCACAGTTAGCATTCTCTAGGGCTCCAACCCTCTATCAGGGTAGAGAAGTGAATAGTTTAGGGGTCCAAGCCCTCAGGTGAAGAGGCTGCAACCCCAAGGGTTGGATGACAGAAGGGAGAGAACACAAGCCCATCCAATTCCATTGCATCCCAGTCCCAGGCCTTAATAATGGCAGAACCCTCCATCACTGTGTCAACGAAGTTCTAGTTGAAGTACACCAAGAATGCTCAGACAGACTGCAGTCAGTTACCACTGGGCTTCTTCCTTTACCCCACCACCCCATAGTGTGTCTATAGCTTTGGGTTACCCTCCATCACCCTGGGAACACTACAACCAGTAGTCCCAGTAACTCTTCACATGCAGTCGATTGGGAGCTGTGGCCAGTCTTCAGCTGGTAACCCCATCAACCCATCTGACTCCACCAATAGGGAAGATGCATTTAATGTCCAGTTGAGTTACAGGCTTTTTTTCTTTACCTCTTTCTCTTGTTGTATCCCTCTGCTTCCCTCATGGTGGGTATGACTTTCTTGGTTCCATCCTCCAGAGGACATCTGGCCATCCCTCATTCTCAATCACTGAGGGAGGCCATGCCTCTTTGCTACACTGTGCTAGCTCATCTAAGGTAAAAAGAAGAAAGCCAGCTTCCACAGAAATCCGTAGGGACAGGATGAGGCCCTGATTTAATTTAATTTTATTCTCAAGCAATGTTCAAGTCACATAGATATCAAGTAACCCTGCGTATCTTGCTGGGCCTGTACTGAAAATAGAGTATAGGTTGCAATTTTGATACCAAAGATCAGGATATGGACCAATCCAATTAAAAATATGTAATTCATAAAGTTTGGGTAACAGGTGCTTTCTTTTCTAGGGTGCTAAATGGGGTTCACGTTAATCAGTTTAGAAAAATATTTTATGGTAAAGACAATAGGAGATAAATGTGTTCTAGAATGAGATTCCACAAGAGATGGCTAATACCAGATGATAGGGATCCTTTTAAAAAAATATACAGACAATGTTCAGTATTTATGAAGGCTCACCTAACAGGCTGAAAATGTGCTTACCACATTCTGCTTCCATTTTTCTTGCAAATACTGGATAAAAACAGTATCTTAAAATTACTGGGCTCATATAAATTTACAAGATAAAATTAAAAGCAAACATATCAATGAAAGGTGCAGGTCATACCAAGCAAGAAAAAAATGTTCTGTTTATTTTTAATTATAGTGTATTGTAGTTTTATATGAAAAGTGATACAATCTGATATGTTTCTGGCATCATAAAATGTGTCATGGCACATAATGGAAATGCAAAGTAAGAAATATATTAAGGGAGGTGGGGCTGGTTTGGTTGCTCTTTTATTTCCAAGTGAGCAAAATCTCTTTATTCTTTGTGCGACCCAGCAAATAACTTGGGAAAAGGTGAACTGGTTGTTAGTATATACTGCTCAACAATCTTTATGGAACTTAAATTATTTTTTTAAATCATCTCTGCTTAAGCCAACATTGTACTTCAATACACAAATCAGTTTCCACTTCTTCCTTTCCTCAGTAGACCTTCATTTAATTTTGCTTAAATATTTTGGCTTACTTTTGTTCTTAGGAATGACTGCTCATATTAGCTATAATCAGGTGTTTTAGAAGCTCCCCTAGAACACCCTGCAAGTATTTTGTGTATAATACTTTTTGTTAATTTTTTTGATGTCTTTGATCAAGGTCTTGTAGTTATGTAGCACTGTAACAGCCACTGAGATAGTGTTCATTGCAGGGTGACTTGAGCTTTTGTGGGAGACAATCCCACTTTAAGCATTTGATGAAGTGGGATTGTCTCCCACAAAAGCTCATGCAAAAGATACATTTGTTAGACTTTAAGTACCACATGACTCCTTGTTTGTTTGCTCTTAGTGAGTATCCAGTCAGGTCCCACATGTTTATTAGGAATTGCCTACATAGTTTAGTTAGGCTGTTTTTTTTCCCTAATCCAGCAAGATCACACATGCTTCAGTTTTCTCACTTGAATAATCCTGCTGAAGGCAATGAGGCTACTAATGTAGGTAGATGTTATTCACCTGCTCAAGTGTTTTCAGAATTAGGGTTTGTGATGATAAACTACTGAGGACACGAACCTAATCTGTGCTGTCTATAGCTCCAAACACTGAGCCAAAGCACAATGAATAATAAGTTAACAGAAGAGAAGCAGCATTAAAGAAAAATATATATTAACTAAAAAAATCAAATTAACTTCCCTGCAGTCTAAGAACAATAGTAATCTAGACCTTCACCTTTTTAAACTATACATGGTTTTTTTCTTAGAGTAGCCTATTTGTTACAGGTGCAATTAATCCTGGCCTCTTGATTCACATCCTTTATAAATCAGGGCCACTGATGTGGTTTTAGTTCTTGTTGACTGGTTCCTGATGCATTTGTGAGTCTTTAAATTATCCCCACATGATTGACTGTCTGCCTAATAGCTGCTGTGGGCAGAGCAGCTGGTTTCTCATAGACTTGAGCCTGTAGCTAGAGCAAGCTAGAAAAGAAGTAATTTCTTCTCTTTTATCAAAGGTAAATGTATGTCTGCAAATTCTGATGTCTGCCTACACACACCCCCCCCCCCCCCTTTTAATTGAATTGGAATTTGCCTGTGTAAGGATTCAGTTACGCTTATAGGATTTGGCTCAGAGATTTCAGAGAGGGGAAAAAAAAACTGCTTGGGTGTGCCACTACTTAATCTATAGTGAAAGGATGTTGGGGCTCAGGCAATTTATTTATTTATTTATTACATTTATAACTGAGGCAGAAAGCCCTGAGGTTCCAGAACTTGTCTGACAAGCCCTGTCATAAATTAAGCCCTAAGTAGTGTTCTTGTTCTAATTGAAGTTAATAGCAAAATCCTTGTTCTCCCCTAAAATCAATGTTGGATATTTATTGACTCAATACAGGGCTGTGAAATAAGGATATGAACTGACTATCAGGAAGTTTAGACTTGAAATTAAACAAATCTTTCTACTCATGAGAGGCGTAAAGCTCTGAAACAACATTTCAAGGGGAGCAGTGTGGGCAAGAAACCTAGCTGGCTTTAAGCTAGAGTTTGGTAAGTTTATGGAACAGATGGTATGAGGGGAGAGCTCAGTCTGGCAATTGGTTAATTGTTCACCACTTGATGGTAAACCTGCCCAATGTATTGTGATGGGCTGTTAGGTGGGTTCTGAGTTAATATATAAAATTGTTTCTGGATGTCTGGCTGGTGAGTCTTGCCCACATGCTTAGGGTTTTGCTGATTGCCATATGTGGGGTTGGAAAGGAATTTTACCCTAAGGCAGATTGGCATAGGTCTTGGGGTTTTGGATTTTTTTTTTAAACCTTCTTCTGCCCCTGGTGCAACAGAAAGTAGCCAAAGGTGTCAGGTGTGGCGGAGGAGGAGCAGGGAGTTGGGAAAGCATGATGGCTACAGGCAACAGGAAATGTCACATGACAAGTTCTCTTCCAAAGCTCCCCCTCCCTCCTGCTGACACCTGTAAAAATTGTCACCTGTACTCCCTCCTGCCCTGAAGTCCCATACCAGCTGGCTGGGTGCAGCAGCATCACATCACACCACACCCCCCCATCCAAAACTTGTTCGCTAGCCATCTGAATGAAAAAAATAATTGCAATGTGATCCCTTGTGCTAAAAGATTGGACATGTCTGTGTTAGCTCTTCTGTTGTCCTTCTACAGTAGTCTTTGTTATGAACCTGGGGATTTGCCCTGTCTTCCACCACTGTCTATTTATAGCTATTTGCATTGTGTTTTCCCTCCTGACAATAAAAACCACAGTATTTACTTTTCGTACACTGTGCTAGGAACGTCAAATGAATATTAAGTTTTAAATGATCCCAATCATATCCTATTAGCATGAATAAAATTTGTGAACTTCAAATTACAATTGATGCACAAGTGAAGCTATACTTCACATCGGCATGCCAGTCAAGGTATTGCCTTGGAAGAAAATTGTCAATGCAGACAGTTCTCTGACATGCACCACTGTTTTATATACCACGAAAATCTAGAGGGTTGATTCCCCTCCCCCTCCATTTGTTAAAAGGGATAAGTAAAATTGTCTGTCAAAGTAGGCATCATATGCATGCATGATCTGTTTTACACAGTGAATCACAAATTGAATGTCATCCCAAGTGTGCTGGACTCCAAAGATGTTGCACCTCAGGACTAGATAGATGACTGACACATTGTGTTGCTAAGTTTCACAGAAAGGCGCTGCTTAAGTAGCCAAGAATCTTTGTCTCTATCTCTTAAGAGCTGGAGTGCGCCTTTAGCCTGTACAGAGTAACACAAGAAAACCATCTATTAAAACCTTATTTTGTATGAAAATTGTATTGCAGGCTCTAAACCTACAATGAGGTCTGTAGATATGGGCCTTCACTAGTGTTTTGTGCTGCTATCTTCCTTGCATGACTTCTTTTACAGGACTATTTTATGTATATATGGGCTCGTCCATGATGAACCATTGAGGAAATTAACTCCAAATTATTTTTTAAAGTGGATTAGTTAAATGATATTAAACCCCTTGCAGATACTCTTATTCAAAATTAAAGTAGTCTTAATTCAATTTAGTCTAGTTTGGAAGTGAATTTAAGAAAAGAGCATCCACATGAGGGTTGAATATGGTTTATCTGACCAACTTTAAATTCATAATTTAAGTGAATTCCCATTAACTTCTCTGAATGGCCATGTGTGGGCAAGCCCTATATTCTGAGTACACCGTAGTAGTTTCTGTGACAGATTTTTCTCTCTATTAGAAGCTTTTAACCTCTTTACTAATTCCTTTCAGCACTGCTGTACTGTTAGTAGAACACAGAAGCCTTTCCTCTTCAGTGTGGAAAGTTAAACTTATGAAATTCACTGTAAGAGATTGCACAGGACTTTCCATCCTGATTTTAAGAAGTGTGTTAACAGAAATATAATTGTTTTACGTATTCTGTTTGCATTCTAATGAGGAAAAGCTCATGAGCCAATTGAGGTTTTTAAAGTATTTTTACTCCTCAATTCTCTCTTCTATCCCCAATTACCATCTGCTGCTTTGGTGTACTTGACAAGTGCTCTAACTGGTTCACTTTTCTAATGTTCTCCATCTTTTCTTATCTCAGCTGTCTCCTTAAAATTAGGGCATTGAAAACTTGTTTCAATTTTACTAACAAGCTTATTTTCTGCAGCACTTAAAAATAAGGAAAAATAGCCTAATTAGTAGGTAATTCACATCTAGCCTTTTTCTTCTTTTGATGATGTTCACATCTCATTTCTTTACCAAAATGCATCTTTTGAATATCTTGAAACACAATAAGTTCACAGTTAACATTCCATATTTAGCTAAATTCTTAAATATTTAGGAATGTGTGAATTCCTGCTGCTGTGCAACAGAATAGTAACAGTGCTGATGAAATGGTATGTTGTATTAAATCTAAAATTGTGTGTTGATTGGTTCTAAACTTTATTGGCTTTTAACTACAAAATAAAAGTGGATCTTATGATTTTTTTTTTTTTTTAATTTTAAAACCATAGAATTTGCCAGCTTAAATCTTCAGAAGTGATCATGGTTTTGGGCTGAGACATCTTAAATTGCCACAATTTTTGAGACTTAAATCAGGCCCATTGAAGGTACCCCAAATCACTAGCCTTATTTGACAACTGAGGCTAAAATTTTTCTATTCCTTACTTTAATCCACTTCACTGAAATGGACCAGTGGTAGCCAGTACAATTCTGGTTGATTAGCTGTTAATTCCAAGAGATAACAGCATGTCAAAATGAAAGTCAATGTATGTCCTATTTTTTAACTTTTCAGCAAAATAAAAAAATCTTATATAATCTATAAACAGTTACAAAAGGAGTAAGGCTCCAACACTATGAAATCTGAATAAAAACTGCATTGATTTATAACAAGTCAGAAAACAGTAATGTTCTGCACTCACAAAATAACAAACATGACTGCCATGAACTGTATGAGAAATAAGTTTCAGGTTATGCAAAATATAGACTCTCTAGGCACGTGCTTAGTGTGAACCCCGCACTCTTTGGGTACGTCTACACTTGCTAGTCATTTTGAATTAAGGAGGCTTAATTTGAAATAACTTATTCCCTGGCCAAGGAGCAATTTTATTATATTGAATTAAGGGTTCCCTCATTTGAAATAAGAAACTGCTAATTTGATAAATAAAACCTCCTTTTACTTTGAATTAATTCTTAGTTTGAAGTTATTAATTTGAACTAACCCTATTTTAGCTGGGAAATAGGGTTAGTTTGAATTAATGGGCTTCCTGAATGGGGAGCTGTCTGCAGCTCCCTTTTGCTGGGGAGCCACATAGGGCTCCCGTGGCTCCTGGCAAGAAGGGATCTGTGCTGCTTTCTCCCCGGGAATGTGTGTGTCCAGGGAATAAGGAAGCACAGGTCCCTTCTTTTGGGAAGTGGTGGTTCCCCAGGAGAAGGGAGCCTCTGGGGTTTCCCTGTCCAGGAAGCCCTGGAGAGGTGGCTGCTGGGGCTCGCCTGTTGGAGGAGGCTTGCAGAAGACAGCCACCAGCGCTCTCCAGACCGGGGAGTTCCTGGCTGGTGGGCTGCACTCCCTGGCAGGCTCAGACCCTGATCGGGCTCCGAGCTGCTTGCATAGTGGCACAAGCAGCTCAGAGCCAGATTGGGCTCATGCCGGGCAGTGGGGAAAGCAGTCTGCCGAGTCATCCATGCCCCCGGCAGGGAAAGCAGCCCACTGGCTGGGGACTCTCCTGTCTGGGAAGTCTCCTGGGAGGATTCCCCCAACAGGGAAGCCCCAGTGGACACTTCTTCAGGGCTTCCCTTGGAGACGCAACTTTCCTAGTTCAGGTTAGTGTCTAATGTAGACTCTCTAACTTGAATTAATAAATCCTACTTTAATTCGAACTAAGAGTCTAATGAAGACTCTTCAGTTCAAATTAATAACTTTGATTTAAAATCAAAGTAGCTATTTTGAATTAACTAATTTAAAATAATTATCTAAGTGTAGACATAGCCTTTGGTACTATTACGCTCATAGATTTAAGGTCAGAAGGGATCATTATGATCATCTAGTCTTACCTTCTGCACAACGCAGGCCTTTGAACCTCATCCATCCACACCAGTAACAGCCCCCTCACCAATTACTGAAGTCCTTGAGTAATGGTCTATGGGCTTTAGGGTGCACTTGATAAGTTAGATGATATTTTCTTTGATTGAGATCTGAGAAGTTAAACAAAGTGACCCTACCTGAGAGAGAGAGAGAGAGACACACTCTTCTAGTAATTTTCTTGTAGATGTCAAGGATGGTTCTCATTCTGCTGCTGGTGTTCAAACTTCTTGTGATTCAGAAAATTAGTTAACCTTTAAAGGTTTTTTCCCCCTTTTCTATCTGTTTATCTCTAGGTTCCTTCTAGCATTAGAAGCAAAAGTGTCAAATTACAGCAGTTGCTTAAAGTTATAAAAGAGGAGTCTTGCTTATTTGTAAATTCACAACTCCATGAAATCATTGATTTATGCAGAATTTCCAGCCCAAGTGGGAACATGAGAGTTCTATCACTTTGAGACAAAATTTTCTTGGGGGATTTTTTGTATTTAGATAAATCAGATAGTTTGGAGAAGCTTCCAGCAAGCAAGCTAATATGGAGGCAAAGGGATTAACTAATCACAGGAGGATCCATCCTTCAAGTACCCTAACGTAGAACCCCTATTAACTTGAAATGGAGATCCATGTTTGCAGGACTGGAGTGTTAGTTATTGTCTGTAGAGCACTTCAAGGATGTAAGTGGTCTTCAAATTTTAAATGGTATTCTTATCTGAACTAAACTTAAACTGTGATCCTTTTGAAGTTAGTTCATCTCTAATTAATTAGCTCATTTTTGTAAATCACTTTGAATGTGGTCCAGTAATACCTTACATAAAGTGCTGAAAATTCTCAATAATTATTATTAGTGGTGTTGCTGTTTTGATTCGTATCACTTACTGAATTCCTCAATGGACTTCTGCTTTGCAATTTACCAGTGTCATTGGTGAAGAGTGATCTTTGTTATAGTCATAGAGTGTTACAGTTGCCTAAGTAATAATTTCCCATTACTGCAGTATCTGAGCATTACACAATCTTTTAAGTATTTATCCTCAATGGGATGGATTGTATACAAAGCATTTTAGAACCAGGTGAAGTTTGGAGTTATATTTAAATTTAAAGGTGCTATTTCAGGTTAGGCTTTAATTCTAAATGGGGGGGAAAGAAAGTTAAAACTTCTACAGTTCTTGCAGAACAGATGTTCCAAAAATAAATGTTCAGAGAGGTAGCCGTGTTAGTCTATGTACAGCAAAAACAACAAGAGTCCTATGGCACTTTATAGACTAAACAGATTTCTTTGGGCATAAGCTTTCATAGGCTCCAATCCACTTTCATGACGTGGAAACTACAGTTGAGAGGGGTGTGTGTGTGTGTGTGTGTGTGTGTGTATATATATATATATATATATATATATACACACACACACACATGACAGGGTGGAGGAGGGCAAATGGTAGCAGAGTCAGTTCAGAGAGCAGAGGGGTCCCACGCACACCAGTTGATCAAAAGGAAAGAATGTGTGAACAGATCAATCACTTTTTGTAATATGTTAATCAATCCAAGTCCCCATTCAGAACCAGTCTGATTGTGTCAAGCTTGCAGATTAGCTCCAACTCTTCAGTTTCATGCTGCAGTCTGCTTTTGAAGTTTCTCTGTTGAAGTATGGCAACTTTCAAGTCTTCTACTGTGTGTCCATGGAGACTGAAGTGTTCTGCTGGTTTATGGATGTTGTCATTTTTTATATCCAACTTGTGTCCACTTATCCTTTTATGCCAGGACAGTCCAGTCTGGTCAATGCACATGGGGGAGGAGCATTGCTGGTACATGATGGCATATACCACATTAGTGGATGTGCAGGTGAATGAGCCCCTGATGGTGTGACTGATGTGGTTGGGACCTGTGACTGTATCACTGGAGTCTATGTGCAAGCAGAGTTGGCAACAGGATTTGTTGCAAGGATAGGTTCCTGGACTAGTGTTGTTGTATGGTGCTCAGTTGCTGGTGAGTATTTGCTTCAGGTTGGGCGGCTGTCTGTAAGCAAGGATAGGCTTGCTTCTCAAGGCTTGTGAGAGTGTGTGATCATCTTTTAGGATAGGTTGTAAACTTTTGATGTCTTGGAGAGATTTAAGTTGAGAAATGTGGATGATGACCTGTAGCGTTCTGTTTTCTCTGTCTGGTCTGTCCTGTAGTAGGTGGCTCCTGGGTACTTGTCTGATTCTGTCACTTTGTTTTTTTTTGTTTCCCCAGGTGGGTACTGTAGTTTTAGAAATGCCTGATATAGAGATCTTATAGGTGTTTGTCTCTGTTTGAGGGATCAGAGCAGAACCAGTTGTATGTTTAAAGCTTGGCTGTAGATGATGGATTGTGTAATGTGCTCCAGGTGGAAGCTGGAGGCATATAGGTATACATTGTGTTCAGTTGGTTTTCAGTATAGGGTGGTGGTAATACATCCATTCCTTATACGTTCAGTAGTGTCCAAGAAATGGATTTCTTGTGAGAACTCGTCCAGGCTGAGGTTGGTGGTAGGGTAGAAATTGTTGAAGTCCTTCCTGGTGGAATTCTTCCAGGGACTGACTCTCATGCATCCAAATGATGAAAATGTTATCAATATAATGTAGGTGAACAAGAGGCAATAATGGATGAGATTAGAAGAAGCAATGTTCTAGGTTGTCCATAAAGATGTTGGCATACTGTCGGGCCATGCAGGTACCCATAGCTGTGCCACTGACTTGAAGGTAGAGATAATCCCCAAATCTAAAATAGTTGTGTCTGGGCAAAGTCACAAAGTTCAGTTACCAGGTATGTCATCTCATTCGGGAAACTGTTCTGATGGCTTGTAGTCGGTCTTTGTGAGGAATTTTGGTGTAGAGGGCATCTGTATTCATAGTAGCTAGGATGGCGTTTTCTGGAAGACCACCAATGGACTGTAGTTTTTCAGGAAGTCCATTATGTCATGGATATAAATAGGAGAGCTGGTAGCGTAAGGCCTGCGGAAAGAGTCCACATAGCCAGATGATCCAGCTGTGAGCATGCCAATGCCCAAGACGATGGGGTATCCAGGATTCCTGGGTTTATGGATCTTGGGTAGTGGATAAAATACTCCTGTTTGGGGATCTTGGAGTGTGTCCTGTGTGGATGTGGTCCTGTGTGTCCTTAGAGTTTCTTAAGCAACTTTTGTAGTTCTTTTGGTATTCCTCAGTGGGATCAGATGGTAAAGGCTTCTAGAATGTAGTGTTAGAGAGTTGTCTGGCTGCTTTCCGTTTGTAATCTGACCTGTTCATGATGACTACAGCACTTCCTTTGTCAACCTTTTTTATTATAATGTCAATAAATTGATTCAGAAATGTCCAATACTTCACTTCTTCTTTTTGAGTTTACACAAAACATTTTGAAATGTTCCATTTTGGTTTGTTTAATGACCAGAAATGCTTCATTTCAAGTCAGTTCAATATTCTGCCTTTTCCCATTCTGGCATATGGTATCATTGAAGTGGCACTTTCCATGCAGAGCATGGTCAGAGGGAAAGGAGAGATGTAGCTCTATAGAGATCATAGTCCATAGGAGAAAATGGGGGACTGAGACACAACTACCATTAAATGTGCTGCCTCATAAATGCAATTTAATGCTTTATTCTACAGTTGTGAAAGGAACATTCTGAGACAGTTCAAAGAGAAATATTGTGAATTTGAGGTTCAGATGACCCAAAATAAGGTACTTAATGGAAAACTGAAGTTTTTCAATAAAACTGATTTTTTTAAATTGAGATGACTTCTCAGCAGGAAATGCACATTGGAAAATTCAAGTGTATTCACAATCTTTAATGTGTTAATTAATTTATTATCTTTTTTTATTTGCCTCATATTTATTCCAGTTTTACAGATGGGAAGCTGAGAAGGAGAAACTTTTATGCTTGATAGGCAAAAATTAGAGTAGGAAAAACAGAAATTAAAAACTTTTAGAACCACAGGGTAAAATGATTTTTCTGTGTTTCATCAAAAAAGAAAACATGAAAACTTTTATGAGAACATTGCCTCTCTTTTTGCTGACTTTGTTTGCACCTCCCACATTTCTATCTGATGGGTTTGAATTTTTGGATTTGGAAAAACAGTTTGATAGCCAGAAATTCAGATAAGTAAATCCAAATACTTTGTAAGCATTTGGTGAGGAAGAAGCTTAAAATTGCCCCAACAACTTTCAGCTAATAAACAGTGAAATTCAAACTTCTCATAGGCATGTGAATCAATGAGGGTGTAAGAGAATCTTCAAAAGAAGATTAACACCTGGTAATTATTTACCCATTATATTCTGTCATTTATTAAAAACTTGCTTTTCTAACACTTTTTTGAAAACGCAGTGAACCTACCAGCTGGAAGATTTCCTGTTGTTTTTCAGATGACTTTGTAAATGGGTACTAATTCAGTAAAAGCCTTTTTTCTGGTTTGTTAGTAACAGGCATACAGGATGCCTGTATACCCAAATATTAACAAGTCTATATTACATTACATCATATTACAGAAGACGCAAACATAAAACATTGTCATCAATCCTCTCTTCTTAAGCTTTTCAGATAAGTAAATGGCTAATGTTGAAAGTACTAAATCTTGCAAAACACTTCAGTCTCACTATTTCTAGAAGGCACATCATTCAAATATTAGTCTATTATACTAACTCTTTTTATTAGTCTGTGGATGTACACAGGTATTCAATCACTACATGCCCACTAGATGGGGAGAAAATGTGTGTGTCCTCTTTTGATAAGACTAAAGATCGCATTTGATAGTCCTTCATTTTGGCTCAGTCAGTGACATTGTTTGGCATGATTTTGGCATCATGAGGGTAGTAGCTGTCCGCTAATCACTATGTTAAAAGTTGGCACTGAAAATGCCCTTAATTAGGAAAAATATCCAATAGAATCATCACTAGATATCAAACAGCCAATCGAGAGATTTCCACTAGAAAGAATATAACTTTCTTGCAGAAAATCTTCACTGACTTTATTTTGCTGTGAACTGTTTCTAGATTGTATTAATTTTAATCTTTCTTTGTAGACTTTTTAACCTAATTTTTGCCTTTGTAACTTCTCAACCATATCTTCTTCATTTTCTTTATATTACAAACTAGCTGTAACCTGTCAAAAATGACAAGGAAAAATCAAAATGGAATTTATGTAATACTTATGTATTTTATGTGGAGGTCAGGGGAAGGAGATGGGGGTGAAGGAGGGCATGGACAGGAGATGGTGGCAGAGAATGGGTGGGTGGGGGCAGGAGGTGAGGTGGTGAAGGGAGGCATGGACAGGAGATGAGGGCAGAGAAGGGTTGGGTGGGAACAGGAGATGGGTGTTGGGGGCAGAAAAGGTCTGTAGCAGGGGAGTTGGGGACTGGTGTAGGGGGTTGGAGCTAGACCTGAAGGGGACACTGGGGTACAGTGAGGGTGGACAGTTCCCAGGACACGAAGGGACTAAAGCAGGGCCAGATGGCAGGAACCCCCCATGCAGCTGCCGCCAGGACTCCACCCATCCCTTCCCTTGGACTTGCTGCCCGGGATTGGCCACTTCAATCTATGTAGCCATGGTCTACTCACGATTTGACCCTGCTGGCTGCACAGCCTAGGTCTCTCCCACCCAACCTGTGCCATGAGTGTGCAGCTCCAGCAATCCCAGGCTCACAGCAGCTGCTTGGCTAGCATGGCTGCTGTCTGGAGCCACAGGAGGCAGCCAGCAGCACAGCACCTCAAAGCACCCTGGCCACCTGTGGGCGTTTTTTGGACCCCGGCAGGCTGCCGGCTCTGCACAGGCGCATGGGACCCAGCCCTGCACATGCTCAAGGGAGGAGGGCTGTCACGTGATGTATTTCCCATCATGGATGCACACAGCAAATTGAGAGTAGCTGTATATATCCTCATTGTCATCCTGGCACACACAAGCTGGCATCTGAGAGCATTTAATAAAGAAGACTAGAGTTCAGTGCAAGAGTGTTGTATAAATATCTGTCTTGGGTGAAAACAAAACAAAAGCAGCCACATTCCCATAAACTAGGGATGAGGATTGAGATAACTAGCTTGCTTATCAGTGATAGATGCTAGGATGTGTTATTGCTGCTTGCAGACTATCAAAGAAAATATTTAATAATATATACATCAATCACCTTAGCTTTTATTGATGATGGGAAAAGCAAAGGTATTTTTTAATACTGACCTCTGGATGGCCAATACTAATATTAGTTTGCCAATAGTCATATAAGTGGCCAACTGCTCCCAAGACAAAGCAGAGAGGGAACCGTGCCTTCAAGGTCCCTCTTTTTTGTTCCAAGGGGGCAGCCATGTTAGTTTTGTTCAGCAAAAGAAGCAAGGAATCCTGTGGCGCTTAAAGACTAACAGAATTATTTATTGCATGAGTTTTTGTGGGAGAAAATTCCACTTCATCAGGAACTTTGAAGATGGGGAAACTTGCAGAACAGGATGAAAATAAATGTGAGGCAGTGTAAGACATGGGATCATTTGCTGTTACATTATGACCTGATCCCATGACTTGTGCTTCCCTGCAGTTATTTTCATCCCATTTTGTAAGTTCCTCCATCTTCAAAGCATCTGACAAAATGGGATATTCTCCCACAAGCTCATGTGATTAAAAAAAACTGTTAGTCTTCCGTCCTCACTTTTGTGTGTATGTTTTAGGAGGCCTCATCCACTGTTCTGGATGGGGCTATGGAATTACGAGGCAAAGGCAATTATATTACCACTGGAGAAAAGTGGTAAATGATACTAATATAGGCTACTGGAATATATTATGAAATATGTTATGGCAAAAGATAAAGAATGGGGTCTGTCTTTAACGCATTTCAAGGTTTATCACTGAACAATCTAACTTACAGCTGTTCTTAATTTTTTTATGGGAAATTCACATAGGCACTGGGGTCATATGAAACCATACTGTTTTCCACTGGCATATAAAAAATATTCAGAATGTTCTACCAGTTATGGGGAAGAAAGGTGGTATCTCCAAACATGCCCTCTAGCTATTTGTCAGCTGGTCAGATTGTGATCTTTTTGTTGAATAGGCAGAAAGTAGCTTAAGAAAAAGTAATCTTTAACGAAACCAGGGTGAGGCTAAATGGGGTGAAGTGGCAGAACCAATGTCAAATGGTCTATATTGGACTAAAACTGGCTGAATATTGCTTGAGACTGCTTTTGAAATAGACAATACATCTTACTTATTTTGTGGCTGGAGGCTTTAGGCTTTAATTGATCAAGCAGTTTTCAGGGGAAAAATAAATCCTAAAATGACAAACAAGTGGTAAGTATGAAAACAGAGGAGAATTAAAATACTATACTTATGAAAAACTGGATGTTAGTGAAACCCTATTCCATTCAGTTAAACTCAGATTATTTCCAGGCAAATGGCTAAAACGATGATAAACTAGTATTGGACTTCAGAAAAGCAGATTTTGGCTCCCTCAGGGAACTGATGGGCAGTATTTCCTGGGAGGCTGATCTGAAGGGGAAAGGCATCCAAGAGAGCTGGCTGTATTTTAATGAAACCCTACTAAGAAGACAGGAAAATATCATACCGATGTGCAGAAAGAACAGTAAGTGTGGAAGGTGCCCAGCATGGCTTGGCAGAGAACTCTGCAGTGAGCTGAAACATAAAAAGGAAGCTTACAAGAAGTGGAAGCATGGACATTTAAAAATGATAGTCTTATGGTCATATCATGGTAGACTCTGCTCAGGTGCTCAGCTGAGGGATAGAGGGGGCAGGAGAATAAAGTCTCTCTTCTCTTCTGATAATGACTAGCAAACATTTGTGCTCTTCTGTTGAAAGAATTTTTCCATCAAATTAGTCACTGCCTCGTGTGGAGAGGGGTTTCTTGTGCTGATTGAAGAACCCTATCAGCATTAGTAGGGTCTTCACTGAAGCCCTGTTGTGCTGCTCATGCAGCATTTTAAGTGTGGACAAGCCCTCAGATACTACCCCATTTGCAATGACATTCACTTTGAGTTGCATAATTAGTGCTAACTTTATTTGGTGAAAACTGAAAGGCATTTAACATTTCAGTTATTGTTTTGTTTGTTTTCACCTCCCCATTTAGTAATGGGCCGTTTCTATATTTGATCTTCCTCTTGCTTGTGATGTGTGTATAAAATATTTTCTTGTTATCCTTTTGTCACTAGCTAGTTCTAACCTTGTTTAGTGCCTTGGCTTGTCTAATTTTGTCCCTTCATGGCTTGTTTTGCTTTTTGTTTGGCTTTGTTCTTTAAATTTCATTCTTTGTAATTCGGCCTAGCTTTCACTTTTAGCATAACACTTTCTTCAGGTCACTGAAGATATCCTATTTAAGCCAGGATGGTCTCCTGTTGTAGATTGTATCTTTCCTCTGCATTGGGATAGTTTGCTTTTTTGCCTTTGATGTCTTGGGGGGGGGGGACGAAGCAACAACAAAAAAATCCCTGCTGACTCCCAACTCTCCTGATTTTCTTTCCCCCCTTAGACATTCTTACAATGGGATCTTAATCTACAAATTTTCAGACTTTGCTAAAGTCTACTTTCCTGAAGTTCGTTGTTTTTTTATTGTGCTTGTCTTTCCTCCTTAAAATGTTAAGCTCCATCATTTTATGATCACTTTTCTCCAGGCTGTTTTCCACCTTCAAATTCTCAACTAATTACTCCCTATTTGTCAGAATCAAATGTAGGATAGCCTTTCCCCTAGTTGCTTTGTCCATCTTCTGTAATTAAAAATAAAGGCGGGGTGGGGTGGGGAGATAGAACTTGTTGGGTAATCTAAGGCACAGTGTACTTTTTCCAACAGATGTCTGGGTAGTTGAAGCCTTTCATGACCATGTTTCACACAGCTCTAGTCATGTTCCAGATATAGCCATGTGAATGTTAACCATGACTAAGCCTGGTCTGGGAAGAAATCTGCCTATAGTGTGTATTACCTTTTGATCTGATTATGATAGCACCATCTCTGAGAACCTTATGGGAATAGAGAGAACAATATAAAACTGAATATCTGGCTCTCATTCATTAAAAAGAAATAGAAAAATGAATGCCATGTCCAGTCAAATAAATGAAGCCTTGTTTCAGGGACTCAAGGATTTATCAGCATGTCAGGGGAACATATTTACATATGCTGGGTATAATATCACATGACACTGATAGAAATGTTAAAAGAAACCTCAAAAAACATTTCAGATTAATGAAAAACATAACTTGTTCATAAGATATTGCTGCAATATGGTGAAGGAGATAAACTATAAAACAAGTTCTGAAAGACGAAAGCCAACAAAGCTTTAAAGCCGGGCTCTTTGTCACTTTATAGCAATGATTTATTCCTAATGATAACAATTTGATGGGTCTGCCCAGATGTTTTGCCACTGGGGTAAAATAGTAGCTCTTGCTGCCATCCAGTTTATTGGCTGGTGACTAAATGCTTATCCTAGCATCCAGAATAAGGAAAACGTCCAAAAGATCTAAGTGTATTAGAACAATAAGGTGCTGTACTGCACAGAGATTTGCTGCTGGTGGAAAATGTGCTACAGCAAAATGATTTTTACAATGAAATATAAAAACAAGTTTTTCTACTTTTTTTTGTGGGACTTGTTTTTGGTGCATTTAAAAATAAGACTGATTTCCTATACAATTTAAAATAAAACACATACTTTCTACCTACATCAATCTAAAGGTTACTCTCCACTCTGTTTATTACCACCCATGCTCCAAATCTACCTGTCATCCATCTCACCCATGTGGATCTAAATGTGTGATCAGGGTCTAGATGTGTAAGATCTATGTACTTTACTTGAGTTATTTAGCAAGGCTATGTCCACACACAGGCAGTTAAATCAATTTAACTTAATTGATTTAATAAAGTTGCTATAAAAATCATTAAATCGATTTAACAGGTCCACACCAGAAAGTCAAATCAAACTAGCATGTCCAGGGATAGGACTTGCTAGTTCGATTTAGGAGAACGATGCCATGAGAGGTGCCTCAAGATGGCCCCCTAGGAGGGTCATGCCCCCACCCACTAGGTGAATAGAGACAGGCACCCTGGGAAGGATAGGGGCTAAAGCGTTAAATCGAGACAACCATTAAACTGAAATAATACATCCACACTTATTTCGATATAACGGTTGTGATCCAAGTGTTGTTTTGATCTGAAGCTAGGTTTTATTGAATCAATCTAACTTTCCTTGTTTCAATATGATAGAGCTTGTCATTTCAAAACAAGAAAACTTTGTGTGGACCAAAGCTTTTTAAAATCAAAATAACAGCTTTATTTCAATTTAAAACCAGTGTGTGAACATACTACAAATGTTTAGTTAAATCTGATCATGCAACAAGGGCATGAACTTGTAGGTACAGCCAAGGTGAAAGAACAATTGACTCAAAGACCCATGAAAGCTTTGGCTTCTGTAAAGACTACAAAAACGGGGTGTGTGTGTGTGTGTGTGTG
>ML681963.1:116252826-116308007 GCA_007922195.1 Podocnemis expansa
TTCCCGTCCTTTACTTCAGAAAGAATAGGTGAAAGAATGGTGGTTTCATGTAAGGGCAAGATGTGTATCTGATACCAATATTAGGACCTGGGACAAGGGTCAGCAGCCCAAAAAGATGATGTTTTTTTGAGATTCCTTCAATAACAAAGTGTTTTGAGAGCAACAATGGGTGTGGCCGTCTGGTGCGGGGAGCTGGGCCAGGGTGCCTGCCATAGGGCACTGGGTGGGAGAGGAAGAGATGAACCAGGAGTGGGGCCCCCTGCAGGGTCCCTTGGTGGTGGTGGGGAGCCTGGAGCCTGGCATGGGCTGTCTGTGGGATCCACTGGTGGTGGCAGGGGGAGAGGGGATGGAGCCAGGAGCAGGCCCCCCACTTTTGGGACACAGGGGTTGCCTCCACCCTCCCACCACAACTGGATGAGCTTGAGGTGTTCCAGAGGTTATGCCACGGTCCCTAACATCAGCAAGGAGTGTGCGGGCAGCGCACGCTCCCTCTGTCCCTCCCTTCCTTCCTCTGTGCACTGGTGGGGTGGCTTGTGCGGGTGAGGCCCTGGAATGGCCCCTATGTGGAGTTTAGGCTGCTTTGAGCTGGTCACCCCAGAGCTGAACAAATGCCTCCTTGCTGGGTCAGGCCTGTTCAGCCCTGGGGTGGCCAGCTTAAAGCAGCCTGAGCTCAACTGAGGGGCCATTCTAGGGCCCTGCCACCACAAGCTGCAGCTTGGTTCCAGCTGCTCTTGGGAAAGATAGCTAGCTGGGGGTAGGTGGGGCTCACGCAGTTGCAGTGCGAGGGTGGGGGTGACCCTGGTGCCCTGGAAGTGGGGGACCTGTGCTGGCTGGAAGCCCTCTTATAGAGCTCCAACGCTGGCACCAACCAGGAGACCCCTTTGCAGCTGGGCGTCCCCGAGGCACACCTGGGTCCCTGGAGGAGATTGCCAAGGAGCCACAGATGGCTCACTGAGCCCACGTTGCTGGTCCTGGGCCTAGGAAATAGAGGGAAAAGCAACAAGTAGGAATGTGTAAGACACAACATTCTGGCTTTTCTGCTTCATTTCCTAAAACTTCCTGTGAGTTGCTTTTCCTGCTGCATGCAAACCTCTGTGTAAGCTACACTGGGTCACACACTAGGTCACACACTCGGTGCCACTTCAGTTGATGGCCTTTCCTGTTGCTTTGAAGATGAGTGTTCAGCTGACAGTATTGACTTAAGTTCTGGGTTGATTTGTTTGTATGGCTTCCCAAATGGCAAGCAAGTCCAAACCTGGATTTGCGAATGTGGTTGAATGTCTTGCAAGTGAGATTGCTGAGGGGAGGGTCTAAGGTGTGGCCTCAGAACATGTTCCCTTCTCCTGCTCAGACCTGACACTGCCATTCTTCAAAAGTTGGAACGACCACGTGGCATGGCGTAGACTCAGGCTATGTGTATGTTTCAGGGGCGGGCTGGAAGTTGACTTACCCTTAAGTTGACTTAGAGTATACTTTATGTCTGTACTGGATGCAGTGGAGACATGACCCTGAGCTGCCCAGCCTCCTGCCCCTCCCTCTGGCTCCAGGAACTATAGGGGCTGGGGGAGAGCTCTTGCCACCTGTGGAAAGGGGCTGGGAGCCTGATCTGGCTCCTAGGCCTTTGCAGCAGGCAGCTGGGCCTGGGAGCTGGCTTCTGCAGCCCACAGAGGAGGACTGGGAGCCCCATCGGGCTCCTAGCCCCTGCCTGCAGTTTGCAGGAACCAGCTGCTGGCCTCTGCCACCTGTGGGCTAGGAGCCTGTGAAATTGACTAGGGTCCAAGCCACCTGACCATGGTGGCAAGCAGCTCATGGCCAGATTGGGCTCTGTGTGGCCCTTGATGGGGGGGGGGCAGGAGCCATTTTCTAGCCCCTGCAAGAGGCTGGGGGCTGGATTGGGCTCCCAGCTCCTCACAGTGGGTGGCAGGAGTCAGCTCCAAGCTCCTGCCACCTGCTACAAGGGGCTGGGAGCCCAATCCAGTGCCCAGCTCCTCTCTGCAGGCAGCAGGAGCTGGCTCCATGCCCTGCTGCCTGCTGCAAGGGGCTGGGAGCAAGATCTGGCTCCTAGCTGCTTGACAGCAAAGATTGGGGCTGGATCTGTCCTCCAAAGCCCAATCAGGCTCCAGGAGCCCAATCAGGGGTCAGGGCCCAGGGTTTCCTGCCCTGTAAAGTTGACTTAAAAGCTTTAGTCGACTTAAGCAAGTAATTAATTTGGCTTAATACATTCTAAATATAGCCTGGGCTTTGCTTAAGTCAAGTTAAGCCCCTAGTGCAGACATAGCTATAGACTCTAAGGTCAGAAGGGACCAGTATGATCATCTAGTCTGACCTCCTGAGCAATGCAGGCCACAAAATCTCACCTACCTGTTCCTTTCCACTGGGTCTGTTCAGTGCAATTTGACTTCACGTTTTAATGTTTCTTGCATTCTCTGAGGTTGGGCTTCAAGCTGGTTTTGTATGTGAAGAAAGATTGACCCTTAGTGTGGGTTTCCATACAAGCTGGCTGAAGAATAATACTTTTGATGTATCGGAGACCTCCATGCAGACTGTGTGCTCAAGTGGGTTGGACCCTAATGATCATACTGTCAATGGCAGGGTTTTGGCATTTTTCAAGGACTTCAGTGTTGGGGATCTTGTCCTGCCACTTGATATCGCAGATGGACTTCAGGCAGTAAAGTTGGAAGTTTTCAGTTCTTTGCAGTATTGGTAGAGCATGATGTCTGACTGTTGTCAAGGGATGAAGTGAGTACAACATCATGACAGATTTTATCTTGGCTCTGCAGCAAACTCCACTCTATCTCCAGGACCTGTGCATGAGCTTGCCAGATGCCATGTTAGCCTTTGCCAGATGCTTAATGATCTCGTAGTCCAACACGGCATTGCCAGAGGCTATGTCCATACACAAGTGCTTGTTTCGAAACAAGCTGTTTTGAAATAATGCTTTATTTCAAAGCAAGTTATTTTGAAATAACAAAAAGTTTTTTTTAAAAAAGCGGGAATTGAAATAGCATGTCCACACAGTGGACTTGCTATTTCGCTTCAGGGGCGGGGCACCCTGGGAGGTGTGGCAACATGGCCCCTTGTGGGCCATGCTGCACCAGCAGGGGGGAAGGGGGACCCACAGCCCAGTTAGGGGGGCTGTGGCCCCTGCGGGGTGGCCACTGCCCCCGCGGCTCACCCTGCACCAGGCAAAGGAGGGCTGCAGCCCCAGCTGGATGAGCCGCTGCCTGGTGGCTCACCCCACAGTCCCTTCAGGGGGGCTGCAGCCCCCTGGGGGTGAGCTGCTGCCCGGGCGGCTCACCCCGCCGCTGGGGCTGCCCCCAAACCCCACCGCGTGGTCCGGGGCTGCCTGGCTCATCCCCCTGCTGCAGGGGCCAGGGGAGCCCTGCCCTGGGATTCCCCTGGGGGTCCTGCTCCTGCCCAGGGTGGGCCGGGGTAAGCCCCGCCTTGGGCAGGAGTGGGGTGCAGGGGAAATCCCAGGGCAGGGCTCACCCGGCCCCTCCAGCAGGGGGATGAGCTGGGCGCCCCCGGACCACATGGCGGGGTTTGGGGGCAGCCTCGGCAGCGGGGTGAGCCCCCATGGCAATGGTTCACCCCCAGGGGGCTGCAGCCCCCTGAAGCAGGCTGCGGGTTGAGCCGCCCTGCAGTGGCTCACCCTGCCAGGGCTGCAGCCCCCCTTTGCCTGGGGCAGGGTGGGCCGCAGGGGCAGCAGCCACCCCACAGGGACTGCAGCCCCCCTCTTCCTGGCCGAGGGACAGCCCTCAGCACCCTGACCAGGTTGCTGAGGGTTCCCTGTTCAGGGTGCTGAGGGGGTGGTCCTTCCGGCCAGGGTGCTGAGCACCCTGGGAGGAAGGTCAAATGTTGTTTCGGAACAGTTTGTTCTGAAACAACATGTCCCAACCATGTTATTTCGAAACCACTGGTTTCAAAATAACCGTTATTTTGAAACAGAAGGGGTTTAAGCCATTTCAAAACAACGTCTCTCGTTTCGAAACAACCGAACCCGATGTTTTGAAATGGGAGTACGTCATATGGACATGCCACTTCTTGTGTCAAAACAATCTCTGTTGTTTCGGAACAAGAAGTGTGTGTGGACATACCCAGAGAGCATGATACCCGAAAGCAAAAATTCCTGATGTAACTGAAGGATGATTCTTCATTTGTTACAGTAGAATCATGGTGTATGTGATTGGTGGTCTAGTGCTGGCTGGTACAAGATCTTTTTCTTTTTCAGGCTGATTGTGGAACTGAAGCATTTTGATAGTGTGAGCCCTGAGTTGCTTTGGATATAATATATCCCTGTTCAATCTAAAGGAAATGTGTATCAGCACACTGCATTGTGAAAAAGAGCTTGACTGTAACAATAGTCCTAAAACCGTTATGCATCCTTGTTTGATGGCATTGTTGACAAGGAAGCTTTCTGATGAGTCACCACATTTTATCAAACTGGCCATCCAGTCATGAAATAAGAATACGACAACAATCATTTTTCTCTGAGAAAGTAAATTTATAAGGGAGCTTCCATAGGCCTTTATGATTCACTGTATCGAAGGCCTTGATCACATCAACAAATGCTAGGGTATATGTCCTTGTTTGGATCACAAGTCTTCTTGTATTTCTTGGGCTGCAAAAATCACATCCATGAGGCCATGGCCAACACAGAAGTCACATTGGCTATGTTTTCACTGGCAAATTAATCCAGATTAAGGAGGCATAGTCCTGGCTAATTTAGCCCATGGCTATGCTAGGCTTTCCCTAGTTCAAAGTAAGAAATTTTATTTTGAACTAAAGAGCGCTTAGTTTGAGCTAGTTACTATCGTCACTTAGTCTGGACTACCCTCCTTAGTTCAAACTAAGTCAGGCCAAGACCCAGACTAATGCTGAGTTTGAATTTAAGAAGTTCGAACTAAGCCGGTTAGTTCAAACTAACGATGTGTTCTAGTTTGAACTAACCTTGAATTTCTTAGTTTGGACTAACAAGTCTGAACTAATTTTCCCTGATATAGACATAGCCTTTAGGACACTGAATACACAATCCACTAGATGAGAGAACCCTGTTAGGGAGAACCTGTGCAGGTATCTTCCCAATATGTGACAGCAGTAAGATTCTACAGTCGTCATACAAAAGGAAAGGAAACACACTTAGTATAGCTGGATTATGAAAGAATCCTTGTGCTTCTGTATATCTTGTTCCCATATGATGTTCCCGACCAAGTGAGCACCTCCACATTTGTACACTCTAGTGGACTATTGCTGGGGCTTGCAAACTTGTCCGTGGACAACTGCAAGTTTAAATTACATGTCTTATTTTTAATCAGCTAACCCCAGTACCTTCTTGCAATACTATTTACATTCCTGCTGAAATATGCCACTGAGAAACAGAAATGTGTGTTCATGAAATTTGCCAAAATGTTTTTGTTAACTTTAAATATTATATTTCTGTGTTGGAACCCCCAAATACGACATTGTCCTACTGCATGAAACCAGGCGGTGGTTCATTTGAGTTTGTTGTCCAGGCTGTATAAAAGTAATCTTTTATTTATAATATATAAACATGAATGTTGAAAAGTAAACTATATTTGTTTTAATAATTATGTGACCATTTCTTCTGGTGAAGACACTACTAAATGAGTTTTAGCTTCACATTGTCCTTTTAAATTCTTGGGGAAAAAAGAATCTACTCATTTATGAATAGGAGTTCCCTGGATGTTTGTGCATTGAACTTGTAGTTTTTGGCATCTAGCTCAGGAGTCCATAAGAATCCCAATTTTCAGGGTACAGACATTCAGCAGTATCTGACAATCATGTCATTTTGAATACCTAAAAACTGAGGCCCCCAAAATTGCTGTTCTTTTGAAAATCTTGGTCACTTGTATATAAGGACCTGATCCAAAGCCCATTGAAGTCAATAGAGGAATTCCTTCTTATTGACAAGAAAGCATTTTGGATTAGGCCTTAGCTGCCAATTATATTGTACGTCCTGTCCTTGTGCCACAATTAATGAAATTGAAATTCAGTGTTGACAATGATAACAGAAAATTCCTGGTACTCTCCCCACAGCCCAAAGTGACTGTCCTGAAGTTACTTTCACTTTCAGGAAGAGCTAATTTTGCATTCTTTCTAATGAGGCAAGCATGTGCCTGTGATGTTTTGTGCTATGAAGTTCAAAGCTCCTCAAGAATACCATTCCCCCCCCAAATCAGTTTGACCCTGAACCTTTTTTGAAGCTTCAAATAAATAAAAACTTAGGGTGTGGATTTTTTTTTCCTGTGGTTTATTTACTCGCTTTACTTTTCAGGGCTTTGCATGTCCCTATCTCTGGTTATATCTTTGTTCTTTTCTTCCCACTTATGTTATTACTCCCATCCAGTGCAACACCCCCTCCCGACCTCCCCACACTGTTCTTCTCCATCCTTTGTGCTTTCCTTTGTTCCCTTGCACCTTCCACTATGTACTGTCTTTTCACATGCAGATTGAACAACTTCCATCTCTTTCAAGTCCTTTCTGTAAAGCCCTCCCAGAACAGCCACCACTACCTTATTACACCCAGGACCAGACTAAGATGTCTAGAGGACAAGGGCTGTTCACTTTTGTGGGTCCCCTGCTTCAGTGGTGCCCAGCCTAAGGGCAGGGCAGGTCAGGATGGTGGTCAGGCACCAGTTGTGGGGCCTGCCAGACACATGAACCACATGGGGTAGGCCAGCTTTCAGAACTGTGGTGGGGAGGCAGGGCCCACAGACTGGCCAGCCATGGGAGTAAAATGATCCTGTGGCTGATGCTAGGGACCAGCGTGGATCATCTGCTTGGGCCTGAGGCCACAGCTCCCAGTGCTCCCAGCCAACCAGCCTGGGAACCGGGTGGGGCAGGTTGGCGCATGGTGCGTGCAGGCAGGCTGCAGCAGTGCTCCAAGAGCAGGGACGCCTGGGAGTGCAGTTTGACTGGCATGGGGAGGAGGAGTGGGATGGGTTGGGTAGGTGGCAGCACTCCAGGGCCAAGGCTGGAAGTGCTTTGGGTTTTTGTTCTGCAACCCGTCCCCCCCCCCCCCCCGTCTGACATATAGCAGCCAAGCCATCTTGAGCTGCAAGGCGCCTAACTGGCACAAGCTAGCACTGTGCAGGTTGGCATGGCGCAGTACTCATCCCGTGGCCAGATTTTTGTGGCGCAGCAGGGTTCCTCTTTAGCCTGGGTCTGCAGCCTCTAAATCTGCTGCATTATTCTGGCTCTGCTTACAGCTATTCTAACTGTAACTAGTGCTACTTTTTGTTTGACCTATCTGTGTATCTGAACTAGTTTATAAATTTTTTGAGAGCGGGTATAGTGTTTTTTTCTGTAAAGTGTCAAGCATACTGTACTGGTACAAGATTATTAAAAACCTTGTATTTGAAGGCAGCTTTCCTACCCTTTTATACTGTACTATAGAGCAACTTTAGTTTAAACATATTTAATGGTGAAAGGGAAATGAAACTTGTTCAAATTTAAAAAACTCTCTTGAAAGTTAACTAATTTTGTTCAATGTCTCTCTTTCTCCAGCAAAGAGAAGATTCTTATTCTAGACACATTTTGCTCTTCTTTAGAAGGAGAACGTGTCCACTTTTCCACTCAACCTAATTGTCTTGTAGAGGTCAGTACTGAACTTATGTAGCCCTATCCAAAGGGCTGCAGTTTAACTGTGTCTAATATTCTTCATTAAAACCAATCAAAGTCTTTAGACCAGTGATACTCAGGCCGAGACTCTCAAATCTCATGTGGCTATTTACAGCAAATGAAATTAAAACAATGTGTGAATGATTATATAGTACTCTAGTAAATGAATCATGTATTCACATGACTGACTTTTTTTGAGTGGTGTTGACTCTAAAACCATTGAGGTCTGAATATCACAACTTTAGACCATGATTTTCTGATTTGACTGCCTACACTTAGAATAGTAAGTCTTTACATAGGCACTGAAGTAAATCACGTGCTGTACCAAATAGCTGCATATGTCAGCAGTTTCCACTAATTCAGCACTTTTTTGAAAATCTGGATGCAACAACCTTAGTGTGGGTTTCTTAAACAAAAAAAGGATTTCCAGAATTCTAACTGGTTGCAAACCAAAGCTATCCTTTTTAGCCTAAGCTCTCAGGAACAGCACTTACAAGGAAGGAGCTGCCACCTTTTCCTTTCATTCCTTTTTTAAAAAAATCTACTCGTGTCATGATGACTATGAATCACTTGTATTTGTTACACAAATGATGAGCTGTGACTTTGGCTTTTCTGCTAAATCCTGTTTATTTTGCTACTTATCCTCCTAGGCTTTCCCAAGTGTTTGCCTGCCTTGTCTTCCTCTCACATTCTTTGTCTCCTTGGTTTCTTTGGGTGTGTCTAAATCAAAGGAAGAAATATCAAGCTCTCTGATAACTAACTCAGGTTAAAATAGCAGGGAAGAGCTAATTTAGGTTACTTAATCCATTTTATCTAACACACACCTTTTATGTATCAATAGCATAACTAGCACACTAAAGTTTATAGGTGTCACTACAATTGGGCAACACTGCCCTGGAAAAAGACCTGGGGCCTGAGCAGGGCCCGGATTAGGCCCCTGCCGCCAGCAGCCCAGCCCCGGATCCCCAGCTGTGGCTGAGTAAGGCGGCTGCTGTCATAGGCAACCCAATCCTGGAGCCCTGCCTTGGGCCAGGCCTGGGCTGGGCTGCTGCCACTTGGGGCACTGGTGCTGGGACTTGGAGCACATGCTTCCCCCCATGTGAAGTGCCAGCAATGCCAGTGACTGCAATACCAATAATAAATAGACAAGTATGCAAATAGTGCAAAAATGATAGTTCCTATGGTCCAACACACACTGAAAATGATTCTGAGCCTGAAATGAGCAATTCCAGTTCTTTAGAAAGCCAGGGACACCTCTTGCTACCTATACTCTAGATCAGGGGTTGGCAACCCAAAAGATAAGAGACTGTTTTAAAACTTATTTCAATAACAGTGTGTTTTGAGAGACACAGTGGGTGTAACCTCCTGGTAGGGGTGGAAAGAGCTGGGCCAGGGCACCTGCCACAGGGTTCCCTGGAAGGGGGAAGCCCAGAACCAGGACCAGCTCCCCTTCAGGGTCCCCCAGTGGTGGGGAGGGGAGGAGGGGGCAGAGCCAGGAGTGGACTGCCTGTAGGTTCCCAAGTGGTGGAGTGGGGGCCTGGAACCAGCACCCCAGAGCTGCAAGGAAATAGCCAAAGAGCCACATGTGGCTCCGGAGCTGCAGGTTGCAGACCCCTAATCTAGATCAATGTGTGTTTTTTGTGTTTCTCACAAACTGGGGAGATGAGTAAATAGTGGAACGTACTGCCTCCATATTGTTTAATACAAATTGGCCAAAAGACAATTGATAGTTGTAAGGTTTTCTTCTTGATTTCACACCTGTGCATATAATATATTGTTGGCATCCTGAATTTACTTATTCATGCTCCTCAGCCATTCAATTTAACAAGGTGCATCTCTGGTTTGGAATATGGATCATGGTGAAAATTTGGCGACAGATCAGCTATCACCAGTTCAGCTCTTATATCTGAGGGCAGTGCTACCCAGATCACTGATGTTTATTATACTGTCTAGGATCTGTGTCAGCAGCACATGGGAAGAAGGAAGTGCTCCAGCCAATCATAGCTCAGCTCTAAATGAGGTCTGCCAGCCAAACAGACCTTCAGTCTGGGGCTTGGAAAGTCACTGCTCACTGTCAGCTGGCCTTTGATTGGTTCATTCCTCATGATTTACCTGTCCACCTCTTCCTTCCCTTGTTTGCAGTTTGCATGCCATGCTGTGAATCAGATTTCACTGGTGGCCAGGGAAATCTGATTGACAGCACAGTGTGTGAATCACAAACAGAGAGAAAATGTGGGTAGGATCCACATAGGAAATGAGCTAATCAAAAGCTGAAATGCTGGCTCTGAGCCCAAGCTCTGTTGCGGATGTAGTTATGGATGTAGCTAAAACCTGGCATGTGGATTACAGACCAGACTGATGCCATAAGTGAGCAGATGCGGATTGGATGTGGCTCCACATTTGTGTGTCCACACAGGGCTCTAGTGATATGCAAACCAGTTATACTTGCATGGAAACAGATTCAGACAGATGTTTGTGACCTAATAAATTGTTTCAAATGTTTTATGAACTGCTAAATGTCCAGCGTGTATCAAATGTGAATCCTGTTTCCTGCTGCCATCATATCTTTGTGGGGGTTAAAAACAAGTGCTTATACCTGTACTGATTTTTTTTTTTAAATTTCACTCCTATTGCTTGAACCAGATTCTTATTTCTTGTCCTCAAGATAAATGTGTTAGTTGTGTAGTAAAACATGCATCAGAGTCATGTGTGTTCTTGAGGGGCTAAACTTTAGCCCTGCCCAGTCTCATGAGCAGAAATGATGCCCCCTGAGTCCTCTGCTATAGAACTTCTATTGGCCTGGGGAAGGGCCATGAAAAAAGCATAGCAGGATACATCTTCAGATGGGAGTAGTGCATGCTACAGACTGAAGTGAATTGTTTTTCCTATCCCATGGAAAGTCTTGTATTTTCAAAATAATATTGCTCTTCTGCCTCAGGACACAACTAAGACCTTTCAAAAATGTCCACAGAAAAAGAGGAAAAAACATTTCAAATCACTCACAACCAATTGAATAGGGTATTCACTTAAGGGGTAGGAGACCTGGATTAATGTTTCTGCTTTGCCTGATTCAGAGCACCTTAGGCACTCTGCACCTTAAGACTACTCTGTGATGTGGTAGTCAGTCCCCTAAGTTTAGCAAGACTTAATGGTCAGCCCACCCTGTCACGTCATGGCTCTTTATGTATAACTGGGAATTTCAGACCCTTAAAGGAGATGGTGGAAGAGTGTAAGTGGTCTCAGGAATAAGAAATGGTTGGGAGGATGATGGCATCAGTAACTGTTTTTTTTAATGGCCTGTGGCCAGGAGCCTTAGAGTAGAAGGGGCAAGACTCCTCTCTCATCCAACCAATTGAGGTTGAGCTGGGAGAAGGGAAATAGTGTAAATTCTGCCGCCTTCTTCACAGAAGAGCAAATATTGGGAAACCTTAGAAGGAAAGACCAATCCACAAAGCATATTGAAGGCTAATTCAGAAAAAGGGGTGCCCCAGCTGAGTGATTAGTTGGCAGAAAGACCACAGATGGGTGATGTAGTATTCCCCTCCAAAGAGGAAAGGCTGAGGGCTCTTGCTTCAGAAGTATTAGAGAATGTGAATAATAAAACCCAGTCCTAGGGAGAAGAGCTGGAGAGACTACTGTGTAAGCAGAGTGAGGAATTAATTAATACAGTAGAGCCAAGTTCCAAAAAGAAGAGTTGAGGATTCCTGCTAAGGAGGGACTGAAAGGGTAACCCTGGGAAGGATTTTGGAAACAGGCTATTTTACATGTGTAGAGGCAATAATTTCCTGAAGGAAGGAGAAATTGCTAGTTGGACTGAGCCTGAGATGATGAATGTCCCTTGGTGTGCCTGAGTAAACTCCTACTTACACTTATGGCTGTCATTAATAACTAACACCCTTGAAAAGGGGGCTGACCTTTGATTAAAAAGGTTCTTCCCGGACTAGATGATAGCCAAAGCGGTGCTTAGTGAATGGGAAGTGAGGCAGGTCTCACCTGTGGTGCCATGCCTGATTCAAAGTGGTCCCATTTTCCAACAAATTTTTTTTGTCAAATACAAGCTTTTCCTGAGGAAAAAGTTCTAGTTTCAGTGAGTTGGCATTTTCTGACAAAAAGCATTACATTCCTCGCAAGGTCTATCATTAACAATAACTTTTTCGAGCGCTGCTCGAATACATTCAGTAACAGGTGTATCTGTGCTGCAACGCATGATTGGTCAGAAACTTTTTCCCCTAGCCTGTCGGAAGAGGGCTGGTGGCCACTGCCCTCCACACCACCCTGTGGCTATATATGTGGCTGTGACACGCCCCTTCCTCAGTTCCATTTTGTCCACCCCAGCAATGGTTTGTGGAACAGCCCACTCCTTGTGATTGCACAAGCAGCCTACCTCCTTCATTTATGAGCTACCAGCTCGATTGGGAACACTTCTTTGTGTATGTCATCCCATGGAAGAGTGCTTCCTCTTCCGCATGCCTGTCAGAGCAGCAACACTGCTCTCCTGAGCCACCCGCCATGCCAGGGTTTAAACTTTGTGCTGCCTGCAGCAAGGCCTTCCTGCTGGATGACCCCCAAGTGAAGTGCCTTTGGTGCCTGGGTGAAGCCCACTTGGACACCTCCTGCTCCATCTGTCCATCCTTCAAACCTAGGACAATAAGAGACAGGGAGCAAAGGTGCCATGTGTTGGCATCAGGGCAGGTGCGGCAGCCCACCCCCAAGGCTTCGGGGTCTTCTCCAGCACTGTGTGCCTCTTCAGCCCCGGAGCCCTCCTGGCACCGATCAGTGTGGGGCCACGGAAGGGTGGGCTCGGTACTGGTCCAGGTACTGCGCCACCAGCACCAGTCCCAGTCTCCCTCTTGGGGGTCACCGGGGACCACAAGGAGTCGGTGCTGCTCCCTGATACACCGGAGGCATTCAAAGCAGCGAAGGTGCTCCTCTTATTGCGGACACCGCCCTCCCCGGTGCCCTCCAAGAGAAGGGGTAAGCCAGCCTTTGCCTTCTGGGCCTGGCCCCACAAAAGGCACCAAACACCCTCTCTGGTTTCAGTCCCATGTTCCCCGGCACTGGAGCCTCCTAGCCAGAGCGCTGGTACCGTTGAGCTTTCTCCTCAGCACCATATCACCTTGCCATCTCCAACACCGTCATTGTGGTCCCGAGCAGCCTCCCCTCATTGAATCCAGAGGAGGGTGCCTCAAGGGGGTCTAAACAGCCCTGTCCTAGGTTCTCCAGCATCGGCACAATTTAGGTATTGACCCCATGAATGGTCTGTACAAGAGACCGTGTTGAGCGCTTGTGGTACCACGGAGCTCCCAGCAGCTCCAGCACCAGCCAGAACTTTAAACCCTGTGCCATGTTCATAGACGGGAGATCTCACAGCACAATTTGACCTTCTGTGCCGTGTTGCTGCATATACAGGGATGGCGGTTCAATCCCCTGAAGGGCCCACCAACACACTATTTGGGCCAGTGATCTCATCCGGTGATCCTGTTACGTTCCCACTCCACCTTAGCATGCGTGACCTTGCATCATCATGATGGCGAAGCCCAGGCTGTATTCCCCCTGTGTCTGATACGGTGGGCCTAAAATATCAGGTCCTGGGGACACAGTTCCCCTGTCTTATCCACCACCCGGTACAGTCTTGTGATGTGGTGGAGGTGGCCTTAGGTCCAGGCCAAATTCCCAGCGATCCCCTCCTGGTGTCGAGGGACACGAGAGAGGTAGACCTCCTAAGCCAGAAAGTATATTCCTTCTCTGACCTTCCAGTTACACATGGCGAACAACCAAGCCCTGGTGGGCAGATACATCATTGGCATGTGGGAGTCAATGAACAAATTTAGACATCTACTCCCACAGGAGGCTATGGAGGATTACAACGCCTTCCTAGAGGAAGGCAGGATAGCATCCCTGGACCTTCTCCTCTTGGCTTGGGATGCAATAGACACAGCCTCCCATACAATGGCCTCGGCCGTGACCCTTCACCGTGCGCATGGCTTAGGCAGGCTGGGATACCCCGGGCCTCACAACAGGCAATCTTTGACCTCCCTTTCAGTGGGAAGGACCCTTTCCCAGCGGACACCAAGGCCATTATCACTAGTGCCAAGGACCCCTGGGAGGAACTCATGTACTTGGGTCTCCTCTCCTCAGGGGCCCCTGAATGCCCTCCTTCCAAACAGGAGTTGTATGCTGTCCTGACTTGCCCTTCTCAGTGAAATGGCTGAGTCATGGCATTCTAACCCCTCTGGCCCCATCAGTTTCTCCTGTCCCAGGGCCATGCCCACCAGCCCTACTCCCCCACCCCCCCGTGTAGAGGGACTTCCCTAGAGGTTGCAACCTCTCATCCTGGCTGTTGGTCGTTGGTCTCCCCTTTAGACAGGGACCGGGTACTGGCCCAGTCCCAACCCACTCCCTCCTATTAACCAGAGTAATGGGTGTAAAACATACACCCAAAGTTCCTCTCCTAGGGGTGCCACCCATGAATCCTCATTTGGTCTTTCCCTGTCGGGGAGGGAGCCCCCCCTTTTCTTCCGTTGCCACACTCAACTATTCTCCGCTCCCCTGTGGGTGCACAGGGCAGAGGCCAGGATAACCTCCATAAGTCTTGGGTGGAACAGCATTTTTCCTTGCCATAGAAGTCAGGGACACTCCCTCTCATGTCCCTGTTGTGACTCAGCCGAACACCTGTTCGCTTAGCCTTCAGGGCCATGCCTCACAATCCCTTGTGCCCTGACCCCATAGATCCAAAATGGTTTTGTCCCTATCTCAGCTTGGGACCCTCACACCTTTCTATCATTTTGAAGGCATCCTCCGTTCCTGCCTTCAGTCCCACAGAATCCTTGTGACTTACTATATGACACAATCCCAACCCCCTCCTATCCAGCAGTTGCCCTCCAGGTCTCAGGCCCTATCTCTTACCGTTCCCAAGTGGCACACCCTCTGGGATTTCTGGACAGGGTATCCCGCTGTCACCTGGCTGTGGCGCTAGTGATCATCAGCAGTGTTGGGTGTTTAGAAGCCAATATCTTAGACCTGACCTCTCATACCAGGATCAGAGACCATTAGGGGTTGTTACCTCTGCTTTCCTAGTCTCAACCCAAGGTAGGCTGTCTCTACATTGGGGAGAACATGCCCGGGGGTACTTTGTCATGAGAGGGCCTCTGGCCTGAACCCCAGGCTTTTCCCTTCCCAAATTAAAAGAGGATCTCTTGTTGCTAGTGGAAGGGAGCCTTGCTCCCCCAGTACTTTAGCTCTGGCTTTCTGACGGACCAGGGGTCTTTACCAGGCAGTCACAGATACCCAGGGACTCTATGAAGCAGAGTTTCATCACCTAGCACTCTGGGACGCAGCCTAAGGCTGCTCAATGAGTAGTCTAGGGTGGATGGAAAACCTCTGATAGCCATCCGCTAACTGGCAGCATGGACCCATTACCCCAGCCCGTCTCCCTTTCTGCAGGTTGGGACCAGATGACCTGGGACCACCTGGCTCTTGCACTCTTTTTGCAGGGTGAACCCTTGTACAACTCTGGTGGGCAGTCTTTATGATGCCACCCAGAGGCTCGTTACAAATATTCTTTGTAAATTCTGCCTTAAGTGGCTCTGGTGCCTGCACACCAGGCAGGCGTCTTCCAGTAGACTACCTGTTGAGGTACCCTACGGACCAGCCATCCTCCTTCCCCTCAGGGGGAATGAAGTGTCTGCCCGACTCAGGCCGTCGAGCCCTGATCTTTACCCTCAGGCTGGTGATAATACTCAGAACGGTGGCCTAGGTGGGATTCTCCTGCTCCTCTTCAGGAGCTTCTTTACCAATGGGTGTTCTCCATCAGAACACCTGTCCTCGCAACATGGGCATATGGCAGTTATTCTTCCCAGTAATTCCTACACATTAGCCAATGGCCTTGTTTAAATAAGGCTCTACCTTCCCAGGCTTTCTGCAGCAGAGTTAACCCTTAGGACGCACAAATTTTGGTGCCAGGCAGCCACAACAAGGACGGCGGGAACATGTTGCCAGCCCGTCCCTCAAATCGAGTGGTGACCTCGGTTCTGGGCAAACCAGATGACCCTTGTAATTGGTCATCTATTACTCCCTCAAAGCCGGGGGGTGGGGGGGAAGCAGAGAAGAAAATTGGTCAAAAGGGATAATCGGAGCTATGCCTCATCATGGTGACAAACCCCAGGCCCACTTAGCCTGAGGGAGTCTTTCCCCTCTTGTCCATTACATTCTTGAGATCTCTCTCTCTACCCCTTCTCTTGAGTTCCTGGTACTGGGTGTCTCAGATGCTATCCATTTTAATGTTGGGTGTGCCTCCGTTGGGTATGCAGCTCTATGGCCTCTGTGGCAGAAGTGCTGCAAATATGGAAAGTAGTGCTGAGACTTCAAGCTGTGGAGAAGGGTTTCTCCCCTGTGGCTGAGTTCCCTTGTTTTGATACCTTTGGCCAACTGTTGATTACCAGGTATCAGTTGCTAGATGCTTTCCCTTGCTTTGGTGTAAGGGCTTGGAATGCTTAACAGTTCCCTTCCACAAGAACATCGGGAAGGTTACGATGTTTTTGCTGAAGACATCTTAACCTTAGGTGACACCTTAATAATGCTGTCATTGGCCCTGGACATGGCTGGCTGCGCCACCCTGACAACTGGGATGAGCAGTCTTGTCTCTCAGGGCATTAGAAGTATGCATCACGCCCTACTTGGCAATACTCCCTGCCCCGTTCTCCCGTCACCCCTTTGGTCCGACTAAGAAAAGGGTGGGGTTTTTCCCCCTTTGTTTCTCTTTTCCCTTTTCCTTGCGTTCCGCAGTATTTGGTACCCATACATAGTAGACAGATAGCTTCACACTCCAATTGATACTAGTGCCAGGATTCTGGACTTCTCTTCCTCAGCAGTTCCTTAATACCAACTGCTCAGATCCTTTAGACTGAGTTGCTTCCTCGGTTACAGCACCTCCACTGGAAGCCTCAGATTAAGGGATGTTAGGCCTTGCTGCTTTTCGCAGATCAGCAGGCTCTCCACTACAGCGGGACTCATGCTTTATTGGTCCTTGCTAGGAAGCTGAACCTTAGCTACCATTTACCTTGGTTTGAAGAGTCTCAGTGTTGAGCTCTTTTTCCTCAAAAACCCCCCATATAGGGTTCTTCCTAGTGGGCCGTTTATCCCCCACTGGGGTCAGATCTCCCAGCTCAGGTTCCTCTCTACCTGGTCCTCGGGCCCAAGGCTGACACCTTGGGTCCCTCCCTGGGACCTCACTGGCCTGAGGTTGGCTACCCTGTGTGGGAAAGCAGTGCTGGAGGTAGACAGGGCCAACTCTGCCCGCCACCCTTGAGCACGGCCAGTAGTCACCTATTACTGAATGTATCCAAGCAACGCTTGAAGAAGAATGGTAAGTTACTTACCAGTAACTGTCCTCCTTCGAGATGGGCTGCTCGAATTCATTCACAACCCTCCCACCGTCTCCACAAGTTGGGGTTGGCAACTTTTAGGGACTCAGGAGGGGCAGAGTGGCGGCCATATATATAGCCACGTGGTGGTGTGTGGGGGGTGGCCACCAGCCCTCTTCTGACAGGCTAGGGCAAAAAGTTTCAGACCAGTCGTACACTGCAGCACTGATACACCTATTATTGAATGAATCCGAGCAGCCCACCTCGAAGAAGGTTATTGGTAAGTAACCCATTGTTATGTATAGCTCCTGGAAGGATAACTTATGTCTTCTAATTAGTATTAAGCCCCTTGGGGGCACGATGTATGGGCCACTAAAGTAGCCATTTGTAGTTCCTGTTGTTTTCTTGAGTGCTGTAAAGGGCTTCCCTCCTGCTCTTTATGTAAAAGGAAATGAAGCCCTCTACAACTTCTTCCCTCTGCACCTCCACTTGGGCATCAATGCAGCAAAGGGCAGTGCTAGCAGAAAATGAAATTGCATCAAAAATTTGTAGTAATAGAAATGTTTCTACTGTGATTTACTGGCACTTTAAGGCCACTTGATGCTGCTCCAGTACTACACTGCAAGAGAGCACTTCAGATCACTGCCCACTTGGGTTTTGTAAGTAGCTGGGTTCTGGAATGGAGGGAAATGTAGATCTAATTTCATAATCTCATCATTGTAAAATGTGTCCTCACATCCAACCCTATCATACAAATACACTTTGGAACACATGACTAAGTTGCATTAACTATCTTGAGCTCTAAATTAAATATTTTTTCTAACTTCATGCCAGGTTATTTTTAATAGCACCTTCTTGATCTGAACTTCTTGCCCACCTCTTTATGTCCAGACACTTCAGAACACCTGTGGATAATGGGGGAAATAGACATGCTGCTTATGATTGTGCACTGCTGAATCTTTTGCTGCTGCTATTCATTTACTGCCATCTTCTGACATGATATATGGTTGCTGCTAATGCAATTTGTCACCTGTCAGAAGGATGATGACATGTCTATGTATGTGCTGAATTGCTAGGCGGTACTGGTAACTTGTCTTCCTTTTAAATGCCTCTTTCATTTCACACTTAAGTTTTATATTCTTGTAAGAATTCATATGTCATTTGCTGTTTATCTTAGAGATACTGAACTAGAGAGCTAAGATACTGGATCTGAATGTCCAAAGACCTTTTGGGGAAGTTCAGAGCCAGATATCAGTCACACATTTTCAGATCTCAGCCTTCATTTTAATCAGCTTATCAGGAAGAAGTAAATAACAAAGAAGAGTAAATTAAACAAACCGTTACTTCCGTTCTCATGTTGAATCATGAAGGGGAGCACAATATGAACAAATTGTGATGAACCTAAAATGTTGGATTTCTACATATTTATGTATTAAGTTTTTGGTCTTGTGTACTGATATAAGACATATACTCTAAATTGATAAAAAGGTTTTACATAGCCCAAATGAATGAAATAATATTTTTATAATGCCCTATTATACATTTTTGGTTAGAAAAATGTATAACATGTTCTTATAAAATTCAAGAGTAAAGTTCATGCAGTAATGGTTAATTAGTATATAAATACTTTAATTTTGTAGAAAGAATGTACTTGATTTAGGTGAACTTTTTTTTTTTCTCATCTGTTTCATATTAGAAATTCCCCAAGGACATTTCCTTCTAAACAAGAGGGGAAAGATTTGTGTGTGGTACTGAAAACCAATTTTAAGTAGCCACATCTAAAAGCAGGGGCGTCACTGGCTGGGGGAGGGACCCAGGGCATGAGCCCAGGCCCCGCCCTTGGCTGGCAGGCCCTGTCCCCAGGCGCTGCCGTGCCGCTGCAGGCAGCCAGGCCCAGGATCCCAGGCCGGGGACGGGGCTGCGGGCGGCCAGGGCCCGCATCCCTGGCTGGGGATGGGGCTATGGGCGGCCAGGCCCTACATCCCTGGCCAGGGACGGGGCCACGGGCGGCCAGGCCCCGGATCCCCATAGAGGGATGGGGCCACCGTGGCTGCCGGCGTCTGGGCCCTGGATCTCTGGCCTGACTGGGCTGGAGATCTGGGGCGCTGGCACTGGGGTTCGGGGCACATGCCCCGGTGTGCCCAGCGCCAGCAATGCCCCTGTCTAAAAGGATTTTTAATTGTCTCTTGTATTACCCTTCACCCATAAGATTAAATCCTGAGTATGTCAAGGAAACATGCAGATAAATTCCATCCAGGAAGCAATCCAGGCTTTAGGCATTTGGCACTGATTCTGCTCCCATTTAAGCTCCATGACAAAGGCCCATTGATTTCTATGGGAACACGATCACACTGCAAAACAGAAGTCAAAGACATGTCAGAAGCCTTTCAGACAACAGTAGTGAATTTAATTTGTTGAAGTTCAGTGGTTATGTTGGTGTGTAGAAGGTTAGAGAGAGTAGGAGTTATTATTCCTGACAACACTGTTATCACTTGCAGGTAACCTCTGCCAAAGTGTTGCAATTATCATTTTCTAGTCAAGACAAGCTAATGAGAAAGGGTGTTACACAGTAAGATAGAGGCCTTTGTTTTGTAGAGGAAGTTGGGAGATTGCACAGGGTCTCCCTCCAGTGTATCTGGTGAAGATTAGGGCTGTTTGCTGAAGTCCTCCAAACAAAAATTCTGAAGTATAAAATAAACCAATGAGAAGCTAATGGTTTTATGCAGAGCATTGTGTAACCATTTGCCTGTGCAATGCTGTGTATACCTAAAGTTGTATTGACATAAAAAAAGAGAGCTGGGGTAGAAGTGATAGGGTTTTTTTGTTTTGTTTTGTTTTTTTTGTTTGTTTGTTTTTGTTTTTTTGGATATTTTCATAGTGAGAGATTCTTTAAATGTAGATATCTTGTGATGAATAACAAAAATGTGTTAACTGTTAACTCATTTCTTGAAGGGTTTATATTTTGTATGTTTCCCAAATTCCCATTATGGGACTTTAAAAATTTAATATACATAGATCTTGTTTTATGGTACTGATTTTTTTACTGAGTTCAAAAATCTTCCTGCTCTGTACTGTAAGGCAGTGGTTCCCAACCTTTTCTCTGCTGTGGCACACCTTGATGCATTCAAATTTTTTGAGGCACACAACCATTAAAACTCATGAATATTCAAATTAGCTCCAAATAACATGACTATTTATGAACCATGGCACAGTGGTTCAGAAATGCTGCTATGTGGGGTAATAGGGGTAGCAGAGCAGGGGTGCCAAGAGTGAGGAGGTCAGGAGTTGTTTGCAGTGGCAGGAGTGAATGTGGGGAGCAAAGCAGGGCAGGGGTGGCAAAAGAAGACAAGGGGAGCCATGTGGGGAATAGCACACGGGTGGCAAGAGGAGAGGGAAGGGAGAACAAGAGTGGCTTTGTGGGGGGACATGGGGTGTGGGAAGGTAGGGCAGGGGAGTATGGTGCAGGTCCCACCTTCCCTTTTGCCACAGTGACTCCCTGCCACCAAGGGCAAATCCTCACCCCACTGCTGCTCCCTCCCACCACAGTGGGTCCCATTTCCCCCTCCTTCCCCAGCCCCCTGCTGCCCCTGATGGAGCCTCCCTTCACTGTAGGGGCCAGAAGTAGCCCTCCAGCCCCCAGCTACACCCCCCAGCTATACACTCCCCCAACCAAATAGCCACCCCCACAACCCCAGTTACACACTGTTATACATCCACTCCCACCCACCTCTGCTACCCACATGCTCCCTGCCCCACACAACCCCCAGCAGCTCCCCTCAAAGCCCTTACCTGGGCTGTTTGCAGGCTGGCTAACAGGCTGGGTACTGGTTCCCTGCCACAAACTGCTCCACCCTGCAGGGGGGGGGATTCTTACACTCCCCGCCTGCCAGCTTTCTGCTGGCTGGACTTAAAGTAGAACAAGGGTTAAGGTGGAGCCACCAGAACACTGCATTCGGGCTGTTCCTGCTATTTTTAGTGGGGCCCTCGAACTCTTCATTCTGGTGCCTTCCTCTATTTTTAGGGGGGCTGGAACACTGCCAGGCTAAAAATAGGGGCCACCCCAGACCTGTGTGCATTTCCCCCTTATTTTAACCCTTGCCTTTTTCCCAGCCCTCCACAGCCCACATGGCTGGGCTGAGCAGGGAGGGAACTCTAACTCTAGCTCTCCCAGATTCTCATGGCACACTTTGGGTGTTGCCATGGCACAGCAGTGTGCCACAGCACACTGGTTGGGAACCACTGCTGTAAGGAATATACCTAAGACTTTTCAAATCAACCCATATAAAAAAACTAATAGCCTGGTGGCTAGGGCATTTACCTGAGATGTGGGAGACCAGGTTCATGTACTTGCTCTACACGATTTAGCCTAAGAACTTGAACCCAGGTTTTCCACATGCCAGCTGAGTGTGCAGACTACTCAGCCATGTGTTTGTCCCTTTCAACTCTCCTGTTGAAGAGGCTCCGCTTTAAATGAATAATTAGTCATTGGGTCAGTATCTTAAACTTGTGTCCCATTGTAGTATAATGGCATGACATGGGCAGTCTCCAGCTCTCTCTGGTACGATGAAAAGATGGCCCAGCAAGGGACAGTGAAAGAGACCCATCACAGTACATTTCCATAGCCCATTCTCCAGCAATGTAGAAGATCCAAGATAAACTCCATCCTCTACTCTAGCCAGAGGAGGGAATTAAGTATCAGCCCCCTACATCCTGGAAGAGTACTGTAACCACCGGGGTGCAGAAACTCCTCTTCCAGAATCATTCTTCCTCTGGGCATTTACTCATCCTAGCATTTTGTCAAAATCCTCAAAAATTAAATGGAAAATGTTCAATAGAAACAAAAAATTTCACTTAGAATTTTTTAAAACTTTGGTTCACTGAAAACTGGATTTTTTGGGGGCTTGACTTGAAATTAAATTTTGATATTTCCAAATCTCCATCAAACAAACAAAAACAAAACTATTATTGGCATAGTTCTTCTCAGTGTCTTGAGAATGAGACCCAGAACAGAACCGCACTCTTATCTGAACCGGAATGGATTCAACTTTTCAGGTATACAAGTGTGATGGGACAACTGCCTCTTGGGCTGAGTTCCATGAAATATAGAGCACCCTCAAGTGCATATATCTGTATGTTATTTTTGTCTGTGTTTTTGTTCATTTTCTGGAAGATGTAACTATCTCCTGTTAAATTTAGGCAAATAATTTTCATTTGAGATTTAAGGCCCCAGCAAATATAAAACATTGATTTGGAAAATAATGTTTTTACCCCTCTCTTTGCTGCCTTATATTGTTTAATAAAGGCCTAAAAACATCTAAAATATTATTTGATTTATATTTATACCTTAGTGATAACAGAGCAGTCAGGTCAGGTCTTGTCTTTCTCTTCCTTACTGGAGGCTTTGAGAATCTAGGGAGCACTTGCAGACATTAAGGCTATATCTACACCTCAAAATCCTAGTTCAAACTAGTTAGTTTGAATTACTTTGAAATAACTTAGTTTGAACTAGCATGTTGCCACCAGAAGCCCAAATTGAACTTGCATGTCCATGCACAGGCACTTGCTAGGTTGGCTTAGGAGGGGGTATCCTGGAAAGTGTGGCAACATGGTACCCAAGAAGGCCCATTCTCCCAGCCAATTGCAAAAAAACAGGAAGGGACCTCAGCCCTGTGGCCACTGTGGCTGGCAATAGGCAGAACAAGGAGCTCAAGGACCACACTCAGGTCAAGCAGGGTGCCAGAGGGGTGCCCAGCACTTGCTATACACTGCCCAGTGCTCTTGTCACCAGGGACCCCCAGAGGACTTGGGAGGCCTGGAGCAGATGTGACGTGAGGGACTGCCCTCACCATTCCATCCATACAAGTCATACCACCTCTCCCCACCCTCAGGTTTCCTCCTATCCCAGCTCACTCTGGCCACCTTCCCAGTTACCAAGTCCCTCTTAGTTTACCCAGCCCCATTGTTCCCTGGGACCTATAAGAGTCAGAAGCTGATGCAGGGGCCAGGGCAGGCGACCCCCTCCTTGAAGGTGCAAGTTTCTCCTGTGCTCCCTGATGGCCCTGTTCGTCACCTGCAGCACACTCTTCCTTGACCCCAACAGAATGGAGGCAGGCCGGAGCACCACCATCATGTTGGCCCTACAAGCTGCCATGCTCACCGTGGTGTCTTCTATGCCCCATCGCTTCCAGGAACGATGGAGGGTCCTCTTGGTGTGCCTGCGCCTCACAGAGTGCACCATCCCTGACATTGCCAGTGCCTGCTGTGTGCTGAACAACCCCTGTGAACTGTGGGGAGATGGAGAGGGTCCCCCCCAGCTAGATGGCTGAAGCCAAGCACCTTCCTGGGCAGGTCAAGCAGCCCAATGCCATGCCCCGGACACAGTGGGCCCAGTGGTGAGTTATCATAAAAGACACACCAAAGAACCACTGCCTCAGCGAGGAGTGCTGAGGGCTGAGCCCGTTAGCAGGCACTATCACCTCCCCCGCACTGCCCTTGCTAAATTTTTTTTTTAGTTCGAACTAGGCGAAAACCTAGTGGGGCCATGGCTCATATTAGTTTGGACTAAGTTTGCTTAGTTTGAACTACCAGTAATTTGCTATTGTAGACATAGCCTAACTGAACAGAGGGCTAACAAAATATTTTTGACAAAAATCAAGATTTTTAAATAGATCAAAAATTATTCCTCTCTAGTCTCAGCTGTTTGTAATGTTTTAATCCCCCTAACAGTCAAATATTAAACAAAAAAAACAAAAATCTATTCCTTTTCTACTGATTGAAAAACAAGTGGAGGTGGGGTAGGCTGAAGAGCTAGCAGAAATCAAAGGGAGTTACTCTGCATTTAGTTACATGAAATGGAAACTGACCCAGCATGATTAAATGTTAAAACTGCACAATAACTTTAACTAAATATTTCAAGGGAGTCTCTATTAAGGTACTGCAGGATACATTTCAAGAGCATGTCTTTTCTAAGTGGATCTGATGGATACATCTCATTAGGTGGGAGAAAGAGAAGAGTGTTTAAATCCCAGCCCAAGTACTTACCTCCTGGGTAGGGTTACCAGAGACCAAAGTGCGGAAAGGAGGACAGGGAAATACAAAAAGAAGGACATTGGAGGACACATGGAGAAAAGGTAATATTACTATAACTGTCACTCATTACCGTATTATGTCATGGAAAATGGGTAATGATTAATGAATGCTTACCCCCAAATGCCTGCTCCCTGACTCCAGCTACTGCCCCCCCATCAGATCCCTCTTTCCCCATGTCCGCACACCAGCTCTCCATCTTCACTTCACCCCCTTCAGCCCATCAACCCACCATCCCAACCCCAACTTCCCACCCCCTCCACACTCTTTCCCTGGCTGCCTGATTGACTCCAAACCCCCTTCCCAGGCTTACTTACCAGTGGGGCAGGGAAGGGGCCACAGGGACTCTCAGCCATGCTGGGACTCTACAAATATGGCACCAGCTGGCCAGATGGGGAATGCGCTGTTCAGGCCCAGTAGGGGCAGGGCTTTCCCAGGTGCTGGGAAAGGTAAAGAGGGGTGGCCAGTCTTGCTCCAGCCCAAAGCCCCTTGAGCCAGCCCTGGGAGGATGTACCAGAGTGCTGTTTTCTGGAGTGGTGTTCTAGTTTTACGGGGCCCCAGAATGCTTCCACCTACATATAGGGGGCCCCAGAAAGGTATTCCAGCATACTTTTACCCCTGCAAGTAAAAAAGCTGGACAAATTCATGCATTTTAAAAATGCTTGCCGGACGCAGCACGTGAAGGTAAAAAGGAGGACATGTCCTCCTTTTGCCGAACATCTGATAACCCTACTCCCAGATCACTTGATATGAACTCAAAAAGGTACGAAATTTGCACCATTGTTCATCTTTTTAAAGGCTTCAGGCTGCATCATGAAGGTTAGCATTGATCAGATATGGTGCTTAGGCATCAAGAAGAGAAGTCAATGAAAGCAAAACTAGTTCTGTACGTGCGTAATGGTGTAGAAAAATGGTGAAACAGGCTATAGGCCTATTGTCTCTGTCAGGGGAAAAGGCTAAATGAGTTTGAAAAGAGAGATTCAGCCAGTGAAACACAATAGTCTCTTTGCATGGTCTTGGCTATATCACACATCCAAAATAATATACAGGGAAAGAGGATGTTTCAATTATTTCTATCTACTAGCAACCTCACAAGGCAGGTAAAAAATTGGAGATTCAGTGAGAAAATTGTGCCCTGTCTTCTTTCCCTTTAGAGTTTACTGATAGAAGTCAGGTATGCTAAAAGAGGGATGCAGGGCAGGGAGAGAAGGAAAATGTCCCCACGTGTGCTGTGCTATTAGAAAGGGAAGCTTTCTAATGTGTGACTGCAATGCATATTTGTCATTAGAATTTGTATCTAAGATCTAATGTTTCAAATGAAAATTGCATGTCTAAATTTGGCGGGGTCATGTACAGAAGAAAGCTATTTTTTAACAGTCAAAAGTGAGTTGGTTAAAATGTAGGTTTAGGAATAGCTTGCAAATTGTTCATGTGCTTTGTCTCCTTTTCTCCCTTTCCCCTAAACAAATTGGGCACTAAAGTCCAGTCAGTTTGTAGAAATTGCTGATATTGGAGCTAAAAGACTGCAGTCTGCAATGAACTGTCAAGATTTAGTAATCAGCACAACTTCTGACTGTGCTAGACATAATTTTCTTACCTTTCTCATCATCTGGAAACTAATGGAATGAAAAGATATTTCTAGAAGAGAGCCATTAAAGAAAGCTGAGTATATATTAACTTCAGACCAGTGAGAAGAGAGCTTGCTTAGAAAATTAAGTAAAAGGTCATTTTAAAAAAAGGCCATCAGAAGTGTGAAATTAAAGACTTATTATGCTTCCATTGAAGTTCATAGAAGTTTTGAAGTTGATTTTACTGAGACATGATTGGGTTCTAAAATGATACTGCTGTAGAGGATTTTAAACCCATATTACATAATGCCATTATGAAAGCTATCACCTGACCTCAGACGAAACAGACCGATAACAAGCAGTGTTTTACACTTATGAAAACATTCCTAAATAATTGTCCAGTCCTTAATTTACATCTTGCTCTAGCACCCATTGATGTAAATAGACAGAAGCTCACTGTATCTAAAGGCAGGAATTATTGAAGGTTAGAATAAATGGATTGTAGCACCATCTACTAGTTTTTTTTAATACCTAGCCAAATCAGCACCTGGATGAAGTGTTGCTCAGTTACTGAATTAAGCTCAATCAATATAAAGCAGCTGTAAACTGCTTTAAGTGAGTCTGCACAAGGGTTTTTAGTGGTATAAATCAATTATTATAAAATGATTTTAGCTAAAGTGGACAACTTGTGTATGTGGGAAGGCCATGTGTATTATAGGTGGGAATACAAGAATGTAAAGTGTGTGTGGAGGGAGACAAGTTAAATTAAAGGCACATCTTGCAATCAGCAACTGTTTCACTAAATGCTTTGCAGATTAATATTGGAATAAATATTCAAGGAGGACAGATAAGCCTTTTATAATCTGAAGGATGTTACTCAATAGGTATTCCTGATATAGTTACCCATGTTGTTCCCAAGTCTTGCTGGACACAATTACAAGCCCGAACAGTGTAATTCTCCAAAGGCTGCTAAATTAAACGTGCCTAAGAAAACAGTAAATTTACATAATTTTATTAAAAATGTCTGCAATAGTATAAAACAAGCAAGGAGTCCTGTGGCACTTAAAGATTAACAAATTTATTTATCTCATGAACTTTCATAGGAGAAAATCCTATTTCATCAGACTCTTTGAAGATGGGAAAACTTACAGAATGGGAGGAAATAAATGCAGGGAATTGTAAGTCTAGGGAACAGGTCATACTAACAGCAAATCAAAGCAGTTGTTAAGGTTCAGGTGCTAAGAAACAGCACATAGAGAAAGGTGAAGTCAAATCACCTGTTGTAATGAGAAAAGAATCCATAACTATGATTTAATCCTGCTTTCACACAATCAAATCTGTATGGTGCCTGATACACCTGGAGCACCCTAATGGCCCTCTGCATCCAGATCCTACACCCCACAGGGCACTCCCATACCTAGATGCCTCCAGTGCCCTCCATCTCCTCACACTGCTGAACCCCAACCATTTTCACCTGGACCCCTTTGTAAAGCTCCATTCCCTCTACACCTAGAACACTCCAATAAGCTCCTATGCATACAGTTCACTCTGCTCCCCACATCCAGATCATCTACCAAGACGCCTTAACTTGGATTGCCACACTCCTGGATCCCTCCACATTTGTATCCTGCCAGCCTGTGCCTATTTGCCTCGTGCCTGGATCAGGTGCCAGGAGTAATTCTTTCCCTTTTGCTCAATGTCTTGGTGTAGATACCAAAGGCTCCAGAATGTTTCTGGGGCAGACCTGGCCATTGTGCTGTGTCTGGGTTGGGGGTAGCCTCACTACTGAATCCATGTCCTTGAGCAGGACTGTAGTCAGGGCCATCCTTGGGGGGCAGGCAAGGAGCCCCAGGTGAATTGCTCTCTGCAGGGTCCCCACTCAGTCCTCCTTGCACTGGGGGCCAGGGTTGGCCAGCTCAGAGGGGAGGGGCAGGCCTGCTTCACCTCTGTGCCGGCCGTTCCCCATCCAGGACACGGGGCGAACCAGCCAAAAGCAGCAGCTGCGTTCAACGCTGTCGCTCTCCCCCTTCTGCCCACAGCCACATGTGCTGCCTTTGCCTCTGTGCCAGAGGCAGTGGGGAGGGGGCAGGAGACAGCACAGTCACGGGGCAGCAGTATGGGCCCTAGGCTGCCTCCTGCTTCATCCCTGCTGCCTCCAGTAAGAAGCCAAAGGCAGCACATGGCCTGCGTGGGGAACAGGAGTGCTGAATCCAGCTACCGCTTTTGGCCAGTGTGCCCTGTTCCCTGGATGGGGAACAGCTAGCTGGGGGGGGGGAAGCATTTCAGGCGCCACATTGCCCACTCATGGTAGGACAACATGGGGCCCGCAGAACTGTGGGGCCCGGGGCAATTGCCCCTTTTGCCCACCCCTAAAGACAGCCTTGATTGTAGTACAGATTTTTTTTTTTAATTTTCAGAATAGAATTCTCCCAGGAGTATTGTGTTCTCTGAATGCCTAGCTGTATACCTCCACTTTCTTGGTGGGTGGGTGGGTGTGGTGGTTACTGGCTCTATGGCGGTAAGTGTGGAAGTATGTGTAGAAAAAAAGTGGAGTATGGGAAGCATAAGTAGTACAGCATAAAATAAAATGACAGTTGTTTCTTTTTGCAAGATGTATTCATCAACAAATAGATTTTATTTGTGCAGTAGTTGTTTTGTACAAATCAGTTATGTTAATCCCCACTCATTAAAGTAAGAAATAACTTTAGCAACTGTGCAGTCCTTGTTGACAAATGCTGTCATTTCAAGATTGAAGTCTGTGCATCACTGGAAAAGTCAATAAATGCTATTTATCTTGGAACCAGCACTGCTTCAGCAATAAGCAAGGAGTCCTGTGGCACTTAAAGACTGAGAAATTTATATATCACATGAGTTTTCATGGGAGAAAATCCCACTTTCACAGATGCTTTGAAGATGGGGAAACTTGCAGAATGAGAGCCAAATAAATGCAGGGAAGTGTAAGTTCTGGGATCAGGTTGCACTGTAACAGCAAATCAAAACAGTTAAGATTGAAACACTGAGAAACAGCACATAGAGGAGGGTGAGGTCAAATCACCTGTAGTAATTGGAAAACAATCCATAATCATGATTTAATCCTGCTTTTACACAATCTAATCTGCATATCAGTTCCAATTCTGCAGTTTCTCTGCCTGGTCTTGATGTGTTACCGATTTTGCTTAAGCCCAGCTAATAACAAAATAATCAATAGAGTGATTAGGAAGATTGAAGTGCTCAGCTATTTTTTTTGAATGTTCTGATTTCTGATGTCAGTTTTGTGCCCATTTATTCTTTTGTGCAAAGATTGTTTGTTCTGTTTGTCCAATGTTTAAGGTGTGGGGGCGTTTCTGGAACATGATGGCATGAATTTGTGTTCGTGGATGGGCAAGTGAAAGAGCCCTTGATGGAGTAGCTGATTTGATTAGGTCATATGATGTGTCCTTGGGCCAAGTTGGCAAAGTGGTTTGTTGCAAGGGCATGTGACTGCTCAAATATTTCTGTTAGGGCTGTAGTTGCTGGTGAGTATCCATACAAAGTTAGGGGGCTGTCTGTAGGCAACGAAAAGTCTGTCTCCCAAAGCTTGAGAGAGTGAGGGATCATTGTTTACAATAGGCTGTATGTCCTTAATGATGATGTATTATAGAGGTCTGACTTGGGGGTTGGATGTGATGACCACTTGTGTTTTCTTTCTTTCTTATTTTGCTCCTATTCCATAAGCTACTCCATTTTCAAAGCAGCTGAAGTGGGATCTTCTCCCACAGAAGCTCATGCAATAAATAAGTTTGTTTGTCTTTAAGTGTTACAGGACTCCTTGCTTGTTTTGCAGAACTAGACTATCACGGTTATCCCTTTGGAACTTTGCAATAGCGTAATGGAGGATGTCAAGAGAAATCTACGCAAAATAAAAATGAGGAACATTACATTCACCTGTAGCATCACTGATATTTGGCTTTGATTTGTTTAGCTTTAGTCATTTGCTTGGCAAGTATCTAATATTTCTGAGGACCAAGATCTGAGCTGGCAGAGAGGGATGGTGATCTCTAAGTACGGAGATAATGGTTTTGAATTGTCTGGGAGCTAGGTGACTGCACAGCAAGTATGTAAAGGGATGAGCTAATACAGCTGCCAATTCTAGTTTTACTCCTGCCTTTTTTATTTTAGGAGAGGACTTTCCTAGTCTCTTCTAATCCTTTTAAAAATGGGTTTTCTCCTATATTGTAAGTTCCCACCTATCTTGTTTTTCCCCCATCTTTGTGAGTGTTGTTGCATATGCTGAGCACCAAAAATGGAAGACAAATTGAAAACTGCAAATGTTATATGAGACTCAGTAGTTGCAATGAAGGCCAGGTTTTCAAGAGCTCTTCTTCCATGTGGGCACATCTATTAAGTAGTCAGCATATATAGTAAATCTCAGCTATGTTGTTAATGGGAGTTTCTAGAGAACTGAAAATCTGCCCCTTAAACTTTATTAAAAAAATTAAACAAAGAACCACTAACTTGACAGTCTTATGAATTTTTTGCATATCATTGGTTCTTATTTTACTTCCCTGTAAAATTGCAATGCATGTAACTGTTGTGTCACTGAATTCTGTGGGATACAACTTCGATCAAAGAATCTCCCTTCATATATTATGGGCTAGCTGAAAAACAGTTAAAACTGCAGAATGCAAGCTACACTTTGATTTCTCGAGACTTGATCTTTGTTTCTTCTTCTCTTTTTAAAATTGTTATTCAGACTGAAAATAAGTGTTTGATTTTTTTTTTTCTGTGTGGCAAACAGGAGCTTCTGCTATTCCTGTTCCTTACTAATGACTGCCTGTGTGGGGCTGTCCACCCCTACACAACACCTGAAGGGTTAAAGGAGGCCAATATACTTATAGGCTGCAACTGCAGGGGAGATAAGGTCTGCTAAGGCCTAATGGTTGATAGAGCCCTGCTGAAGGAGGACCTAGGCTATGTTTATAGAGAGAGGAAGTTGGTCTTCAGGGAGGTTTTCAAGGAAGAGGATCGTATTGCAGTCATTCCCTAGAGTGGAGTGGAGACAAGCTGCTAGGTACAAGAAGGCATTGTAGGGAGATAGTAAGCCCTAGGTTCCCGCCTTTAGCTGCAGATTCTGTAAGAAGCAAAGGGTGGGGGTAGTTATGGGGAGCAGACAAAGCTCTAATGGCAAGCCAAAAGTGGACTAGAAGATGTGGAAAAAATACAGGAAAGAGTCTAGGGAAGCAACAACAGGCCTGGGAGTTAGCAGGCCATAGTTGCTAGACATAGGGTCCTTGGGTGTGGATGAGGATTAGTGTGTGGACTTGGCTTGCCCTGTGAGCTGCTGCATAACTAGAATAGGATCTGGCTGTGGACTGGAATTCAATCTGGAGGGTCATGAGGACAGCTGATCCAGTGGGACTGTGATATCCAGAAGGGGAGGGCTTATGAATCCTGGAGGATAAGGAGGGCTCATAGTGCAAGGAAGGGGGTAACAGATCTAAACAGAGCAAATTTCCAGATGCTGGCATAAAAAGACAACCAATAGTGAGTGAGACACCTGACACATTAAGAAAGTGGGTGCTACTGATCATGTGGGCTTAGTATAATTTGAGTGTAAAGGAAGCAATATGATAAACTTCCTGTATGGTCATTCATGTGTTTTGTGTGAACCTGCACAGACACATGGATATGAGTGTACCAAGGACAGTTATACAAATTGTTTGTCATTTTATAAAATAATGTTACATGAATTCACCTCAGAGTTTTCCTTTTGCAAAGAGGAACAACAGCTTCCACAAGTCACTATAACTTTGTGACAATGAAAAATGTCATGATTTTGCCCATAATAAAAACTTTAGCCTATTCAATGCAAGAGCGCTGGTATGATTAGACCTTCATGGCAGATTTGCAAATTCTCATGAATATCTACTGTTTCACATGTTAAACCTCTGTAAAGCATAAATTCTAAAACAGAGGGAAAGAGCAAGAGATGCTCACATTTTGGCAAACCAGACTGTGTTTATCTGGAATTCCCCATGGATTTCAGTGTAGAGTTCTTAAAAGCTGATTTGTATGGTAGGCTGGGCCATGATCTGTTTGAGGGAACTATATGAACTCTAAGCAAGAGCAAATGACTGAAACTGGAAAAAAGAAAGTAAATCCCCCACCCCCTTTTGCTTTCTGCATAAAAATTTCAGCCAGTTCTAATTTTGTTCTTGGACTAAATCCACTGGTTGATTCAATTTTGTTTAATTATGAGGTAACTCAATTTAGCATTGTGCTTGAAACAATTCAGGGCTCAAATAATAATCTCTAGGTTAGTATTACTGTGACATAGACTTTTCAGTGGCTATGGTATTGTTTGTATCAGACATTTTTGAGTACATCATGAAAAGGTTATACAGTCACTCACATTGTCATCTAATAGAATTTATTAATAAGATTATACTCTGTTTATGCCTGTTCATGTTTTTGGTACAGCTAAATAAAGGACAAAGAAACTTCTTGGACCAGCCAATGGGTGATAGCCCAGGTCAGGAAGTACACATCACAGTATTATTTCTCCTGCTGCCCAAATGGACGGGGAGGGAACACAATGGAGTGTGAGATAGGCTTCATACCTTCAGTCTGCTTGAAGGGTGAGGTTGCAACTGAGCTGTCTTGCAAAAGATGCATTGCACCACATAGAATCATAGGGTTGGAAGGGACCCCACGAGGTCATCTAGTCCAACCCCCTGCCAAAAAAAGCAGGACCACTCCCATTAGATCATCCCAGTCAGGGTTTTGTCCAGCTGGGACTTGAACACCTCCAGAGATGGAGATTCCACCACCTCCCTAGGCAACTTATTCCAATGCTTCACCACTCGCCTAGTAAGGAAGTTTTTCCTAATATCCAGCCTGGACCGCCCCAGCTGTAACTTGAAGCCATTGCTTCTCGTTCTGCCCTCTGTTACTACCGAGAACAGTCGAGCTCCCTCCTCCTTGGAGCAACCCTTCAAGTAGTTGAAGGTTGCTATCAAATCCCCCCTCAGTCTTCTCTTCTGCAGGCTAAATAAGCCTAGTTCCTTCAGTCTTTCTTCATAGGGCTTGTGCTCCAGCCCTTTGATCATTTTGGTTGCCCTCCTCTGGACTCTCTCTAATTTGTCCATGTCCTTTTTGTAGTGGGGAGCCCAAAACTGGACACAGTATTCCAGATGTGGCCTCACTAGTGCAGAATAGAGGGGAATGATCACATCCCTTGATCTGTTGGTAACACTTCTTCTGATGCAGCCATAGAGACCTATGAGGTTTATTCTGTTCCTTGGAGCAGCAAGGAAGTAGGGGGAGATTGAGGCCTTGTTCATACTAGAAAATTATTGCAGAATAAGCTGCCTTATGGAAAAACAAACCCGCCATATGCATCTGAATGTTCCTTGTTGTGTTATAAGTGCTCTGTTATACCAGAACAATATCACCGCCTGTGCGAGAGTCATCATGCCTATTGCAGAACACCCCTTGTGCTACAACATGTGGGTGAACACTGACAGAATTTTCTTCCACAGTAAGCAGCCTCTGGAAATGTCCCAGAATTCCAAGTCTGACACCCTCCTCTGGTCTTCTGCTTGGACTCTGCTGCTGTGATGCAACTAGTCCCTCCCTTATGTGAGTCCTGAAAACTTTGGAACTTTTTCCTGTTTTTCTGGGGCAATGTTGAAAAAGGGTGCAAGTTGCTGGCAGCTACAGTGAATGATGATATGGAAACAAAGCATCCCAGGAGAACTTGTAAATTTACCCACAGTGCTCCTCTCCTTTTATCCAGGGTTCCTTGTACTGGAAGCAGATGAGTGACACAGTGGGATAGGTGGCTAGAATTCAGTGCTCTTCTTTGCATTATAAGGAGCGCTGTGTGAACAAGCAATTGCACTACAAATACAATGCATTTATTATAGTGCAAAGACTTATTGTGATACAGTTGTCTAGTGTAGACATGGCCTGAGTCACAGACTCTTCCTTTGATGGCTTGATAGACAGCGCAACAATATGTTGCTCTTGTGTGGGCCCATCAGTGATCTAGCCCATCAAGAGTATTATCTGTCTATTCACTTACTCCATTCCATCAATAACACCAGGCTTTGTTCTCGAACAAATCTATACAGCATAATAAATATTTTAACTTAAGAATTCACTCCTGTAAAGGGTTATACCAGCCATACACTGGAAAACAGGAAGATGGTTATCTGCAAATATGGGCTCATGTGGCTTTGCCCTATTGCACCCATGAGAAGTGTCAGGGTTAGAGAGAGAAGCTTGTAAAGGAGATCCAGAGTTCAGCTGATGGCAGGCTAGAGAGGAGAGCAAACTTTGGTGTTCAGCTACTGGAAAGAACACTAACTAAAGGCCAGAACTTCAGTGGCCCCTCCTTGAGGAAAGGAAGTATCAGATCCTAATTCTTATTGAGGAAAAAGCCATTTCCCTCTACTCATGACCTCCACTTTATGTGCATTTATTCCCCTTGGTTTGGTTTACTGACTATCCAGGAAGGGGAAAGACTTTAAGATGACCTGGTTGGAGGGTCAAGTCACAGGAGGAAGACGTAGACCACTGTAGGCCTAGAGCTGCTGTCAGCTGGAGGAGGGAGCTGCTATGCCATCTCTAGCCACAAGAAGGCACTAGTGCTGCATCAACCCCTTAACAAGCCATCAGCCTATCCTGTACCCCAGATATCCTGGTGTAATTTAACATCAAGCATTTCAAAAAATGTTCAAATAATCCTCTTCCTTGTATAAAATTTGTACAAATAAAATTACATGCTCCAAAGTGTGCATGCCTTTTCCACTCCTCAGTGTACTCTCTCTCCAATTGCTTGGAAGAGGAAAAAAGGGCCTGTCAGCAACAATGTGCTGACAGACTTGGTGTGAAGTCTGAATTCCACAGCTGAGGGGCCCTTTCAGAATACGTCTTGCTGGCAGCCCTTGGATATTTATAATAAGTGTCTGCACTAATGTCAGCTGCTGAAATATGTTACTGGGAGATAGATGGTCTCTAGGGTAATTGAGCAGCCGGCTGTGAAGAGTTTGAGGGCTGGTCTATAAACACTAGTTTAGAAACAAATGTAGTTGGATCAGTGCCATTCACTAGTGTAGAAGGAGTTATACAGGTATAAATCTATTGTCTAGCTTTCTTCAGTGACTATTAAACCAGTATAACTGGGCCCACACATGTTGGTGTTGCACTGCTACAAATATCTGTCTAAACAAATGTGTAAAAACTGTCTGCAGACCAGCTCTTGCTCTTCAATTTACCATTAAGTACCCAGTCACCATGCTGGGGTGAGACACTGTGTAGACCAGTCCTTTTATGTCTTTTAATTTTGCCTTGTGTGGAATCATGCTTTAGTAGGGCCTGTTCTGCCCATTTTCTTCTCTGTTCCATGCATTGCAATTCATGTATTGTTGTTCTTAAGGTTCTTTACAGATATTTACGCTTCTCTTAGTTTGCTATGTTTTGTGTTTGGTAAACCCTCTGTCAACACCCTATTATCTTTCTGGAATGTATTTCTGTGATTTCACTCTGTGTCTCTCCATTTCATCTGTAATTCTGTCTTTGCTTTAATCCCAGGCAGAGGTACTTCGGGGTGTGTGTCAGCAATAGCAGACCTCTTTGCCTGCAGTGAGTGCTGCTTGATATTCTTGAACCTTCTTCCAGCTCCTTAGTTAAATATTTCTACCCCTCCTCCTTTGTTAGACTTCTAAGTGAGCAGTCTGGTGCTTAAGGCTGAAAAAAGCCCAAGAAAACCTCATTCCAAAGTCCCTGGTGACCTCCAATAAAATAAAAGTACAGCCACAAATTCTATTTTAGTTAAGTTATATTGCCTCATAAAAACAGTTCTCTAGAGGTGCAGCAAGCACATACTGGCAATGAATAATTCAATGGGGCACCTTGTAAATTTTGTTAAACTCCTAATCTCCAGATCTCATCATTTTGCCAACTTTTATTCTAAACAGCATTGCTTCATTGAGTGATGTGTGCAGCTACGTGGCCAGCCATATGTTACCTTCACTGCTAACTCCTAAAAATATTGCTACTTCATACACTAAAAATGAACAATAGATGGTTTGTGTGTCTCTAACCTGGTGCCTAAAACTAGAATCTTTCAAAGTGACCATGAGTGGTACTTATTGGAGCAATCATCGTAAAAGTTTTCAACTTATTATATAGCACGTGTATGAAACAATCAGACAGAACCAACTTCCATTCTACCTATCTTGCTGAACTGTTCAACACCTTTCATGAATGAGAAGGCACTTAAACCTTTTTGTTTTGTTTGTACAGTAAACAGTGCCAAATGCCATGTGTAGGTGAATTTAGTGACATCCTCTGCAATTTTAAGTATGAACTAGATATCCCACTAATGCAAGGGACTCATTAATGTTTGGCATTTTTCTCTAACAGCTCATATCTGAGCAATATAAAAGGATTTAAATTTGGGACAAGACATCTGCAGTGGCTTTGTGATCTCATATCTAGGGAAAAGCATCCACTTAGAATGTTCTCTTCTGTCATGAGAACATCCCTTAGGCACTGTAGAATTCCTTAATGAGTCAGTCATTGTCTTCATAATTTGACAGGTATTTGGTGTAGGCCAATTAATATGATACATTGCAGTTTGTGCACCAGTGATGTGAAACACTAATAGGGTTGCTGAGACATTATGAAATGTCATTAGCGTATCTAGCTGACATTACTAGGCCTTATTTCCTATAGTTTGTGCAAACAACTTTTGCAACTCTCAAATGAAATTTTGTGGGGGTAGACTATGTAATTATTTACCATTCTTGTTTGAGTACTGTGGTATTAGGTAGCCATTAATAGAATCATAATGCTCTGTCTTGACCAGTCAGTTTTACTATTTTCTTATTTGAGAATGGGGTGGTCTCCTCTGTTTTACATCGCTATCAGAGCATCTTCTACTGCTGCCCTAGCCCCAATGAGACCTTTGGCTAAAGGACTGGATTACTTTGTTGGATATCTGGTTATGTAGCTAACTTCCTCCACAGACTTTCTTCCTCTGCAGACAACTTTAAGAGGGGGACCAGATTGTCAGGTAGTGTCAACCGGCCAAGCTCCACTAAAACTAAAGGTTTGAGGCATGAGACAGGAAAGCTGTTCTTTTCTTGACTAGAAATTGGTGACCTTTTCAAAGGTGAGGATGGGTGGAATTAAGTGAAAAATGAAATGTCTTTCTGGGTTGCCAGGCTGCCCCAAAGGTCAGCTTCCAAGAATGCTCTGTCATCTGGATTTTCCAAAGGCAACTGTTGTAACAAGACTGTTGTACACAATCACAGCTGTGCCACTTTACCACAGAAAACAGGCCGTAGCACTCTGCAGAAAGGAATTCTGGGTTTATAAATTGAGTGTGAGGTTTGAGGAAGAACTGAGTCGCAGAAAACTGTGGTTTCACTAAAAATTCATAGTCCTCTTTGCAGAGGTTCTGTGCTTCTGTAGTTTTGCCTCACCCTGGCATATTTCTAATGGTGTAACTTTATTGCCAAAGATTCCCCATTGCCTAAGGAGTCGCTTTTAAAAGAATGTGGAGGTTTTATGTAGGAGAGAGCTTAGGCTCTAACTTTTCAGTGTCTAGAAGGTGATTAATATTCCCCACCTCATTCTCTCTTTTGTCCATTCATGGAACCTTGGTTGTATGAAGGATCTTCTTCAGAGGAACCCAACTCCGAGCTTTATGTCCCTCCATTTGAGAAGGGGGAGAATCTCAGGAGGAGGAGATCTTTACATGCATCATAGGAAAACAGTATCCCACAACACAGGCATTAGAGCAGCTGTGCAGTTCAAGAAAGTCACCTAATTTATTCATCTAATTAGAGCAATTCACCTAATCTATTTACCTCACTAGTGTGATTAGAGTAATTAAAGAAATTCATTTAATCTATTTTAATTTAACTTTCTAAAACTGAAACCGGTGACATTTTTCAAATATGTCCTGAATATCTTCCAGAACTAAGACCAAAAGGTAAAAGTGTCTCAGTGATCATCTGGTTGCTGGATGGGTTGGTGATGCTTCAGGTATGGTGATCCAGAAAGCAAATGTTCCTCAATTTGTATAATCACCAACTTGAGAGTCTCACTTGGTATTTTACAGTGAGTTGCTTGGAGCTCTGTGCTACTCTAGAGAGTGACACTGGAGTAAATAATAAAATAAGTTTATATCTATATATATTCCTGAACTCTTGGCATTTTTATATCTTAAAAATCAGAAGGAATTTATTGAATGTGAACTCTTATCTGTGATCAACAGGCCAGATTCTGTTCTCCATTGAAATAATAATTGGCTCTTAAAGACTCTAGACAGAAGAGGGACCAAATGGGCTTTGCTTTCACATTTGTTTGAATTCAGGTTAAGAGTGAAGTAAAGATTTACAATATCCTTGTCTCAGTCAGCACTGCATCCACCTCAGGACTTGATTTAAAGTCCACTAAACCCAACAGAAGGACTCCTGTTGATTCCAGTAAGCTTTGAGGGTTACACGTAAAAGAGGGCAGAGATTCTTTAAGGGGAAAAACATTTTACATGACCATGTAAATGAAGACTGCACTTCAACTAAAGTTGCTTGGAAACTTTGTCAATTTTTTCAACAAAACATCAAACAACAAGTTCATAAAGATATTCTGTCTGCTTTAGTTTGTACAATATACACATGGGCTCACGTTGAGGGCATGCAAGCTTTTTCTGTTTGAATAGTTTGTTACATTAATAGGATTTGGGTTTTTGTTTGTTTGTTTTAAAGATCTAAAGGGTGGTAGGTGCAGTTCAACTTCTAAGTCCCTCGGGCTACTTTGACATTTCCATATTTCATTTTCTATATTTTTCTATTGCATCATTTACCAACCACTAGAAACAAACTTCTGTGCCACTTCCCCATTAGGTGGTAGCTGAGTTGACAGAAGAAGCTTTCCTGTCAGCATAGCACTGTCTACACTGGGGGTCAGGCAGTACTGCTGAGAAGAATTTGAGCGTTCTAGTGGATTACAAATTGCATATGAGTCAACAGTGGAATGCAGGTACAGAAAAATAATCATTCAGTGGTATTGTAGTTAAGACAAAAGAGGCAATTGTCCTGCATTACTTGGCCATGGAGAGGCCTTAGTTGGAATACTGTGCCCGATTCTTGGGGTCACCCTTCATGAAAATATGGAGAAGTTGGAGAGAGTTTCAGAAGAAAGCAACAAAAAATTAAAATTCCAAAGGGGTAGCCATGTTAGCCTAGTTTAGCGCCAAAAAAAACCCAAAAACAAAACCCACAATGACGAGTCTGGTGTCACTTTTAAAGACTAACAAATCAATTTATCACATGAGCTTTCTTGGAAGAAAATATCACTTCATCAGTTGCTTGAAGATGGGGGAACTTACAGGATGAGAGGAAAATAAATGCAGGGGAGAGTAAGTCATAGGATCTGGTCAGACTGTAACAGCAAACCAAACCAAAACGGTGGAGTACAGAAATTAGCAGGAAGGTGGTGGTGGGGGGGGGGATAACAAGAAAAACAAAATTACCTGTTGTAATGGGAGAAGAGCTCAGTCTTTAAAACCTGGCCTATGAGGAAAGTTAAAGACTAGGCATGTTGAGTCTTGACAAAAGAGGAGTCGAGTGGAGGACCTGAGAGGTCTTCAGGTGTGTTAAGGACTGCTATGAAGAGGACAGAGATGAATTGTTCTATGTCCATTGAAGGTAGGACAAGTAATAATGTGCTTAATCTGCAGCAAGGAAGATTTTGAGTAGTTATTAGAAAAATGTTTCATAATTGGAGATTCCTTGTTTGTTTTGCTAATTGGAGGTATAATTAAGTTCTGGAACAGGCTTTCCAAGAAAGTTTGAAATTCCTGTCATTGGAGTTTGTTGTTAATATGTTGGAGTAGCACCTGTCAGAGATGGTCTAGGTTCTTCCTCAGCACAAGGGGCTTGGTTAGACTTCTTGAGGTCTGTTCCAGCCCTAATCATTGTGATTACTATGACAGGTTTTGTAGTGAATGTCTCAGCCCCCAAAGAAATAAATGTTTTTAAAACTGTAAAATATTTAATACATAATTAAAAAGGTGCTTGTTTTGATGAATTAGCATTCTGCATTTAAGAAACAGGATATGTACATAATTATGCATCAGGAATGAGGTTCATGCTAGTCCCAGTTTCTGCTTTCATACCACATTGGCTTTATCTCCTTCCTTGCTCTCTGGTCTCTTGAGCATTTCAGTTGATGAGCTTCCTCATCTCTGCTGCCTGGGCCTAACATGGGGACATTGAGAGCATGGCAGATACAAGTCTCCAGTTCTTATTCACATATCTAGTTCAGCCCCAGCGGGTAGCAGCCTAGAGCTGTAATTGCAGGAAAAGACATCATGAGCACTGGACCAGAATGTGCTCAGTGAGGATAGAATAGTCTTGAATGTTGGCAACTAAATTCACTGAAGTCTCTTACTAAGCATGTTAACTGCAATTTTTCTAAGATTTATAACTTGATCAGATTTTGTCAAATTATGATGGAATGGACATGATAAATCCCTGAGATATAAGACATCTTTCTGCCATATGTAGAATCTCTACTTCAAAGTGTGGGAGTGGTACAGGTTTTCAACAAAAAGGTTGCAGGAAATCATTAACATGAACAAAAGTATATTTTTTCCAAAGAAATGTTCCTAGAAATGGTTAGACCATTTTGGCTAAAATTTTAAAAACAAAAAGAAAAAGAAACAGAAAACTGGAATTGAACATTTCAGCCAAGCAGTTAGTTTGACAGAACTTATAAGCAACTGAGCATAGGGTTTTATAATGGGGAAATGCCAAGTAACCTTAATATGCAATGCCAACAGCCCCACCTGTAACAAAGACAGACTCACAATGGGTTTGGAAGAGACAGCAGTAGTGAGGAATGTATGTATCTGTTCGCCTCTGTCATCTATACCCAGCACATTTTTGTTCATAATTCTTTACCTTTTGGTCTAGATCTAGTAGAGGGCCACAGAGAGGGGAATACACCTTAAAATAATAATGAGAAGCAACTGCTAGATCTTTCTGAAGAGCAGAAACTGGGAGAGCTTTGCCATCTGTGCTTCACCATCACTGTGGAACAGCACTTGGAACAATTGCTCTGTTCATTCCTGAATGGAGACACAAAGTGATTCTGCCTATTTACCCTGGTGACAAAATTTGATGGGGCTCATTAGCTCTATTCAAAAAGAAAAGACTGGGAGCCTGCCTTTGGATAAAAAAGACAGAAGTTGTTGTGGGGAAGAACTCTTAAAAATAATCATCTCTGTAGGTAGTTAAGTTAAAACTTTAATTTCCCAATTATAGTACTGTTTTTTCTTACATTAAGATTAAAAAGACAAGACACTGAAGGGGTGAGATTTTTCTGGATAATAAAAAAAAATTGTGTATTTATGGGGAGGCAGGTAGTGCTGAGGGGACCTCATCCATCCTATTCATGATGAACTGATTTGATAAGCTCAGAACAGAAAGACAGATGTGACAGACCTTGAGCGATTGACAACTCCTAGTCATATATGAGATTTGAAAAAAATCCTTTTAGCAAGAGCTTTATGCCTTTAAATATCATAGCTTTTATTCTTGATTTGCTTATTAATGCTTGTTCTGCTGGTAGTCCATGGTAATATGTCATGGAATACAGGTGTCAATGTGACCATGGATGAGTGTCTTATCTGATGGTATGATATTATTCATATTTGCCTAGCTTATGTGTATGTATTAGTTCATCTTCAAATCACTTTTAAAGATTGTGTGTGTATGTTCTTAATGTTGTTTTATTTTATGGCCTCTCAGTAAAGCTAAATGAAGCATCATAAATACTCTGTTATATTTTTGGCTCCCAAATTAGTGTGTCAAAGATTGATTCATTGAAAATTTTTAAAAATTACTAGATCAAAGCAAGCAATGTTTTGCTACTGCTGAGACTTTCTTTTATATTTCTTAGAGGATGTCTCTTCTGAGGTCTCCTTTCAAATCCATGGTAGTTGAGGAGGGACTCATCACTGCAGAAAAGGCATTTAGTGTTGCTAAGCACAATGCAAAATGCCTCAAGGCAATTTTCAATAAATATGTGTGAGGATGCATAGCATTTAGATTTGAGATTCTTGCTTCTAAGACAGGGAGTGCTGTGTTCCTGGAAGCTGTTCCTTTTTAATGGAAATGAGATAACCCTAACTTTTACCACAGAACTGTTTTGTTTTGTTTTTGTTTTGCTTTATACACTTTATTCTCCATATCTATTGTAATATACTCTACAATGTAACAGCAAGGAAAGTATGAGGCCTCAATCCTGCAGGGTGCTCAGCTCCCTCTGTTCATTCCCACTGAAGATGAAGACTCAAGGCATCTCTCTTGTCAGCTCCTCTTTGCATCCCAATGAGCAGTTTTACCTTTTTCTCTTGCACCTCTTTCTTCACGCTTCCTCAGGATTTATTTTTCTTTTAATAAACAAAGATGATTATTGCAAGGTCCCTGCCTGATCTGTGCATCATCCTGTTTTGTTGGTACCTGTGTTATCTCCCCCACTGCCCACCACTGAATTGAGTGTTGTAATCTTTGGCTAAGACCAAACGTTGTTTTTAAACTGAAACAACCACTGTTGTTTCGATTTTAAAAAAGTTATGTCCGGATAGTGTTCCATTGTTTCGAAATGACAAAGCTTGTCATTTTGAAGCAACAGAACTCAATTCAAAACAACAAAACCTGGATGGAAATTGAACGGCTGTTGAATCGAAACAGCTGTTTCAAAACAACGCTGTTCAGGCATGTTGTTTTGAAATGGCCATTGTTTCGATTCTGGCTTGGATTGCCCTTCCTCCTCCCAAGGTGCACAGCACCAGGAAGGAGAAGTGCCCAGCCACATTTCTGCCACATGCCTGGAGCTGGTGTAGCATGGCCGAGGCACTTGCTGGCACAGCTCAGGGACAGCGCTAGGCACCTGGGGGTGGGAGGAGGCCCTCTGCCTCCTCGAGATATGGGCCAGGGAGGACATCCATGCACTTTTCTGCGCTAGGCATCACAACTGTGATGTCTACACAGACATTGCTGAGGAATTGACAGGACGGGGCCACAAACGCACAATGGGAGCAGGTGCATTCAAAAATAAAAACCCTGCACCAGGACTATGCCCACACCGGGGAGGCAAGGCAGCTCCATGGGCCAGCTATTACCACCAGCTGCCCCTTTCTCGAAGAACTTGATATGTTGCTATGGGACGAGCCCAGTGGTCTCCCATCCAGGACCGTTGACTCTGGAAAGCCCACCCCTGTGGCCACATCCCATGAGGGAGGCCCCTTGGACAGGGAGGCATCCCTTGACATGGGTGACGTCAGCCGGCCTGGGAGTGCCCAACCACCTAATGCCCCACCGGCTAGTTCTGAGCTCTTCCCTGCTCAGGAGGGGACCGCCAACCCTGAGGAGGAAGAGCAAGAGGGAGACACCAAGGAGCCACCACCCACATTAGACCTGGAGGAGAGGACATCCAGGCGAACATCTGGAGCGCCTGTTGGTCAGTGTTTCTCCCTGCTTCAGTCAGGCAGGGCTGAGTCTGGCAATGGCATGGGTACCTAGGGTGCACAGCCCTGGAACACACAGGGCACAGGACTGGTGGGGCACAAGCACCCTCCCATGGGTGCTGGTAGCAGACGGACATGTAACGCCAGGACCCAGGATGGTGGGGAATGCTCATTGGCGTGGTGCCTGCCAGCATCCAGGTCAGAGAGTGTGCAAGCCGCACCACTGGCACGTGGCCTCGGGAAACTTCCTGGTCCACATCCTGCTCAATACCGCTCACTACTGTGGGCACCATGAGGCCATATGTACCCTTGTGCAGTGTACCCCAAGACACAGATGGGGAATGCTGCAGACAGGCTGCAAACAGGCAAGGCCATCAGGCAAAGGGGCGCTAACCCTTTTCCTCCTTCACCCCAGCAGCTTGCTGACACACCAGCCATTCTGCTCCGCAGAGTCTATAGGCCGCTGGGAGGCAGAGGTGGAGAGCCCACCAGACCAGGGAGGACATCCTCAGCAGCCTCCTTGAGCTCAGACACCAAGCAGAGATGTCAACCCAGGCCTGGAGGGAACAGCAGGGCAGGTGCCAGGAAGCTGCCATCTGCCATCTCCAGTGTGCAGCCAGTGCAGACAACCATGTTGTTGCTGTGATGGAGTGGCAGGCTGTGGCTCTGAAGCAGCAGGGCAGCACACTGCGGACCATTGGTGGTTCTGTGCAAGACATCGCCTCAACCCTGTGGCAAATTGCATAGCAGCTTACATACCCAACACCTGAGGGAGTGCCTCACAGGCAGGGAGCTGTCCCTCACCACCAACAGTCCCAGACCCAGGGCAGCCTTGCCCGAGGCTGTGGCTCAGAGGGCCATGGGCCTGGGATGACCTCTCCATAGCCCCATGTTTAAGTCCCCAAACCCCTACCCACTTCCCTTCTCCCAGTTCATGGCTCTCTCCCCCCACGCTCTCCCTCCAAAGTTCCACATCCCAAGCCTTTTGTTGCCCCACCCTACCCCACCCTCCATTTTAAATAAAAACCAGAACAGTGAAATAAGTTCAATTTGTGCTTTTATTGGGTGGGGTTCTGGGTGGGGGTGGGGGCTGGCTGTGGGTGGCTGGACACAGGTGCGGGGGGTGTGGAGTGGTGGTCCTAGCTGTCACAGGTCCTTGGTTGTGAACAGGTTCGTTAGTGCCACGTGCACAGCGTTTGCTCTGTGTGGCACTCGCTCTCTTGGGGCTGAAATCTTTGGCTGTTGGAACCAGCCACTGATGAGCTCTGCCTCTGCCTCCCACATGGCAGCTACTGTCTTACCCCAGAGCTCACAGAGGTTATGCAGTGCCATGCAGGCACTGATGACGTCCACAATTGTGTCCCTGGCAAGGTGCAGGCATGTGAGGAGGCACTTCCAGTGGGCTCTCAGTCTGCCAAATCCTCGCTTACCCACTTGGCAGCAGTGACTGATGTGGTGGTTAAACAGCTGCTGTGTGGCATTGCGAGCAGTCCCGTATAGAGGCGCATGAGCCAGGGGCAGAAGGGATAGGCCGCATCAGTGACAATGAGGACGGACATCTCGACTTCCCCAATGGTGATATTATGAGGGGGGAAGAAGGTGCCCGCTTCCATGCCCCTGTACAGTGAGGAGTTGTGCAGAACCCTGGCATCATGCACCCTCCCTGGCCATCCAACTTAGCAATTCTGAAAGATGCCGCAGTGGTCCACAAGGGCCTGCAGGATGACCGAGTGGTATCCCTTCCTGTTCCTGTACTCAGCTGCATGGTGCTGTGGGGCTCACACGGGAATGTGGGTAGTATCAAGTATCCCCCTGCAGTTTGGAAACCCCAGGATGGTGAGGCTGGCAATGGTGTCCTGCAGCACTCTCTGGGTGACAAGGTGTGCAGCAGGACTGTATCAATGGCTTGGGTGACCTGCAGCCACACTTCGCCCAGGATGGACCTCCCGACACCAAAGAGATGGGCAACGGACCTGTGGGACTCAAGAGTTGCCAGCTTCCAGAGAGTGATGGCCACTCTCTTGTCCAAAGGGATGACTGCTCCCATCATCATGTCCCTTCGGTGCAGGACCGGGGCAAGCTTGGCAACCAGGTGAGTGAAGGTCTCCCTGCTCACCCGGAGGTTTCTCCTCCGCTGCTTGTTGCTCCAGGTTCACAGGACACCCCACTCTCACCAGTCTGTGCTGGTGTCCTGTGCCCACATGGGATGTTGCACAGAAGGGGAGGGGTGAGGAACTAAAGCTGCTGTGAGGGCCAGTGAAACGATGGTCAGGGGTTCAGCCCTGGGATCATCAGGCTTAGGGAAGAGTGTGTCCCACAGCATGGGAGCACTCTGCAGGCTAGCAGAGGGTCTACCTAGTGCTTGAGGATGGTATGAGAGCTGGGGAGCATCCATAGCCATCTCTTGCAACCTCTTGCTAGTCACAACAGACAAGGAGCAGAGGTCAGTTCTTGCTTTTATGCAATTGGCTGGCAACATGGCCCTGCCTGGTGCCCCTCTCCTGACTTGAAGTAGCAAGTCCAGTGTCTGGACTTGCTATTTTGATTTGATGTTTTTGCTTATTTTGATTTAAGTTAAATCAATTTAATGATTTTATTTCAAATTAACTTATACATTAACTGTGTATGTGTGGACATAGCCTTTGTCCTCACTCTTTATTTCAAATAAATGTAATGATAGTAAAAGGCACCAGAAGATTGGCAGCCTTGGATCCTGGGTCTCTAATCTCAGAACAGATAATGCAGAAGTCATGGACTTGATTCTCCTCTCACTTAAATCAGATTTATATTGGTGTATCTCCACTGATTTAAATGGAGTTACTTCCAATGTGCATCAGAGTAAATGAGAGAAGAATTGGATCACGTGTCTGTACCTGCTGGTCCACCAGTACGCTTGATGCCTTCTGTAGGGAGAGAAATGTTTGTTCTCCATACCCTGAGCTATTTTAGTAAGCTGTCTGACAAAGGTAATAAGTAGGGCTGGAGCATGTGCTAGTTCTGTGTGATAGATTATATGAGGACATGCCTTTCATAAATGTCCCTCTATACATATCTGCTCTTAATGTATTTGGCTCACTGCTGACCTGCATTAGATTTGTGTGAATACACTTGGCTAAATATTAAGATCAGCTGCTAGCCAGTCTCCACTTGGATAGGAATAAAACTAAGCATATTACACACAATGTGTGCCTGCCCTTTACAGTTGTAAACACTGGCATGTCCATTTTAAACACTGTAATTCCTATGTATGCATAATGGATTGAATTCAAAAATGTCAAACCCATTTGTACATTCAAAGTGCTAGAATTGTTCACACTGTGATCAAGGTTTGAAAAATCTAGATCTCCTATGCATTCAGTTTTCCAGGACTGTGCCTTATGGATTTGAAATAGGAATACAGGTGTACAACATGAAGGGTGTTTTATCACTTAAGTTGCAAATCTACTACCGCTAATGCAGTTTCCTTAGAGGTTGTTTTTACTTTCAGTGAAAGTCTCTTGAAGTACATTACCATGAAAATTGTGAGATTGTTTCAAAGAGTTTTGAATTTAAAAAAAAATATATTTAAAAAGAACTTTGAGTTGTGAAATTTACCAAATTAAACAATGATTCATTTCATTCAATGATACACATGATTCAATTTTCATAATTAAATTTGACACTAGCTATAGAAGATGTCTTCATATACTATCCCTATACGGGTTCCCTTCAGTGGGTAACAACTCAGTAAAGAGAGCAGTCTGTTAGACCTCTGCTCTTCCACTTCCATATTTGAATAAGTAGTTGGTCAGGTGTTGGATCCTTATCAGCTGATGTGTCAGCCAGGTATAGAAATAGCATTGATTCTTTGGGAATCCAGGAACCTGATTTTGATTCTGAGACACAAACTAGTTTCTGGTCTGCCTTATAGATAGGGCAAATATGTATTGTACCTTGCTTGGGACTTCTGGCAAAGCCACCATAGCTCTTGGACAATTGGATAGTGTGACTTTCTTATGAGAATGAAAAGATTTGATAATAAGGACTGATCAAGATGGGTGATTGATAACATTATTACATTACTGTTATGTGGACTCAATTCCCCACCCTTACTCATTTAAATCCACATCAGTGAGACAGCTTATGTAATAAAGTGCTGTAAATGAGGACAGAAAAATCTGACCAACCTTACTAGAACATATTTGTATTACTGCCACACCTTCCTTCGCTATGTATCTTTTCACACTAGTTGCTATCACAGTGTGTGTGTGTGTGTGTGTGTGTATATATATATATAATTAATTGACTGGATAGCGTAGTGGTTAAGAGCGACATCCTTTGATACAGGAAGACCGGGGTTCAAAACAAGGTGGGTACCTGCCTACCTTCCCAGTAGGGGTCCTTGGGCAAAAGACCCCCTAACGTCTCACTTGCCTACCTCAAATATGAGAGTGACACGAACTAGGAGAGTCATGCCGGCTCAGACGGTGCCCGGATTAACAAGGTCTGCGCCAGATGTTGGGGAACCAGGACAATCTAAGGATAAGTGGGCTACTGGAACAAACCATACATGGACGAGACAAGAGAACCTGGAATTGATGGAATGCTACTACAACAGTAGACCTAATGAGAGGGGATATATGAAACGTATGAGGGAACTATGGATGGACAAAAGACCTACATCCACACTAACTGAGAAACAGCTAGTTACCCAACGCTTCAACATAGTAAAGAGGCAGTTGCTCTCACAACTTGATAGACCGACACCACCTTACATCCCCAACTCAAGAAGAAGACCAACTAGCTGTGCAACCAACACCTGAAGCTGGAACTTCACTGCCGCCCCCTCCATTACAGAGCACAGCAGCTGATATGAGGCATAAGATCATGGATAAACTAGCTACAGTCAGCCCTTGAGACCAATTACCAAGGCTCGTTGGAGAAGTACCATCAGATAGTATGCTAGAAGATGCCAATGGAGCCCTAATGACAATTCCTACTACCACCATAACTCAAACCAATGAACTGGTATACGCTACAGCCTCTGTAATCCTGGAGATGCTTGGCTACAAGATCAAGAAGAACAGCAGTATATACCCACCCCCCCGGAACATGAGGTTGGAGGATAAGATCAAGGCAACTTGGAGAGAAGTTAGTCAGCTGGTTGAACTACAGAAGGGTGTAGAGATTAAGGATAAGACTCGGCTACTGAAAAAATACAAGGGCCTGACTCCATCTGAAGCCCTAGAGACTGCTAAGAAAAGGCTCACAGCACTGGCCACCAGGCTAAGGAGATACACTAGAGAAGCAGAGGCCAAAAAGATAAATGCCTGTTCTCCAAAGAGCCATCCAAGGTGTACTCCCAGCTGCAGTGCAACAACACAATAACAGCAGAGCCACCAACAGCAGAAACTGAACAGTACTGGAAGAACATCTGGGAGAAAGAGAAGACTCATAACACCAGTGCAAAGTGGCTGCAGGCCCTGAGAACAGACCACAGCAATCTTCCAGAACAGGAACCAGTCACCATCACAGTAGCAGATATCCAACAGCGGGTCAAGAACATGAAGAGCTGGACAGCACCTGGACCAGACATGATCCACAGCTACTGGCTAAAGAAACTAACAGCAGTGCATGAACGCCTAGCAGCACAGATGAACCAGCTGCTAGCAGCAAGCTCCCACCCAGACTGGCTAACACAAGGAAGGACGGTGCTGGTCATGAAACACCCCCACAAGGGAACAGCACCGTCCAACTACCGGCCAATAACCTGCCTCCCCACAACATGGAAAAGTCCTATCAGGCATCATAGCCGCCAAGCTACAGGACCACATGGGCCAATACCTGAGCACAGCTCAGAAGGGCATTGGGAACAACACCAGAGGCTCAAAACACCAGTTGCTCATAGATAGAGTAGTTGCCCAAGACTCAAGGTCTAGACAGACCAATCTGAGCACAGTCTGGATTGACGACAGGAAAGCCTACAACTCAGTGCTGCACACATGGATCTGTGAATGTCTGGCGCTATACAAAGTCAACAGGACACTAAGGACCTTCCTCAAGAACTCAATGGGACTGTGGAAGACAACACTGGAAGTCAACTCAAGACAGCTTGCACAAGTGGCCATCAAGTGCGGCATATACCAAGGTGATGCGCTGTCCCCGTTGCTATTCTGCATTGGCTTGACCCCCCTCAGCCAGATAATCACAAGGACTGGATATGGATACATGTTCAAGAGTGGAACTATCATTATCCACCTCCTCTACATGGATGACATCAAGCTGTATGCTAGGAATGAACGAGACATCGACTCGCTAATACACCTGACATGGATCTACAGTGAGGATATTGGGATGTCATTCGGACTGGAGAAGTGTGGCCGGATGGTAGTAAAGAGAGGGAAGGTAGTCAAGACTGATGGGGTGGAACTCCCAGCAGGCCACATAGCAGACATACAGACCAGCTACAAGTACCTTGGCATCCCACAGTCACATGGGAACCACAATGAGGAGGCAAGGAAGACAGCAACATCCAAGTACCACCAAAGGATAAGACAGGTCCTGAAGAGCCAGCTCATGGGAAGAACAAGATCCATGCCATCAACAAGTACGCCCTGCCAGTCATCAGATACATTGCCAGTATAGTGAGCTGGCCAAAGCAGGACATGGAGGCTGCCAATGTGAAGACCTAGAAGCTCCTCACAATGTACGGAGGTTTCCACCCCAAATCCAACACCCAGAGGCTGTACACCAGCCAGAAAGAAGGCAGGCGGGGTTTGGTGAGAGTCAAAGCCACTGTCCTGGATGAAACCCAGAGCATCCAGGAGTATATCAGTAAGATGGCACCCAAAGATGAGCTGCTGAGAGAATGCCTGAGGCAGCAGAAGACATGGGAGGAAGATCAAGCAGAAGAAGTGCCATGGCAAGACAAGACCCTGCATGGGATGTACCATCGTCAGATAGCTGAGGTGGCTGACATTGGGATATCCTACCAGTGGCCGGAAAGGGCTGGACTAAAAGACAGCACTGAGGCACTGATCATAGCAGCACAAGAACAGGCACTGAGCACCAGATCCACTGAAGCAGGGGTCTACCACACTAAACAGGACGCAAGGTGCAGACTGTGCAGAGAGGCCTCAGAGACAGTCCAACACATAGTGGCAGGATGTAAGATGCAGGCAGGAACAGCATACACTGAACGGCACAACCAAGTAGCTGGCATTCTGTACAGGAACATCTGCACAGTGTATGGGCTAGACCCTCCCAAGACCAGATGGGAGATCCCACAGAAGGTCATGGAGAATAACAGAGCTAAGATTCTGTGGGACTTCAAGATCCAGACGGACAGGCAGGTACTGGCCAATCAACCAGACATTGTGGTAATAGACAAGGACCAGAAGACAGCGGTGGTGATAGATGTGGCAGTGCCAAGTGACAGCAACATCAGGAAGAAGGAGTATGAGAAGCTGGAGAAGTACCAGGGCCTAAAAGAGGAACTAGAGAGGATGTGGAAAGTAAAGGCCAAAGTGGTCCCAGTGGTGGTAGGAGCACTCGGGGCTGTGACTCCTAAGCTGGGAGAGTGGCTCCAACAGATCCCAGGAACAACATCAGAGCTCTCTGTTCGGAAGAGTGCAGTGCTAGGAACAGCTAAGATACTGCGCAGAACCCTCAAACTCCCAGGCCTCTGGTAGAGGACCCAAGGTTGAGGAAGACACATACCACCCATAGTAGTGAGAGGGGGATTTTTTAAAAAAATTTTATATATATAACATTTTCAAAGGTGACTTGGGTTCCTCAATGCTAGAAGCTTTTCTGACAATGGGACTTAGTTCCTGACTGTCTTAGGCACTTTTCAAAATTTTACCCTTAGTCTCTCTGCTTCAGTTCTCCATCTGTAAAATGGTTATAATGGTACTTCACCAGGAAGACTCTGAAACTAAATACAGTGAAGGTAGTTTGTACTAGATACTATGGTAATGGATGCGATCTAAGAGCTGATTTTTTTTTTCCTTTTTTTAATGAGATGGCAACTGTCTTTTTAGGGTTGTACCCTCTCTTTTTGTACTGGAATGTGCCAGTAACATGAGAGAGAAAAGATAAAGACTCAGGCATCTGACATCAGAAGAAAGCAGTTTGAAAATTAATCCAATTCAAAACATTTGTTTCAACATTTTATTCTGTAAATTTTTAGGCAGTTTTGAAGGGAATTTGTTTAGTTCTGAAATAACTTGTTTGAAAACAGAAATTGGGTTGTGGGGGAAGTTGTTGCAAATGGGCTTTTTGTTAAGAAATTTTTCACTGCTTAAGTTTTGATATGATGTAAATCATGTCAAGATTAATCCTTTTTTTTAACATAAAATGCACAAGTTAAATCAAGTTTTTGCCAATGGCACAAAAAGACTAATTCTATTGGTTAGTTATGAAACATAGATATATATTTCTGTATTCGGCTTCTCAGATTGTATGTATATTAAATAAACATTTATTGAAGGCTAAATTTGACTCTATATTAACAAATGTCAGGAAATTTAGAAGTGTTCCTTGCTGTGATTTTTTAATTCCGCCTTCTTGTTTAATTATAGTATGTGATAATTTCACACTGGTTGAAGAATGTCTACTAGACCGCAAATATTTTTTTTTCTACACAATGCTTTTTATTTGGAGGTACACAAGTTTTTTCCCGTGTATTCTTTCACTGCTGTGAACACGTATGTTTTGTTTTGTTGCATAGTAATGTCACATACGGTTAAGTAAGCTGTCATCAGCTGTCTCTGAAAGGCTGAATGTGAATTGTACTCTATTGTTGCATGATCTGATGTTGTTTGGTTTTTCACATATTCTGTTGATAATCTGAAGAATTAAACACTTTAAGATTATAAGAGGAGGGAGAAAAATTACTGCCCCAGTAATACTTTTATCCATTCAACAGAAAAGGTAACGAAAATAACTTGCCCCACATCTGATGCTTTGTAGAAACATCACTGGAATTGCTTTCATAAAATTTAGGATGCTACATTGACTTTAGTTTTGGCTATAAGTATGTTTTATATGTGGATGGTTTTCCAGCCCACAGTAGCATGAGCTGAGTTGAACTGAACAATTAAGTTTTTCTTTCTTGACCAAAAGGATATAGTTATCCTCCCAGCCTTGCTGTTAAAAGGGGATAAGACCACAGACTGTAAAGAAAAGTTAGCTACTGTCAAAATAGTTGCTTTGTCATCACTCTGGTTCTCTTTCCGTATGCAAGCTCCTTTTGAAAACTGGCTGCTCACAAGAAGTACTCTCCCTGTTTAAGTTCCAAAGGGGCAGCTGTGTTAGTCTAGTTCAACAAAAGAAGCAAGGAGTCCTGTGGCACTTAAAGACTAACAAGATTATTTATCTCATGAGTTTTTGTGGGAGAAAATCCCACTTTGTCAGACAGTTTGAAAATGTCCCCTGAGGGAATGAAGGCAACTATTCAATAGGAAAATGAAACATTGTTTAAGTTTAGCATTGATACTGGTGTGAACCAATGCCATGTATTATCACTTACCAGTTCTGACATATCATTGTTATTCTTCTTTTTAGGTACACTTTCAGAAAGAATCAATGTGCCGTATCAATTAAATCAAAGACAGACAGCAGCTTGTTTTAACATCAGGGAATTTCAACAAAAGTTGTCTCACCCAGCTCACTATTCAGGATCTGATCTTCACAGGTAACACTGCAGTCATCTCTAATTCACCCAATGAATTGCAGATTATAATAAATAGTTTTTTGTCTCTGCTGCATGTATCAAGTTCAACATGGTAATTAATATTAAGAAAACAGTTATCAAGTCTCATGGCACTAACATCCTACCTAAAATCTGCATCAGTAATAAAGCTCTGAAGAATGTGGATCACACATTGGGCTCTTCTCCCACACTACTGCCAAGAACCACTGACTGGCTAATTTTGTCATGTGAGTTCCACTTAGCAACATATATATCCAGTTATGAAGCAAGTCAGACAGTGTCTAGTTCAGCTTAATTCATTCAGTAAATATCCAATTCAGGAGTCATCCCCCCCCCCCAAAAAAACCAAAAAAAAAACCCCTACATTCAAAGTGTTTGCTCAGTTAGTTATGTGGGAATGTTCTTCAGACTTGCTTGTGTGATCCTCAAAGGTTTGAGCGTAGGGTCTGATTATTAAGAAACCAGTTCAAATACAGATAGATGTTCTGTATGTTTGGGGAAAGGAAAGTGGAGGCTTAATCACCTGTGAGCGAAGCCTATGGGTGAAATAAATTGAACTTCACAAAGTGAAATGGGGTAAGTTGAAAGGATTATTAGAGGCAAACTTAATTTTTTATGTTGCCGAGCTTTCTGATGGTGGCTTATATTAAATTGTACTGTTGCATATAGAGTGGTAAGTGAAAGGTATTTTTATAGGTGATTTTTTAAGCATATATATGTTGAAATAAGTGTTTCCTACTATGAGTAATTTTTTAAATTTTTGCTATTATAATAGTGATATGAAATATTAATATTTGAATTACCTTTAAAGATCCTTGAATCTGTTCAATGAATTCACCAAGGAAAACTGGATTCTGTTTCAGTATCATGCTGGCCTGTGGAAACCATGAATCAATAACTCAGTATGGAGATTTGGATAAGGAAATCTCTTATGTGACCTTGGTAGAATGGCATAGTTAAAACAATGTTTCTTGTATGTGTCTGTGTTGTATAACGGATATAATGCTGTAAACTAAGTTATGGTGAGGCTTATGGTAAGACTCCTGAGTAGTAATGTAAATAATACTGTCATAGTAAATCATACTGCCATATATTTTCCTGTACAAATTCCTGTGAGAGGGATCTTTGAAGGAGAAAAATACTTTGCCTGGATTATTAAAAGTCCGTCTAAACCTTCCCAAATGGGAAGAAGAAATGGATTTTGGCCTTTCTGCCCAAACATTCTGTCAACATTTGTGCCCAGAGTCCTCTGGCATCTGAAGTAAGAGGATGGTGCTCCCGAGGCAACTGATTTCCATCAACCTTTATTGTGTGGGGTAGCAGGTTCCCAAAGAAGTTCACATCTGGAATGCTGCATTTGGGCTTATAGATGTTAACTGATGTTTTAAATTAAAGGTTTCTTGCATGTAGAACCAGAAATGAGCATTCTATAAAAAAAATCCCTTGATGGGCACCATTAGAAGATAACTTGCGAAGTTTTAACGTGTGATCCGTGATGACAATCTACTGTGTGAATCAGCAGCAATATATTAGAATTACCTCTGCTGACAGTGACATTCATTGTTCCTGTACTTTGGGGGAATGGCTTTAGTGGAAAACTGGAAATTCTCTTAGGCTCTAACTCTATTTAGGTTTCAATAAATCCAGCTGGTAACTAGAAAACTGTTAGTCTTAAAGTGCGACACAACTCCTTGTTGTTTTCTAATAGAAAACTGGGCTCTTAGTAACTGGAACTCATACAGTTTATCCTGTATCTTCTTCTTTGAAAGTTCTCTGACTTTGTGTGTAACCACGCAGAATTATGCTACAGTAACCTGAAAAATCAAACCTGAGTGCTCACAATATTTAAAAGGTGTTGATTAGTTTTAGAGCATCTACCGCACATGGCTTGCCACTGCCAATGACTGAATTGCTGTTGATTAACTTGCTGGAGTCAGGGACCAACTTCAGAGATCATTTATACTAGAATCAGTCCAACATAACACTGACTTCAGTAGACTGACATTGGTGTAAATGAGATCTAAACCTGATGCTCTCTCTCATTCAACTCAATGCATTTTGCTCTCAGAAATCTCCAGGCTTCATTCACCAGCATGCGTGTGGGTGGGTGTATACTGCTGAAGTGGAATGTTTCTAACCTGATCATTTTCATTTTCATTATTGTAGTCTATTAACTACTGACAAATTATTTATCTCCAATAAAGTCCATCAGTTATTTTCATTTTTTCCTCTGATATTTAAGATGTTTGTGTCGTGTGTGTGTGTGTGTGTGTGTGTGTGTGTGTGTGTGTGTGTGTGTG
>ML681963.1:116308017-116441898 GCA_007922195.1 Podocnemis expansa
GTGTGTGTGTGTGTGTGTGTGTGTGTGTGTGTGTGTGTGTGTGTGTGTGTTTTAACTGAAGCATTGTCAGAAGGCACTGATTTCTGTATTCAACACAAATGTTAATTGCTTCTCATGTGTGCATAGCCCAGGGGTCTCAAACACATGGCCCATCAGCTATATGTGGCCCCTAAAGCTATTTTCTGGGGCTCACAACACTATTGTTACCAATATGTGCAATATCACTGTATGATGAGGTTTCCAGTGGTGTGGCCCTCGGGCTAACATACTAGTCCTCATGCGGCCCTGTACTAGTGCTCACATGGCCCCCGTGGTGATTGAGTTTGAGATCCCTGGCCTGAGAGGATTCCACAGCCTGATAGACAATGCAAAAGAAATTTTTTAAGCCAAGGCACTCTCTTGTCTATGACTCAGGAGACTGTCAACTCCTGGTTCACAGATTTCATGAGTGACACTGAGCAAGTCGCTTAATCCTTCTGTGTTGCTTCTTTATCTTTATCTTAAAAGCAAGAGAAATAATATTTATATTGTGAGGTTAAATGTGTTTAACTGATGTCATGGTGATGGGGAGTGGGTCAGAGAATCACCATATTTTAGCCTTGTATCTTTTTTTTTTATATGGGTAATAAGAGGGGCTGTGCCTTCACTATGTAAAAGGTGCGCTCTCACTTGATAAATAGTAATAAACATGAGGTGAAAATTCTAGTTGTGCAAGGCAATTGATAGTTTTCATGTGTGTTAGTAGGTAAAAATAAATGATGGGGGGGTCTTGTCTTACCTTGACCTGCTGATGTGTAACAACTGTTACTTGCTCTGCCAGCCCTCAGACTTTACCTCTTGTTAAATATGGAGTACTGGCTAACACATGCTCAGAGCGCATTTTGTTCTCCATATAGAAGACAAGATTTAACCCTAATGAAACCTGTGTTGAACGGTCCTAACATGGCTCAAGAGCACAGGTTCTGGGCTCATGAAGACTGTTAGGAAAGAGGGTACAAACCCCAAATTGGATTTTAGATTTCACCAACCAGTCTTCAAGTGCAAACTCCTCAGGCACTATAATTTTAAAATGGTTAAAACTGGAGTACTCCTTTTGCCCTTGGAGATTCTTCCAGTGCAATGTTACATTTCTTCCCAATAAAATCATCATGTGGTGTTGGCACTTTCTTATCACTGTGAGTTGATTGTTTAGTGCTAAAACACTTTCTTCTGACCAATCACATAATCGTTTATGCTGAAAGATAAAGGATATAATATTGAAAGTTATAGAGGTCGGGGTTTTTTCTGTGTGGAGGCGAGGAGGAAATCACCTCTTAGTGATGGAATTTTAAACCCAAACTTGAGTAAAAGCAGTATCAGGTTGATAAAAATAACATTTCCATTATATGTAACTCGGGCTGCTCTAAGTTGATTTAATTGTGTGTACTAATATAGCAGTTGGACATCTATATATAGAAGACTGTTTATAGGTTGGATTGCCATGAATTATTTTTAGCAAATCTATTTACATAACTAGCGTGTGTAAAGATCAAATGGCCCTGAGATTGTTGAAATATGGGTTGTCAGATCTGCCCACTGTGAATGGAATTTCCCAAACTTCTTTTCCTGTTACAGATGCTAAACTTGGATTGTGAGGGAGTATGGCATTCTTCACATGTTAAAGTGTGCTGCTTATTATTTATTTGTTCCATCCCCAAAGTGTGCTAATAGTTTTAACCAAAATAAGGATTTTTTGTAACTAATAAACCTGGTAAATAGATGAGCAATTCTCATTCAGGCCTGCTAGACAGCGCACTAACCAGATGGAAAAGTTGAGTTGGGTTCAAAACTCAGGACAGTTAATTCATTTAGTCTGGTTTCATAAATGCTACTAAGAGGTAAAATATATCAGGTTTATTCTTCAGTATTGTTGCTATACATTGCAACATACTTTGCTGTATGCCATTGATTAAAATAGGTCCAAACAATTTTTATGTTTCCTGAATTTTTTTGTACCCTATTGTTTGGAAAAGCCTTGCAACTGATAAATCAGGGATGTCAAACTCATCTGTTGTGGTGAGCCAGATTTGATTTAAATGTACTTCAAGTGAGACATACATACCATAAATTGAAATACTATAGCACTCTCGCAGCATTGCAGAATCCTGTGTATGTGAGTCTGTGCTCTGCAATATCTCCCCTGTACCTGTATGAAAATTCCACTTAATCCAGCATAGTTGATTGGTACTTTAGGGTCAGAACAAATATCTCAAAGGATATGAAGAATAAAAGAGTGAGCTGGAACAAGTCCTATATTTTCGAGCATGTTGGAAAAACACTTAAAATATTGTCTTATTTCAAAATGCAAAAGGAGAACTTTTTCTACTTGAAACATCATACTAGTGAGTAAACAGTTGCAGAATTTTAAGATGTTCATGCTCTAGAATTTACTGTTAGATACTGTACATAGTCTTGTAGAAAACTTTTGACACAAATGTGCATTTGCAATATAATGCCATTTAAATTGCAAAGGTGCTTGCATGAAGGTCTTAGACACCTGAATCCTTCATATAAGCAAGTTTTTGGATGTGAAGATGAACTGCTCAGAAATTTTAGGAAAGTTTGAGGTACCTAAAACTATAATTTCCAGGGGGTAGTGTGTTAGTCTCTATATAGAAAAATGAGCAATAGTCCTGTAGCATCTTAAAAACTAACAAATTTCGGGCATAAGTTTTTGTGGGCTGTATCCCACTTCGAAGAAATACTTTGAAATGAGTTGCAGAGCACAAGAGTTTGTGCCCAAAGAAATTTGTTACTCTTTAAGGTGCTACAGGACTTTCACTGCTAAAACTATAATGCAGTGATAAGAGGGAGGGTCCATGATAGCTACAAAGCTTTAAATACTGCAGCAGTCAGGCAAGGAATTTTTCCTTCCATTTTCAACTGGATGTGTGTATTGTTATCATGAGTGTAGATTTTTGCCCTTTTGGTTTTTGTTTTGTGTTTTGGTTTTGTTGTTGCTTTCTTCAGAAATAGTAGGGCACTGGGCCCAAAAGAACAGTAGTCTGATCCAATAGCAAAGATCCTATTGTTCTCATTCCTTGGAGTAGTATAATTAATTTAAAAGGGCCATATTATGGATTCAGCATGCTCCTAGTTTTGCCTAAGTCAATTTGGTTGAAGCTGTGTTGATTGGAGCATGTTTCCTACTCTGCATCCCTGAACACAACTCATCTTGTCCCTATTCCAGTGAGCATTCTCATCTAGAGTAAAATACCTTATTAACAGGTAATTCCAGGATATTTCAGCTAGCAGCTGTGGTACAACTAAATAAGGAAGTTCAGCAGATTGAGGGTTCTATTAGTATGAGATGTGCTATAAAACAGATTCCTTTGGCCATTTCTCCACATTTAAGTAAAGTCCTCTTAGGCTTGGTCTACATACAAAATGAAGTCGGTTTAACAGTGTTGGTATCGGTGCAGAAAATTCAAATCGCTGAGCAGTGTTATTAAACCAACCTAAGTCACTATATAGACAATGCTAGGTTGATGAAAGACTTTTGTTGACCTACCTACTGCCATTCAGGAAACTGGGTTACTTATGCTGGTGGGAAAACCACACTGATGAGTGTAGAAACCTAACACCAAAATGCTACAATAGCATAGCTATGCTACTATGGTGCTTTAAGTGTAGACAAGTCCTTAGTGTGGTTTTCACTTTCTTTTGTCCTATATAATTATGTAGCCTTTTTGTAACTGTTACTAAGTTTTGGTAAATGTTTTGAATCAAACTAAAGTGAATTGGAGTTGTTTTTTGCACAGAGCTGAATTTGATCCTTCTGTCCCCCAGTATTTTTAAATAATATAGTAGTCAAAAGAGAATCACTATACAGATTCATGTAAGTATTTTACAATTGTATTTCTGGCCATCTCGAAAGTTGCTCCTGATGTTTGATAGTCGGGTGGATTTTCATGTGTGGCTGCATTCTCAAGGCCAGCTATAGACCAGTGTCTCACCTGATTTAAACAGATCATAGGACAGCTTTAAATAACCATGATAATTTATCTGGTATAGGGAGTTCCCTGCTGGTGCAGGTGTGGTACTACTAGGTCTTGTACAATTGCATCATTCCTGGTTTGTGGGTATGGTAAATCTTTATGTTCCACTTATCCACCACTGTCTTAGAGTTGATTTATTAAGGACTCCGTAAGATGTGTAATTTAAAGTTGCCAGTGCCAAATAAAGCTTGATGCAAGAGAACAGCTGCCCCAAAGCTTGTAATGACTAAGCACCTTATATCACCTTCGGAGTCTTTTACAGCGGTTGATTTATACTGGGTTTTTTGATTTTTTGTGGGTTTTTTTGCACTTCTCCACAAGGTTTCTTTCATTAGTTGTTACTTCTGTTTCATACTTGACTAGCAAGAGGTCCAGTAAAAATTAAATGTAAATAACAGTTGTCAATTTACAATAGCCCCTTTATCTTGCAAGGAGGTGGCGTGTCTCTTACTATAAACCTTGAATGATACAGTTCATTTGCAAAATAGAGTCTATGCATCATCATTTGTTTCATGCAGTTACTGTTCTATAGGCAACTCTCAAATAGCAAGCATTCTGCCATGCACACTGCTGTACATCTGTGTGATCCCATTGTGGAGAGACAAAACAGCCTTCTCTTTCTCCTTTTAAATTGATTGTGTCCAATTACAAGTCACTGAGACATCTTTAGTTGTGTAATTTCCCACCATCACCAGTGGGTGCCTCTCTTGGTACTACTTATTTAGAACCTAAAATGTGGGACAGAGGTTGAGTAAAGCACGCTGAACAAAAACAGATTGTAATTGATGTGCTAAATCTTTATAGATTTATTTAGGGGCAAGGAGGAGAAAATATAATGACAAATATAGTTTAGCTAGATAACTTAAGTGGTGAAACATTTCATTCACCTAATGTTTTTACAGTTGTCTCCCAGTTTATAGGCTAACTGCTAAACAATATTTGTTGCCCTGTTTACAATATGCTGGAATGAAGCTATATTTTGTCCAAAGAATGACTTGCTTTTGCACAGTTATCTTGCTGCAGACACTTAGGACAAAGGACTAAGTGTTGTGTGACCCTAGGAACGTCATTGTGGCATAACTAACTTCCACATTTCTATTGCCAGCTCCAAGCTGATGAGTTGTCATGTGAAATGCACTTGTTTTCATTGGTAGTGATTAGCCCCTCCCAGCTAGACAAATGTATAATGAAATGTGAATTAGAGCTGTTAAAACAAAGTTAAGACCAGTTCTTAGCAGGCATACAGATGTCTCCACTTATCCTGTTTATTTCCGTAACAGCTACACAGAAATGCCATAATACTGCTGTCACTCTAAAGAGGGGAACTCAAAGGAATAGCTTTTTATCCTCATGGAGAGCTAAATAACTCAGAAAATGTTACAGAGCTGGCACGCAACTTGCTGGAAATCATAGATCTACTTCTTTAAAAGGTGGACAGTTCTCTCTCTCTCTCTCTCTTTTTTTTTTTTTTTTTTTTGGACATTGATATTTTTTTTCTTTCCAAACTTTTAAACTTTGAGAGAGCTGAACTCAGGTATTTGGGGAGACGGTATATATGATTTTTTTTAATTGAGAGCTTTGATATTATTTTGCAATGTCATCTGTGATAGTTGAACTGGCTAATTTTTCTTCAGAAGACACTGAGGGTGAAAACAATGCAAAGTCAGTTTTAAGTAAAGCCAAATCCAATGAAGTACATGCTGATTGCTGCAGTCTTGAACGTCACTTCTCATATTCTGCACCCTGTGGTAAGCTTGTTATATTGATACTTCTTTTCTCCCCTCTCCCGACAAGGCTGTATTTACTTATGCATGCAATTTCTAGAATGAACTAAAATATGTAAAACAAAATAATTTTCACACAGTCTCATAATCACTGGGTTTGAATATGACTTCTTGTTTAATTAATGTGTGTTGCTGTCAGATGCACTTTAAAAAGTGGGTAGATCAGGTGGTAATTGTTTAAAAAGTAAAGGGCTTTATTTCTTATTGTGTGTCCTAAGAGCTGAAGCACAGTGGCTGCAGTTCAGAGAAGAAGGGGCAAATGTGACAGGCAACTTTGCATCACATGTACTATGGGCATCTGAAGTGGACTGAAACAGCTTTGACTTAAGACAGTAGCATTTCCTGGGCTGTTTATGGGTTACATAGCCAAGAGAGCTATGAGAATTCATCTGCCCTTTGCAAACATGACTCCACCGTATCAGGACTTTCAACGAGTGGTATACTTATTGTGGCCCTACATGACTCCTACACCTGGGGAAATTCTCTCTCGTGATAAATAAATGTTAGTCTTTTGAAAATGCCACAAGACTCCTTGTGGCTCATTTACTGGTTTTATATGCTGCCAGAGTAGCACATAATCTTGAAGTAGATGTTGTAAATTAAATAAATTTTACATTTTTTCCTTGAAAATTCACTTGGTTGCATCAAAATATGGGCACATAAATGTATTGGATAGTGCTAACACATTCAAGTGTGTAACTGCAATTAGTTCTGCTGAGATTTTTTCCTGTGCCTTTTCACATGTTCCAATTTATTCAAATGACTCTCATCTAAGAAATACATTCAAAAGTCTGTTCTGTCTTCTTATGGACTACACCACAGTTTTCATTGTGTATTTTGCCTCATGAGATTCACTGGGGATGCCTGAATTAGATAGATATTTGCACCTGCTCTGTAATCACTAGTAGCACAGAAAATACAAACAAGCTAAGTATATCACATCTGAGTGTGAACATGAAGATGCTTTAGTTTGGAAAAGAAGGGCAATCCCAACTGAGCAGTGCAATCTTGACATCACAGAAGCAAGTGACTAAGTAAACAAGATTATCACTAGGAGTATTCTTTTAGCCACGAGCTCTGGAAGTATGTGTAACTATCACTTTAAGCTTTCTAACTGAAATTAAATATTGTCATCTACAATAGCCAGAATTAGCACAGTATAAAAACATATAAGGGATGTTATCTGATGCCTTGCAGGCAAACTGATTTACTGCCTCCACATAGTACTAGTCATTTTCTAGTTATTTCATTTTCATTCTACAAAAATATCAGAGGCCCAAATCCTACATTGTTTAACTCTACAAGAGAAGCACTCTTTGACTTCAGTAGAACTACTTGAATGAGTAAATTTAAATACATACGTAAACCTCTGAAGGACTGGAATAGTGTGTTCATTTCCTACACGAGGCAATTTTGCATCATGATATTTTAAGAAAATGCAATATCATATGATAAATAGCTCATGCAGGCATGGCAACTACTTTTCCTAACAAATCAAACAAGAAGGCCCTGGTTCACCAAGGAACTTGAGTTGGTGCTGAAGTACCGTGATGAACTGGGACCTCTGATGATGTCTCTCCAGATCTCAACCCATTTATTTTCTAAATGATGAAGGAAAAACATAGGCTTTGCAGCATATCTAAATGATTATTAAATGCTGCTCTGAAGGAAGTAAAGGTGTCACTCTAACAATAAATCTCTCTTGCTTAAGTCAGAGGACCACCAGAATTAAATGCTCTTGCTGATTGAAAGTGCACCAGTATGAGAGACACAAGCTCGGTGGGGCAATAGTCCCTTGCTTTAGTGGGATATCTAGTTCATACTTAAAATTGCAGAGGACATCACTAAATTCACCTACAGATAGCATTTGTCACTATTTACTGTACAAATAAAACAAAACAAAAAAGGTTTAAGTGCCTTCTCATTCATGAGAGGTGTTGAACAGTTCAGCAAGATAGGTAGAATGGAAGTTGGTTCTGTCTGATTTTCATACACGTGCTATATAAATTGAAAACTTTTACCATGATTGCTCCAATAAGTACCACTCATGGTCACGTTGAAAGATTCTAGTTTTAGGCACCAGATTAGACACGCACAAACCATCTATTGTTCATTTTTAGTGTATGAAGTAGCAGCATTTTTAGGACTTAGCAGTGAAGGTAACATACGGCTGGCCCCGTAGCTGCACACATCACTCAATGGAGTAAGGCTGTTTAGAACAAAAGTTTGGCAAAATGCCTAGAATTGTGGCATGCAGCTTTTGCTGCCCCAAGCCTCACAGCACTGGAAAAGTGGGGCCAACGGGGGAACTTGAGCGACCCCGTGTGCCGCTCAGGCTTGGTCCCTGTGCCGGAGGTTGCCAGCCCCTGGAGTATCCCCATGGCTATTGTAATTTTCAGTTGGGTTTCATTTATCCAGGGTTGCACTCAGAATATGTGCATAAGATAGAATACGAAGAGACCTCCTGGATCATCAAGTTCCTTCTATCACATGTAACATTGATGACGACTCTGTGCTGGTGAGAAACATGTCAGGGCTATCTTAAAACTAGTTAATGTGGTTGCCTTGCTTCTCTTCATTGGAAGGCTGCTCCAGAATGTCATCCTCCTGATAGTTAGAAATCTTCTAATTTGTGAACTAAATTTAATCATGGTCAGTTTATACTCATTTGTCCTTGTGCCAGCACAGTGCAGTAGCTTCAATAGTTCATCTCTTTACCTTGTGTTTATTCTGTGTATTTGTAAAGAGAAATCATTTCTGCTCTCAGCCTGTTTTCCTAGCCTAAGTCAAAGTCCCTCAGTCTTCTCTCAGAAAATAGGCTTTCAATTCCCCTGATCATCTTTATAGCTCTTTTCTGCTCATGTTCTAGTTTGTATTCATTTTTATCATCTATTTTGTACATTTGTGGCCAGACTTGTACAAAGTATTCCAGATGAAGTCTGAGTCTTATACAATGTCACTAATACTTCACCATCTCTACTGGAAATACATCATTTGAAGCATCCTAAGATAACATTTGTTTTTCACAAGCACATCATGCTGGTGATTGACTAATACACTAATTTCTCCTCCTCTGTTTCCTAATTTATAGTAGAAAATGTTATTAGTCCTCAAATGCATGACCTAGCACTTCATGCTATTAAACTTGATCCTGTTTCTGCTACTCCAGTTCTCAAGGTCATCCAGTTCTTCCAGTTTTTTGTTCTAATCTTTCACTGAACTGATGAAACTCTCAACTTTGTCATCACAAATTTCATTAGCACACTACTCCTTCTTGTGCCAAGTTGTAAATACATAGAAAGAAAGGGTGCAAAAAGTGACAGAAAGTCACCCATATTTCCCCTCCTATTTTCATATTCTCTAAGTGGATGTCAGATGTACCTGATGATCTAGATTAGATTAGATTTGATATCTCCTGAAATAACCTATATAAATAATTCACTTTCAGGACACTCATCTTTCTGTCTATTTCTACATCTGGGAAACTTAGTTTGGACTTGCTAGTCCAAACTAAGACATTCAAGGTTAGTTTGAAATAACCAGGAACTTTTAGTTTGGACTAATGCTTAGTTTGAACTAGAACTTGTGGTTAGTTTGAACTAATGGCTTAATTCAAACTTCTTACATTTGAACGAAGCCTTAGTCTGGGTCTTGCCCATGCCTGGTTCAAACTAAGTGCAGAAGTCTGAACGAAACTTAGTACCAACTAGTTTGAACTAAACTTTCCTTAGTGCGAACTAAGAAATTTCTTCATTTGGACTAGGGAATGCCTGGCGTAGCCATGGGCTAAATTATTCTGGATTAAGCCTCCTTAGTCCAGACTAATTTGCCAGTGTAGGCAGTCTTTGTGTACTCTGAAATATATAGATCAAATTTAGCATTCTAAAAATGTTATAAAAGTACCACATCTTCAGTGACATACCTGGAAAATTCTTCTTGATTCCAGGTGATATGAATATTTACATGGTTGTGTTTTTGACTTTGTCTGGGCTATTTACATTACAGAATTGGAAATATCTGAAAAGACATTAACTTGATAAAAATATATCATAAATAACTAATCTATTTGACTTTATCTGTTGGATTATTTCATAATGTAAAGCCATATTGCTGCTACCTGTGAAAGTCTTTTAAGCTTAAAATATTCCCATTATTCCCTAAAAACTGAGTTAATTGTATCTATTGAAAATCTCCTAAATCACTATTCTTGAATTCTCCCTTTGAGTTGATAGTAATTGTCTGATTCATTTCTTCTGAATCATGAAAACAGCATAGATTAAATTTATATCATGGTGTGCAAGGAGTTGAATACACAACTGGGAATGGTAGCTGCACATATAATCATCCTTGTGCCACACTGACAATTCATCCTAATTGTTCATTCATGCTCTTGTGATATAGTAAAGAAAGAACAAATAAAATATTAGGAGTTTTTGCTGTTAATTGAAACATCCAATATTGAGCTCTGGTCCTGCACAGAGTTCCATCCAAGACTGGGACATAAAAATACAAGTGCCTTAGACTCCAGGAGCTTCATTTTCATTACCCTTGCCCCAGTTTTAAAATTCTTCATCCCATTGGCCTAATCTGTAAATTACAAGTGTACTTCTTTGGAGTATACACTAGATCAGGCACCATATTGCCACCTCCCTCATTTTTTTCTCCCAAAGGATCACAACAAAATATTTTCTTCTATATTCCTTTCTAGGAAAAACTGACACAATAAACTTCAGTGAAGAAGATCAATATTTGGAAAATATACTTCTTGTTACGTGGCCATGAATGCAAGGTTCATTGCAAAGCCACCAAAATAAATAAATAATTCAGTGGCAGGGTTGAGATGTAAGTTATTAACAATCTCCTACCCTCCACATACTATGTAATGTATTTCATTATTTCTGATGGATAACAGATTAACTATAGATCTCATACTGAGCTGTTGTCATTTTCAATTCTTTCTTTGCCTTGGAGGCTAAATAGAACTGTTCTGTACAATTTGTGTGAAATCCTGGTGGTAAAGGATTTAAACACATTGAATAAAACTAATATAAACTATTATATCCGTAATAACATTTAATATACTGCCACTTTACAATTATTAAGAAGACATCTGATGAAGCTCTTGGGGGAACGAGGGAAAGACTCAGACCTGGATGAACTGAAGTGGTGCTCAGACCTAGAAGAACTGGAATAGAGGTTATGCAGCAAAACCTTAACAATGTTGATACGTAAGTACTCTGAGATGGATCAGCATAGTTGCTAGTCATCCTAAAGAGGCACTACATACTACTAATGTGAAACCCTCCTTCTCAGTATAGAAAGACAAAAAATTCAAGTTTAAAAAAAAAAAAAAAGCCTACAGTAGGCCGATAGTTAAATAATAATTCAAAGGTCTAGCCCACTGAAGCATTCATCTCTGCCCGGAGGGTTCAGAACGTCTATCCTTGCATGCCTACAATAGATGGAAACTAAGCTGGATATAGACATTTAATTTTTCCCAGAGGCATAATATCTTTTTCATGCTCTTCCTCCCACTAATGAGCTATTTACTTTTAAGCTGGGGCTGAGGGCAGGACAACTAATTTTAGTCTATTTAAAGAAAACCTTTTTCAGTGATTTATTATTGGGCAGTAACAATCAGCTGTATTTTCACAAACATTTGTGTATTTTATATCCAAGATTCCGTCTGTGACAATAATGAAAGTAGGTCTTGATTTACATACAGTATGTGCTGCTCTTCCAGATGCCACTACATTGTTGTCTGATTTAAGAGGCACACTGAAGTACTTCTACATATTAAATTGAAATGTTCAGTCCTGGTGGATATGGGGTAGGAGCAGTGGGTGGCTTGCCTCACTTTTATTCTTGCTCTCATTCTTTTTCTTCTGTTAAGTCAGCATGCATCTGCTTTATGTCTTAGTTTATTAGCAGCCAGTCTGCATACTGTATTTTTTTTTTTTCTTCAATGAGCCTAGCTTGACATACAGGTATGCAGCAGGCTGGAAGATACAAGATGCACCAGAGGTAAAGATTGCTAATGATACCTGAAATGTTTCCCAGCAATGTCAGTGTAAGGGTATTGTATGGAACAGGGACCTGTAGCAGAGCTAGTCTCTGGGCAGCTTACTGAGTGCAGCTGGCTCGCTACAGGTCTGATTAGCTACACTACTGGATTGACTGAAAGTCATCAGATTGGCCCTTAAACCAGCAGCAGCTATTCCAAGGGTGCTAAATGCTTACACCCAACACCATATCTACTCATGTGTTACCTTGTTCCTGCTGGTTCTGCCTTGCTTCAGTCTAGTTCTTACGTGAGATGTCTCCTTGCCTCTTACCTCCTTGTTCCTGGTGATTCTGATTCAGGTCCTCAGCTCTCATGTCTGATTCCAGTCTCTGGTTTTGCCTTTTGTATCTGGCACCCAATTCTTGACCTCTGGCTGGACCCTTGGTTCTGGCTTCTAACTATTGCACCAGCTCTGACCCTAGCCCCTGGCTTCTGATGTTCCAAATGCCTGCTCCAGACCTGAAGCAAGGCAACAACCAGGAGTTCTGGTGCAAGCACGGACCTTTTTAAGGCTCGACTGGAACTGGTGAATGTTGTGCAGTTTCTGCATCTGCAAGCGGTGAATATGGATATGTTGACTCAATCAAGTCTGTCATTGATCCTGTCCTCCTGGAGATGAAAATTCCATTGTCTGATGAATTTGATGGGAATTGGAGTCAGTTTAAGGGATTCCCAAACCAATATTGGCTCCTGTTTTGTGCAATTTCAGTCATTCCCCACAGACCAGGGCTGCATGAATCCCATCATAGGATTGTAGACTGAGAAGGCTTTGGCTTGGGCTTCCCCCACCTGTTCAGGAACAGTACCATCTCCTCTTTGGGCAATTAGAGCAGCTCATTCAAGCCATGTCTATTGCCTTCAACAGCAATCATATGAAGACCTCAGATTTAGTCTTCATGGCCAGTATGTTGACCTGCTGCCAGGTATGCTGCCAAAATTCACTATTTGGCTTCTAACATCAAGTAGAGTGAGGCAATCCAATGTAACTACTTTCCCCCTGGAGTTAAACAAGGGTATAAAAGATGAAGTCTTGCAGATGAAACCTCTGCCTATCCTTGATATGACTGATTTGTGCATCAGAATAAAAAATGATCTCATGGTGTGGTCCTAAGAGTATGCATTAATTGTCCATAGGCCATCAACAGCATGCCTATGATACCCCAGCTATGCTAGCTGTCCCTGGCATTAAAACCCGTTCAAGTCAACCTGACTATAGCCATACCACTTTGACATGGAGTAGATTTGACACCAGCAGTAGGGTCTGTGCTTATAGTACAGGAAACCCCGCCACCTTGTGTTAATATGCTTGGCAGAGACTCAGACAGTGCAGCTGCCTGGAAGTGCCAGTTCCTGAGCCCACAGGAGTAGGCCTAGGCTTGGATAGTTCTCTTCCTCCTGTGGGAGGCCCTTGATTGGTACAACAGGATTGGCAAGCCAGATTCTGATATAGCTTTAAATGTACCTACTGAACTGACTACTGGCAAGTTCAGAGATTCATCTAGAAGCTCTAGCTGAATTGGAGGGCCTGAGAAACTTTAACTTTGAGGTCCAACCAATTACTGCCATATGCAAGAACCCTCAGATATGGTCAAGACTATTGATGAGTCCCTTTTCAGGACTGATAACCCACCAGGACATGCCAGCTGCCCCTCGCTGGATACCTTTCAGTTGATCTGTTATGAAACCGCATGCTCTAGTCATCTTCACCACGTCCTAGTTTCATGCCTGCCCCACGTTCACTGGGAACCCTACAATTCAGCTCCTGATAGTGCTGGAAACCCTGCCTCCCAGGTCCCAGAGATCAAACTGGTACACTCTGCAGTTCATGCCACCCCCTAAGAAACACTGACCCACAGGGAATGAGCCTGTCAGGACCCTTGGCCAATACCAGGCCTATCTGCTGCAACTGAAATTGCCCACAAATACCTTGATTTTTCCCAATGATTTTGACAGGGGAAAAGCTGACATCCTATCTCCACAGCCAAATTTCAGCTCCCCAAAGACAAGATCCTATTCGGTCAAAAAATATTCTTTCTCTGAAATCTGAGATTTGTGCCTATATCTACATTTATCATTATAACCCATAGAAATGTTTCATCCACTCATCAATCTTTGTGCCTGATTCTTTGTTAAGAAGGATGGCTCTTTGGGGGTCTTCTATCAATTACTGAACCCTCAAAAATGCAGCCATATGAAGCCAGTACTTGCTTACTTGTCTTAAGGAACTGTTATATTTGTTATGCTTGGCTTATATTTTGATAGTTTCAAAAGGGATAGCCGCATTAGTCTAGTCCAGTAAAAAAAACAACAAGGAGTTGTGTGGCACTTTAAGACTAACAGATTTATTTTTTGCATGCGCTTTCATGGGAGAAGATCCCACTTCCTCAGATGCTTCGAAGATGGGTGAACTTACAGAAAGGAATGAAACTAAATGCAAGGGGGTGTAAAACATAGGATCAGGTCATACAGTAACAGCAAATCAGAGCAGTTTTCAGGTTCAAACCATGGGAAGCCTGAAGTCAAATTACCTTTTGTAATGGGAAAAGAACCCATAGTCTCAATTGAGTCCTGCTTTCACAGAATTTAGCTTGCATATTAATTCGAGTTCAGCTGTTTCTCTTTGAAGTCTTGATGTCCCAGCTACATCTCTAATGACAGTCGTTAACAAATCAGTCATCGAGTGATTAGGAAGATGGAAGTGCTCAGCAACTGGTTTCTTTGTTCTTTGATTTCTGATATCAGCTCTGTGCTCATTCAGCCTCTTACGTAGTGATCTTCCTGTTTGTCCAATATATAAGGTGTTGGGGCATTTCTTGCACATGATGGCATAGACCACATTAGTAGACGAGCAGGTAAATGAGCCTTTGATGGAGTAGCAGGCTTGATTAGAACCTATGATGGTATCTGTTGTGCAGATATGTGGGCAGACTTGGCAGCGTGGTTTGTTGCAGGGGTGTGTGCCTGCTTCAATGTTTCTGCTGTTGGATCTGTAGTTGCTAGTGAGAATCTGTTTAAGATGAGGGGGCTGCCTATAAGCAAGGAGGGATCTGTCTCCTAACGTTTGAGAGACAGAGGGATCATCTTTTAGAATAAGCTGTAGGTCCTTAATGATCTTTTGCAGAGGTCTGACTTGGGGGTTGTATGTGGTGACTAGTGGAGGTCTGTTGTATTCTTTCTTGGGTCTCTCCTGTAGAAGATGACTTTGGGGAGCCCATCTAGCTCTGTCAATTTGTTTTCTTACTTCCCCGGGTGGGTACTGTAGTCTGAAGAAGTCTGTCATCTTGAGGATCTCTATCAAGCATTCTTGAAACTACAGTATCCACCTAGGAAAGTAAGAAAACAAATTGACAGAGCTAGACGGGTTCCCCGAAGTCATCTTCTACAGGAGAGACCCAAGAAAGAATACAACAGAACACCACTAGTCACCACATACAATCCCCAAGTCAGACCTCTGCAAAAGATCATTAAGGACCTACAGCCTATTCTAAAAGATGATCCCCCCCTCTCTCAAGCATTAGGAGACAGATTCTCACTAGCAACTACAGATCTAACAACAGAAACATTGAAGCAGGCACACACCCCTGCAACAAACCACGCTGCCAAGTCTGCCCACATATCTGCACAACAGATACCATCATAGGTCCTAATCAAGCCTGCTACTCCATCAAAGGCTCATTTACCTGCTCATCTACTAATGTGGTCTATGCCATCATGTGCAAGAAATGCCCCAACACCTTATATATTGGACAAACAGGAAGATTACTACGTAAGAGGCTGAATGAGCACAGAGCTGATATCAGAAATCAAAGAACAAAGAAACCAGTTGCTGAGCACTTCCATCTTCCTAATCACTCGATGACTGATTTGTTAACGACTGTCGTTAGAGATGTAGCTGGGACATCAAGACTTCAAAGAGAAACAGCTGAACTCGAATTAATATGCAAGCTAAATTCTGTGAAAGCAGGACTCAATTGAGACTATGGGTTCTTTTCCCATTACAAAAGGTAATTTGACTTCAGGCTTCCCATGGTTTGAACCTGAAAACTGCTCTGATTTGCTGTTACTGTATGACCTGATCCTATGTTTTACACCCCCTTGCATTTAGTTTCATTCCTTTCTGTAAGTTCACCCATCTTCGAAGCATCTGCGGAAGTGGAATCTTCTCCCATGAAAGCGCATGCAAAAAGTAAATCTGTTAGTCTTAAAGTGCCACACAACTCCTTGTTATATTTTGATGAAATTATATCTGTGTGGGATCTATAACCTTGTGTTCATGCAAGAGGAAGATGATGTGGTCACTCTCAATAGAGTCACTATGAATATCTGGTCATACTCGTTCCTACATAATATTCTAGCAATCTTTCAGCATTTTATGAATGGTATCTTATGGGATATTTAGGACGAGCTGGGGGGGGTGGGGGGGGGGCGATCATCCAGTGTGAAAGGTTTCTTCTGGTGGAATCTTTCAGGAAACGTGGGAGAGCTGCAGGAGGAGGTGGCTAGGCTCAGGAGCTTTCAGGCCCATGAGGAATTCCTCAAGAGTATTCATGAAGAGATATTGAAAGCTGAGGGAACTTCGAAGCTGTAGAGGACTGCTGCTGTCACATCATTGAAGGACGAGGAGATAGCTCTGTCACAGAGAGGACACTGGAAGCTGGTTGCTTCTGGAGCAGGCAGTGCTCCAGCCCTGCTCTGAACCCACCCACCATGGTCATCAAGAACCATTATGCAGCCCTGGCAAAGAGGGATGATGATGAAGAGAAGCCATGCACCCCAAGGATGGGAGGACCTCAACCACCGCACTGAGGAAGAAACATAAGGTAGTGGTGGTTGAGGATTATCTTCTGAGGGGAGTGAAGGCACTCATTTGTCACTCTGACACGGCATTCTGGGAGGTATTGCTGTCTGTCAGGGTCCCACATCTAAGATGTTACAGAGGGATTGTTGAGAGTCATTTGGCACTCTGACTACTATCCCATGATACTCATCCATGTGGACACTAATGTTACTGTCAGATGTGACCCTCAGCAGATCAAAAGTGACTACAGGGCTCTGGGAATACAGGTAAAGGAGTTTGGTGTGCAGGTGGTATTCTCTTTGATCCTTCTAGTGAAGGGTAGGAGCTGGGCAGAGAGAAATGCATCTTGGAGATGAATGCCTGGCTGCAAAGATGGTGTTATCAGGAGGGTTTTGGTTTCCTCAACCATGGGCTGCTATTCCAGGAAGAAGGACTGCTAGGCGGAGAAGGACTTCACTGATCAAGGAAGGGGGGAAGAGAATATTTGGACATCGACTGGCTAAGCTAGTGAGAACAGCTTTAAACTAGGTTTGAAAGTGGATGGTGACAAAAGCTCACGGGTAATTCAAAACCAGGGAGGCCTAGAGGAAGGGTCAGAACTCGTGGGAAGCCTAGGCTGTAACAGCAAGGATAAAAGAGAGACTTGTCAGAACTGAGGGGTATATCAAATCAGTATATTAAGTGTTTAAATACTAATGTGAGAAATAAGGGGAATAAGCAGGAAGAACTCGAAATGCTAGTAGCTAAACACAGCTATGACCTAACTGGCATCACAGACTTGTTGGGATAATATATATGACTTGAATATTAACATAGCAGAGAATAGCTTGCTTAAGAAAGATAGGCAGGGAAAAAAGGAAGTGGTATTGCCTTGTATATTAAAAATGTGTATATTTGGACTGAGGTGGAGGTGGAAATAGTAGACAGACATGTTGAAGCTCTCTGGGTAAAAATAAGAGTTGAAAATGAGTGATGATATAGTAGGGGTCTACTACAGGCTGTCTAGCCAGGAAGAGGAAGTGGATGAGGCTTTTTTTCCCCAACAATTAACGAAATCATCTAAAGCACAGGACTTGGTAGTGAAGAGAGATTTCAACTATCCAGACGTCTGTTGGGAAAATAACACTGCAAGGCACAGATTATCCAATAAGTTTCTGGGATGTATTGGAGACTATTATTGTTATTGTTACTTATTAGTTTTTCAAAAGGTGGAGAAAGCTGTTAGGGGAGAGGCTGTTCTCATTTTGGTTTTGACAAACCAAGAGGAGAACTGGTTTGAGAATCTGAAAGTGGAAGGTAAGTTAGATGAAGAGGATCATGAAAAGGTAAAGTTCATGATTCTAAGGAATGGTAGTGGTGAGAGAACACCAAAATAAAGACAATGGATTTCAAGAAGGCAGACTTCAGCACATTCAGGGAGTTGGTGGGTAGGATCTCCTGGGAAACATGGCTAAAAGGAAAAACAACTGGAAATAGTTGGCAGTTTTTCAAAGAGACTATTAAGGGCACCAAAACAAACTATTCCAATGTGCAAAAAGAATAGGAAGAATGGCAAGGGACTACACTGGCTTAATCAGGAGATTTTCAATCATCTAAAAATGAAGAAAAAGTCTTACAAAAGGCGGAAACTTGTATAAATCACAAAGGATGACTATAAACAAATAACCACCATTGTGAGATCTATTAACAGTAGTATCATAAGAAAGACATGAGAAGTAATTCTTCCACTGTACTCTGCCCTGATTAAGCCTCAGCTGGAGTATTGTGTCCAGTTCTGGGTGCTTCATTTCAGGGAAGATGTGGACAAATTGGAGAAAGTCCAGAGAAGAGCCACATGAATGATTAGAGGTCTGGAACGCTTGACTTGACTTATGAGCGAAGATTGAAAGAGCTGGGTTTATTTAGTCTAGAAAACAGGAGACTAGGAGGGGGAATGGTAAAAAGTTTTCAAGTACTTAAGAGGTTGTCACAAGGAGGAGGGATAAAAAGTTGTTCTTAACTGCCTATGATAGGAAAAGAAGCAATGGGCTTATATTACAGCAAGGGAGTTTTAGGCTGAACATCAGGAAAAAAATCCTAACTGTCAGGGTGATTAACCACTGGAATAAGTTGCCTAGGCAAATTGTGGAACCTCCATCATTGGAAATTTTTAAGGGCTGGTTAGTCAAGCCCCTGTCAGCGATAATTTAAGAGGGTATTTGGTCCTGCAATGAGTTCAGGGGACTGGACTCGATGACTTCTCATGGTTCCTTACAGTTTCTATGATTCTTTGAAGGGGCACTATCACAGAATGATGTCTATTTGCTCAGCTTTCAGTACACTAATATCCTGAAACCCTCAAACTTTCTTTCTGGCACAATAACCTCTGACTTGTTATGTCATTCATTCTCAAAACCTGTGTAGTCCTGGACCATAAGCAGGACCACATATCTGGTGTTTTGTTTCACAATAGGATCCTGTACCATAAGGCACTATGTACCTGAATGTGATATGTGATTTCATGTCCTGCAAGTCAACCACAAAGCTCCCCTGGTACGCCTCTTTGAACATCCTATGGCGAGGAACTTTTGCTGTTCAAATGTGTGCTGTTTTGCCTCCTATATAAACTTCTCTGATGTTTGCACTTAAACTGTTCTCCTTCATATCACCCACTCAAGACCACTAGGTCTCCTCCAGCCCTTACCTAATCCCCCTGGCATTGAATCATCATTTCTATGTACTTTACTGGAAAATTATCATCTTCCCAAGACCACACTAACTTCAATTGGTGATTGACCACTTAAGAATAATGGCATATTTTGTTCCCTGCTGTGTGTTTATTTTCTCTCCTTAAGAGAGAGCCCTCCTGTTTATGAACAACCTCTTTTCTTTCCGCAGCTTGTCTGGGCACAATAACTTATGATAGGAATTTTTTATGCCAGCTGTATATTGGTGTCCAAAACTTAATATCATATCACCTAGTGGCCAGGCAGAGTAGTTCAGTCAGGTCCTAGACCAATACTTACTTTGCTTTCTAATCTGTCATGAAGAAAATTGATTGCCTTTGATCCTTCATCCTAAGTTCTCCTACAGCCACAGACCCCCTTCTTTATTATGTATGCTTTCCTTCCTGACGTTCATCCCAAGATCCTGTTTGAATTGTCCAGGCCCTCCATCACGTCACTCATTCTCCACATCCAGCAGATACACCAAGACCTCCAGGAGCCGTCAATCATGAAGACAACTAACAAATGTTATGCTTACTGGACCCCCCAGTCAACACCCAACTTTGGCAGAGGGTATAAGCTCTGGTCCTCCATCCAGAACCTATAATTAAGTTGCTTTTCTGAAATGGGGCCATGAGTATCTAGCACTCTTTCAGATTATGAAACAGATTAATATAATTGTATTGAAACTACAGCTACTAGTTTATCTCAAGAATTGTATAGCACAGCAAATTCTTTCAAACTAATGAGGAAAGTCCATTAAGAGATGATGTGAGCTGTAATTAAGTATGTTTCTGTTGAAAAAGAGACTCAGGTTTGGATCTCTGTTACACCAGTATAAATTCAGAGAAACTCCACTGTCTTCAATTAATTTGGTTTACATTGATGCAACAGAGTTACTGGGCCATATTATGATGTCACACAAGAACACCTGAAAACAGTCACTAAGAGACAAGTGTTTTTTCATAAATGCATGGAAAGCTATATACAGTTAACTGTGCTGAAAGTTGAATATTATAAATAAAGAGGAGTCTGAGTGGTGCTGGAAAAGACCAATTGTCTTACAAGAGCACATAGTGAGAAAGAACTTGGCTGCCTCTTAGTCTCCTTGTGAATTCTGAACTGGAATATTTTACTGTTAAAAAACCACTGTCAAAAGATTATCTCCAGGAATTACACACTTATGTATATAAAAATATTAGCATGATTGATTAATCCCACATTTACTGTGTACTCACTTCCTCTTCCAGAAGGAATTCTTGGTCTAAGCATGCTAACTACTATGATTTGTGTAAGTTGAACAACAAATAAGTGCTCTTTTATCTGTATTCTGTAAAGTGAGTTGGCCTAAGAATACAATTTTAATGGACTGAAGGTCCAAGTATACATTTATTTTTTCTTAACTATGTAACTTTTTATTTTAGCAGAGGCCAACAAACACCATTCACAAAAAATATTTTCTTTAGTCACCTATTAATGAGTACAAATCTGTTAAATTTACATTGTCAGTATTCAGTTGAGATTTACTTTTACTGTTTTCGTTTTTATGTTGCAATTCAGTGTAGTTTTACAGAAACACAATATTGCAGTGCAGTCTACTGTAAATTTTATTTCAGCCTATTGCTTATGAAAGAAGAAATCTTTTTTAACAAATTCAGTTAAAAGTAATAAACAACATACACGGGAGATTAATTTAATCTAATTGCTCTCCTGCATCTCCCTGAAAACACAAGATTTTTTGCTACTCTACCTTTGTCTTGTATAGTTTTAATTCAGTGTTAAAGTTTGAGGTTCCCACCACTTCCTCTGTGGAACTGATCCAGCATCTACTATAGATGACCCGCATCAAGCTTTCCTCCTATTCAATTCAAGCGTCTCTCTTAATTTCATTCTGTCATTCATAGTTCTATTTCCATGTGCCACATTAAATTTTTCTCCTGTTTTTGTTTGCCCCATTCACATATGTGTAAATTATGCCTACCCTATATCTTCACTTTTTCAGGTAGCTCTTATTTTGGATATAGTGTATTTGCTCAATGTGTGTTCATTATTCATCATTTTGGTATCTGGTGAACAAAAGGCTAAACTACCTGATTGTTCCTCACTCTTGTAGAGGAAGGGCTATAAATTGAGTGTAGGAAGCCTTGCCTAATGTGAAGAGTCACATGACAGTGTTGAATTCTAAGCTCAAGCTTCTTTGCATTGAACCTGTTAAATTATTTTACGTTTGCTATAAACACTGACCTTTTAAGGCAAAGATTTTGTTGACTGAAACTACCTTGTCCAGGCAAGGTCATTCAATGAGTAGCATCGTTATACCATAGATTTTTCTTTAGCATAGGAAAGATATATTTGACATCTGTTGATGCACAAACTTTTTAATGGTAACTAGAGGTAGTTAGAAAACTGTGTTTTGCAAAATAGTTCATCTTTTTATTAAAGCCCCCCTGTGTTTGGCTTTTAATAACCAGAAGCTGAAAACTTTTCAATACAAAACTGCCAAACCCCAAAACATCATTTTCCTATGAAAGTTGTCAATTTTCCACAAAATAAATAAACAAAAAGCCCACTCATTTCCTCAGAAGGCAGATCTTTTATGTGATTAATTTACTTTTTTTCCATTTAGTTGAACACCCAATTTTCTGTTGGGGGCTGGGGGAAAGGGAGGGTTGATGGAAATCTAATCAGTACCAATGATGTCTGCTATACTGGATTGCAAATTTATTATAACACTGAACTTTTAAGTCAAACTACCTGATATTTGTGTTTATATTGCAAGTTTGCTTGATTATAGATTATACTTTTGTGAGATACAAGATACTAATGCAAAATTACTTTTTGTTCTGCACTTTAATCAGTTGAGCCAGATGGTTTGAATTAACTATATAGAGTCCCTATAAATGAACATGAGTTATAGCATATGGTGATTTTAAATAGAAGGTAATTCAGTATATTAAAGGCCCAAGTCTGCATTTTGACTCTGTCAAAATCCATTTAAGTCAATGGACATTTTGATGGAGTAAAATATTGCAAGATTGGACTTGGTACATTCAAAATGTAACTTCCACTGTACATTAATCTCAAACGTTAAGACTAAATCAATTGTTTCTAAACTGTCCTACTTAAAAAGAAATGTCACTAGTGAAAGCAATCTCTTTTTAAAAGAAAGTAAAAAAAAACAAAAAACAAACCACTATTAGAACAGAACCCTACTTTTGTTTCAGCATTTGTTAGCAATTTTGTATGACTCTGGTATGCCTGGTATGAGGCACTGGTTGTTTCTGCTTAGTTATATTAATTAGACCTATTTTAGAAATGAAACAACAATAAAAAGGCTATTTTTAGTAGAAGTTGATATATTGGTTTTGGTTTTGTCTGTTTTTGACAAGCAAAATCTAAATGTGGAGTCGTTTTAAGTGCATGTGTGTGTGGTGTACAAGCAAATATGTAAGAGCTCAGAGTGAGCATAAATCTAATATCTAGCATTCAAGGACCATCTCAAAGTAGGTTGAATGAACTTGAGTATTTATAAATTCTGACATCTCATTTTCTTGGAAGTGACTTGTCCTTGTCTTTCTGACTAATTTATCTAGATGAAGTAACAAATGTATTTTGGTTCATTTCTGAAAGAACACAAAGTTCAAGTTACCAGTGTGCATATTTCACTACAACTCCGGATTGTTGACTTGTTTATTCACCACAGGAAGGAAGTGGTGAGAGGATGTATGTATTTACTCTTGTTTTCATAAACAACCTGAGTTTTGAAGCTAGGGATATGTCTTTATCAGGGTGGAACAGCTTTTCCTGCTCTCTAGTAGTCCAATCTATAGCTTGCCGTAGACTCTCACAGCAAAACTCACCTTACTAAGTACTGCCACAATACCTTTGAGGAAATCTTGTTCTCCTGTCTGATGATGATCTCCAGGGGTCATCTGACCATAATATCTATCTACATTATCCTCTCAGGAGACCTAGTCTGCTCCCCTGGTGTCTCATTACTTTTGGGTTGACAACTCTCTACTCTGCCTTTCTTGTTCTTTCTTTCTGAATAGGCTTGTATATCTTCATCAAAGGTTTAAGAATTGCTATGCTGCATCAGAACAATGATCTACTTAGTCCAGCATCCTGACAGTGCTCAGTACTAACTGCTTCAGAGAAAGGGCAGGAAACTCTACAATTGGCCATGTTCCCAAAATAGCCACCATCTCATACTATCATTCCCTCAGACTAAATATGATTAAAATGCAGAATCTCTTTTTTTTCCCCCGCCACAAACTTTGCTGTAATCATAGATACTTCTGTTATTTTGCTTGTCACTCAAACTCCCCTTGCAGAGTTAATTTTACATCTAAATAACTTCCATCTAAATTGATACATTTCTAAAAAATGAATCAATTTGGATGAAATTTCATTTTGGGGAAAATATTTAATGTTCTATTTTAAAAATTTAATGGTGCATTGACTTTTTTATTTTAAAGTTGACTTTTTAAAGTAAATTCATTGTTTTGATATGAAATAGTCTGTGAAAAAAATTAAGGTAAAAGTTGGAATATACTCAAACGTAGAGCTGGAAAGGACCTTAGAAGTCATATAGTTAATTGGCCTGTGCTGAGGCAGGACCAAAAATATTTTGACCTCCTTAAATGAAATGTTAGAATTTTGTTGCATTAGAATTCTTGGTGGGGAGGGGGGAGGGAAATAATTTCCAGCAAAATGGAAGATCCGGTTTCTTCTCATCTCTACTTTATAATCCACTTCGGACCATATTCTCAGTTGTTGTAAATGGCACCACTCCATTGACTTCAATTCCTTCTATTCCCCACCTTCCTTTTCTTTCAATGTTCTATTATTTAATTTTTTTTTAAAGCAGTGATTGCATTCTTTCTTTAATCTCTGTAAAACACAATGCACAGCTATGGTGTAACAAAGTTTTGCTACATACGAATTAACAGGAAGAATTAAATATCCTGTTCATTCATGATTCTTGTTCAAGCTGTTTTGTTTTCCAGGGTTTATGAAAACTGTTGTGTAAAACCATCCATTGTGCAGGGATTAAATGAGATCCTTAGCACTGAAATTTTAAAATGTTAGATTACCTTGCAAAAATAAACACAAGTGGAGTACAGCTCACAAGTGACCCAGAAGCTGCCATGATGCCACTTGTTTGTCTTCAGAGCTCTGGGCAAACATTAACAAATGCTCCCAATAGTTCCATGAGTTAGGCAAATTTTCTTTTACTTTGCATGCAGAAATGAAGGTACAGAAAGATGGTGAATGCTGACAGATCTCACTGACTTCAGATGGATTTGAATGTATGTAGCTCTTCAGAAAATTAAGCTTTGAAAAAGTTACTCAAGGCAGGCAGTCTCAGGGCTTGTCTTCACTGATGACAGCAAATTTGAAGGCATTAGTTTGAGCTTCTTGATCAGTTGATTGGGTCTGTAAAGACCCACTTATCCAATCAGGAAGACAATCCCTAAACGCCAGCTTGGTAACTGGGATAGTGCTTAGTCAAAGGGAAGTACTTCCCTTTGGCTCAGCTCAGTGGAGGTGCTGGAAGTAGAGAAGTTAAATGCAGATACTCAAGTTATTTTGATTAACTTCCATGTCTCCTTCTGACTGATGCTGGAAAAGGTAGGCAATGTAGACCTGTCTTCCAAACCACAATTACAGTATGGAAGTTCCTTGAATACATTCCAACTTTTAGAGCTACCTCTCCCTTTTTCATGTATTTATAAATTGTGTACTTCAAAACATTTGCCAAAGCATATCTTCCCAATATGTATTATAGCACTTGATTCTCTTTGGTGTACAGTTAAACATAGAATAGTAATGATTTGCTTTGGTGGCAACATGTAATACTAATACTTAGCTCTTACATTATTGTTTTTCATCAAAGATCTCAAAGCAGTATGTGATATCATTATCACCACTTCACAGATACAAAAATGGTATAGAAAAAAGAACCCCCCCAAGGTCACCCAGCATGGTGGTAGGCTTGTGGTAGAAACTGAAGCAGAGCTCAGACCATCTGAGTTTTTTCATTCTGTCTAGTTGGTCACCCATCCTCCCAAATGTTTAATTGCTTATAGTTCTTGATTTCCTGACAAAAAGAGGAAACTCTCTATGCGACAGATTTCAGCTCAGGTAAATCTGCTTATGGCCATTAAAGTTGATGAAACTTTACAACAGTTGAGGGTCTTACCCTAAATTTTTACCACACAAATATGCAGTGAGTGCAATGACTAAGCATTCTCTCCATAACTATACTTACCATAAATACATTGAAATGTCATTGTAGGTGGTTGGGGTTCGGAGGTGAGGAGTATTGATTTTGTTCTTTTTAATGGAAAGAGAAAACTTAAAATTAGCTTCCAAAAGGTAATGGAGGGGGAAGCATATAAAGAAAACTCTAATAAGATCAAATCAGGTTCTAATAGGTGACAGTGAAATCTATTGGAGTCATAGTGAAATCATTTATTAGCATTACTGTACTTTAAACCTACTCAGATGAGCCTTCCAATGTATAGAGAACATTTATAAAAACAAAGTTAGACATTTTGTTGTAAGATGTATGCAGTTTGAAGTTATGCATGTATAGTGCACAATTAAATGTAATTGCAGATGACTAGATATCTAGCTGACTGTAAATGTCACTTTAAAATTCAAAAGCTAATGCTATAAATATAGCAGAACACTTAAGGAAATTACTATAAATATCTTTTAAAGAAAATATTAATCAGTGCTATTGCTGCAAACCCCAGGTTTATCATATTGTGCATCTTTTTTATGTTTAATGGTGTATGACCAAAGATGTCAGGCCTTCCTGAAAAATAAAATAAGTAATAGATTTTTTTTTAAACAAGCTGTGGATTGTTGTATTTCAGATTCCAGTGAATGTTTCGTAGAGGCAAAATAGACCATTAGGTAAACTGAAGACCCAAAGGGATGGGAGGGGAATGGAGAAGTAGAGGATAGGGATGTATTCTCAGATCCATGCGTAGGTCAACTAATCTAGTATTGTAACTGTCATTAATTCTGTCAGTCTATAAACAGCGATCCCCCAAAGTGTTTTTCAGTTGTGATGCACTGTACAGCATAAGTGTATATGCTAATTGGTGGATACATGTGTTAGAGAGACAAGCTATAAACTCTGTGGCCATGTCCACACGTACAGGTTTAATTCAATTTAACTTAATACAAAATAAGCTAATTTGAAATAAAATCATTGAATCGAATTAAGCAAAAACACCAAATCAAAATAGAAAGTCCAAACACAGGACCTGGTATTTCAGTTCAGGAGAGGGGCACCCTGGGAGGAAGAAGAGCAACCCATGCTGAAATCGAAACAGCAGTTGTTTTGAAACAACTGTTTTGAGTTAATGGCTATTTTGATTGCCTAGTAGGTTTTACTGTTTCAAAATAAGATTTGTTGTTTTGAAATGACGGGGTTAGTCATTTCAAAATAACGAAACATCATCTGTACATGATTTTTTTTTTAAATCGAAACAATGATTGTTGTTTCGATTTAAAAGCAATGTGTGGACATAGCCTGTGAGTTTGCAGGTTCAAAGGCTGGTAGAGCTAACTCTGCCCTTTGTATTGCCAAGATAAATTCTGTAGTCTAGGAGTACTAAAGAAGGAATGCCTCATTCAGAGAGGTATATTGAAGTGGAGTGTAAGAACAAGCAGCCCTGGGAACAGCAAGGCTTTAGGGAGATGCTTAGGTTGAAATTTGATCTGTGCAGTGATTTTGAGTTCTCTGTAAGGCCAAGCCCTATGAAAAAGGGCTAGTTGGACTATTGCCAGCATATGTGCTTACTCCTTTCAGAGCGGAGTCAGAACTCTACATGCTGATGTTGTTACTATGCGATGTAGCTTTGTACCTTTTTATTATGTGAAAATTCATGTTGTAGAAATAGTGTACATGCACTTGAAGTCATTTTAAAGTTTGTAATGGCACATACAAATAGGGATGAAAACCCCAGAGTATTTTGAGTGGATATGTGGTACAGTAGATATACTGTACAAATTTGAGTGCTACAAAGATGAAGCCACAGTATATTAAGTGGGCATGCTGACTTCTTCCAGACTTCCTGCAACATTATTTTTGTATGACCCTACCATGAGGATCTAATGATTCCACTGGGCTAGAGCTCTCTATAGTTGCAGAGGGCAGGCAGGCAATTCCCCTTATTAAATGTTTGCTATTGCAGTACAGAAGGAAATAAGTGTGAATGTGTTGTTTGTACAGGTGAAAGAATACTCCACCTTTCTTTTAGCTAACCTTTACAAAAATTTTGGCACTAAGCAATGATGGTTTTCTTCTGTAACATCAGCTTTCTTCTGTAAAGTATTAAGTCTCTTATTATGCTAAAGAATACCTCATTGCTTTCATGCTACTGGACAAGAGGGAGAGTAAATCTCCCTTTCATGATCAGTTCTCGTTAATATTAAAGACAATTGACAGGAAAGTGGCCTGTGCTTCTGTTAATTTAAAAACTGCACAGGGTTGTGAGTAAGAATATAGCTTTTTGGAATTGAGAAGTTCAGAGATTTGCAGTCTTTCTAGCCAATATCTGATCTTTCATTTAAAGTAATCATAAGCAGATTTTCCCTACCATAGAGCAGGAGTCTCAAACTCAAATCACCATGAGGGCTAGTGTTTTAGCCTGAGGGCCACACCACTAGAACCTTTTTCATACAATGATACCAAATATACTCAAAATGAAGAGTAACATACATATGCCAAGAGTAAGTAAGAAAGAATTACTTCCATTCAAGATGGAGGTATCATCAGGAAGGCAGAGTGTGTTAGTAAACACACTTTAAATTTCGTATGATCAATTGTTTGTGAAATTCTAAGTATCGTTGTGGGCTGCAGGAAATAACTTCAGGGGCCTAATGCAAGTTTGAGACTCCTGCCATAGACAATCCTGGTCCTCATGTCTAAGGCAGCATCAAATATAATAGGGTCTGCTCCAGCCAGGCATTAAGGAAACCTCCTAGCATTACTCAGCATTCTACATGATTGGACTGACAATGAGTAATGCAACAGGAAATGAAAATAGGATGCAAATAGTAATTCACTGCTACTGTTCAGTGGTATGTGACTTGATGCAAATAACATAGCCTCAAGTAATTTTTTTTTAATTAGGTAACATTCATTCTCTCTCCTCTTTCTAAATTTAGCAAATTCTAATGTTAAGAAATGAAGAACTGTATCAGAGATTATAGGCATGAAATATTTTGCATCTAAAAGAAATTTTTCTTGTGATTCATCCTTGCTGAAATAATTCATTTTATCTCAATTTAGTTGATCGCTTTTGCATTGCACCAGTAATTATTAGAGTTCAATTAATAGTTATATATGGGCGTATACATGAGATATAGGAAGATTAAAAGACCAGGATCTTTAACTGCCAGGCCTGGTACATGCAGTCTTTATTCATGCTAACATGTTGTTTTATTATTTGTCATTGTTACTAAATTTGAATGTTGTTATTCTATGTTGCAAAGCTAAAATTGTGAGTCATCTGGTAAATCTGACCACCAACAGGAGGTATGTATTTTTTTTAATGCAAACAAGCAGTGAAAGTCAAATTATCCTTGGTGCTATATGGTGTTTGCAGTGGATTATGAGATTCAAATATCTTTGCAAAAATATGAAACACCTGTGTGAAAAGCAGGCATTAATGATTTACTATGGGGAGGGGGAGGAAGAGAAAATGATTCCCTTTTTACCATGCATATTTATGTATATAAAAAAAAAACAATCAGAGCTATTTTTGAAATTCTGAGGTGTTCAGGCAGCTTTTTGTTTTCATTTTGTAACCCTCTGCAATTCCAGATCCTATGTAGACCAGAAATGAAAGTATGCAAAATCTTTTTAATTAGAAACCCCCTTTTCTGTTAAGCTTACCAGCCTAATTTTTATAGATTCAAGTGGTTCTGACAGTTGTTAGTTCATTTCAACATCTGAATTTTTGACCTTTATTAATGAAGTCTAATCCATCCATTGAAAAGCTTTCATGTAACTGCTATCTGTTATGACTCGTGGTTTTATTTTAAACCCAGGTAGGTCACCAGAGAGATTGCCATTGCCATTAGTAGGCTTTGGATCTTGTCCTCTATTTGTGAAGTGTAACTTTTTTTTTATCTATAGGAGTTTGCCATGTGAGATTGCAGGAAGTCATTTTGAGAGGCACAGTACAGCCTGCTAGAAATTTGTGTGTATTCTCCCACAGAGGTCTTGTTTATGGTCTGTCTTGATGTACAAGGAAGATCCTTTGCTTATAGTGTTTGTGTTTTCTCTTTATACCTGGGAAGGAATAGCAAAAATCTTTTTAAATGTCTGTTCACTGCCAGTCCTAATACCAATATAAAATACCTTAGCTATAGATGTTTGGAAAGAAGTTTGATTTTAGGTATATAGAATCAGAGTCTGGAACCTATCATCCTGCTGAGAAGTACGTTATTCTGTAAGTATTCAGAATGATACTTTCAGATTAAGGCACTACCCTGTGTGAATAAGGATTGCAAAGACTAGCCCATAGTTACAGTTAGTGGAAGGCTACAGTGATGTATCCTATTGTAAGCCCTAAAACAGTGGTTCACAACCTTTTCAGTAACACAGCACACTTCAAGGCAACAAACAATTCCATGGCACACCCACTTCTTTCATCTGAATTGATTGTTCATAAACATCACACGTACTTACAATTACTATGGTCATGGTCTTCCTAGAGTGGCTTGCAGCACAGTGCATACTAGAAGCCAAAGAAGGATCAAATGCATTAATGCTTCAAATCTACCAGAAAAAAATAAACGTCATTTCAATTTTGCCATTGGCCATCTGCGTTTAGAATATTCACATTTTAGAATTAAAAGACCAATATCTCACTTTTAATTTCATGATTAATTTTAAAGAATTTTATGAGTTGTACTTTTGGTTGGATAGAATATTGTTTAAGATGAAACAATGTTTTACACTGATTTTGATTACTTCTTGTATAAAATTTCACAGCACATTTGGACAGTTCTCATGACTGAAAGCCATTGCCATAAAGATCACTTTGGCTGTGTTCACACAGGCTTGTTATTTCTAAACAACAGAGGTTATTTCAAAATAAGAAACAGCATGTCCACATGATGTACTCCCATTTCGAAACAACGGGTTCCCTTGTTTCAAAATGGGAGCTGTGTTTGGAAATGGCTTAAACCTACTTCTGTTTTGAAACAACCCCATGGGGACATGTTGTTTCGGAACAAACTGTTCCGAAACAACATTTGAGCATCCTCCCAGGGTGCTTAGCACCCTGGGAGGAAGGGCCACCCCCTCAGGACCCTGACCAGGGAACCCTCAGCACCCCGGCCAGGGTGCTGAGGGGTGTCCCCTGGCCAGCAGAGGAGGACTGCAGACCCCTACAGGGTGAGCCATAGCCAGCAGGCAGGCTCACCCTGCTGGGGTCTGCAGGGGACTGCAGACCCCAGCGGGGTGAAGCGGAGCAGGGCGCTTCACCCCTCAGGGGGTCTGCAGTCTCCTGCGGGGTGAGGCTCCGGGCTACACTCACCCTGCCGGGATCTGCAGCCCCCGAAGCGAAGTGAAGTAGCATGTCCACACTGGCATGACCAACCCAATCCCTTCCCTCCCCCCAAAAACTACAAAAAAAAAAAAAACTAGAAGAAGAAACCACCCCTGGAATCCACTCTGAAAAATAAGTAAAACAGTAGAACATCTAGACCCAGCCCTGCAAAAACCAAGCAGAAAAAAACCAAGCAGATTGAATTGACTGTAGCAGTCATGCATTGCATTGAAAGAACACTATTAATATGCTAATTATGTCTAGATATCTGTTCAGTTTTACAATTCACGGACAGAATTCTAGCAGATGTAGCTAGAGAAAGGTTTTAATCAAGTAAAATTCCCAAAGTTGATTGTTTATTAAACTCCACTTTAAATAAATACATGAAAGATATTGACGTTTACATTTATTTTTACATCTTATGTCCAATGCCCTGCATTTTCTCCAATCATTTACACCAGAGTAAAGTTGGCATAAAATGCTACCAGGTCGCTATAATAGTTTTTTAACACTCAGTTTACACTAATTTAGTTAGCTATACAAACTGAAGATCAATGGAAAATCTAGAGCACTGTTTATAAAAGCCAAAGGCTAGTTTGGTGGGTTGCTGGGTTGGAAATTTGAATCAAAGGGTACTTACTACATTAGTACTGCAGAGGTCATTGGTGTTGTGGTGTTTTTGTCAGGCAATCACTTGTTTTTGTCTACTGTATGGGGAACGCAATAGTTCTTAAATAAGAGCCCTTCTACATACTAGCAATGGGGCTCAATTACAGAATTTGAATCTGTAACTAAGGTGACCAGATATCCTGATTTTTTACAGAAACAGTCTCAATATTTGTGGCTTTGTCTTATACAGGCTAAGCAGCTGGTTTCACTGCAGGATATTTGGAAGAGAAATGAAGGCCTGACTCACCACAAAGAGAGAAGACTATATGACAAATAATACCAGAGAGGAATGGGCAGACAACTGCAACGCCTGTCCTGTTCCTGTCCTTATGCCCAGCCCCTGTCCCAGTTTTTCACACTTGCTGTGTGGTTACCCTGGTAACAACTCAACTGTTATGGAGTGTTTAGATATGAGTATTTAGTTCAGGCTAATCTCCAATACACACTAAAAGCTAAATTCATTCAGGTACACAAGGAAGCACAAATCCCATTGAAATTGTGGGAATTGCGCCCTGATGAATGAATAAATAGGGAGGAATTTGGCCCTATAAGTTTGATTGGCTTTTGAGTATTTGTTTTTAAATCTTTCTTTTGCTATCATTTTTCATGCTGTGTCTGAGTCTCGTTGAATGTAGAATGAATATGATGCTTGTGGAGGAAATTTAAGGGTGTTCAGTCAGCGGAGGCCACACTTAGTCAAAGAGAAAAAGTTTATTGGAAAACTATAGACAGCTGCGGACTCTGGGGTCAAAACAAAGACCCAAGAGCCCCTAACAAAGGATGGGGTTACCTTATATAGGTAATATATTATTATAATATATTCATGTACATCACCTAGTGTGACTTGGCTTCTCTCCAATCCCATAAAGCTTATACTATCTTTCCATAATAAGGAGATGCTCTTCTTCCCTTATATGGGGATCTACTACCTGGTTGTTTTCCTAAGTTCAGTCCCTGCTTCTGTCTCTTTCTTATGCTAATTTGCCCCACTACCCAGTTCAACAGGGTACAAGACTCCTTGTTCAAGCTGAAATGGAGTCTGCTGCTTACAAAATGGAGTTAGCCAGATACTATACTTAGTTTCTTCCACAGTAGAATGAATATGTTGCTGCTACTATTCTGGTGACTGGAATAGGAAGACCTCCTTCTGGCAGCACTGCCTCAGTTCATTGAGCAGTTATAAGTATCCTCTCCAGCTACTTCAGCACCTTTATTTCATCTTGGCATCCCTGATGTTTACTGATAGTATCCCAGGACACTGATGTAGGGCAGGTGGGTTACTCACTACCTGTTTCTTGGCAGGACCCTCCTTTTAAGATGCAACTGCAGAGAGTAGCTGATAGTACTTTTGTGACCTTTTGCACAAGAAACTTACTGCAAGAATGAAACTAGAAAACTCCATTTATTTCCCTCTCAGCATGTCTAGTTTCCAACAGATGTACAATACTCAAAAGTCTGGCAACATTCAAAAAGAGTTTTCACTTGGGTTCATGCTTCTTACCCTCACCAGTGTGAATTAGTGAGGATAAAAGTGTTATCACATCTGTGTGGGCTAAGTTCCAACTTTGTAACAAACTTATCATGAATTGCCAGGGGGGACATGATCTTCAGCATCAAAGGAATAGGCCCCCATTTGAACTGAAGAAGTAATTGCTTAAGGAACTTGCTGATAGCCTTTCTGGTCAGTCATGGAGGTGGTGGGTGTGGGTGTGAGTGTGAGTGAATGTTCTAAAAACATTGAAACAGTAGTAACTGGGTGCCAAAGGGAACAGCATGTCTGGCAATTCCTTTCTTGTATTATCTGTCATATAGTCTTTTCGTTTTGTGGTGAGGCAGGCTTTCAGTCCTTTTCCAGGAATCCTGCAGTGAAACAGGGTGCTTAAAATTAATTCAGAATCTGTGACATTTCATTGCACATGGGGGTATTGATGTACTGTGTTTTCAGGCAAGAAATATCTTATCTTTTCATTTGACCCCTGGAGCTGCCGATTTTAGTATTGAGACTTTTCGGAATTAGATACTAACAGTTGCTCTGTTCTCATCATGAAAAAGATGTGTATGTGTAGGAAAAAGACCATCACTTGCTGGTTCTTCACTACTATTACCCTCATGTCTCCAAGCTATTTCTTAGTTCCTATTTCATCACTCTGCTGTGGCTCCCTTCCCTCCAACTTGATTAGATATATAGATCTGTAGTAGTTTGTATCACCAAATAGGACAATATAGACCAACAGACACAATGTAGAAGTGTTTTGTCTGTACTACCATGCTGGCAGTTTCCATGTTTCTTTTCTTCAGATAACTCAGAACATACTGAAGTCAACAGCTCACCCTAACGGAGCCTGCCTTCGCCTTTCCTGATGACTTGGGACTTGCCAGTAATTTCAGTTTCATAGTCAACCTTGCCACATTGTTAACAGTGATTGATTATTAACGTGATGTTTGAACTACATAGTTAGGACATACACAGCTGTGTAAGATACTCTTGTCCCAAAACTACCTAAGTCTAGAAAGGAACCCATGAAAATGTTAGCCTTTGTGAGATATGGACTGTGGATTTTTTTGTGAGGGGTTTGTGCTGCTATTCTTCATCCTGTTTAAAGTTTCTTCAGAGATACATCTCTGGTGTTATGTGATTTCAGACTAATAAAGCATACCCAGACTAAGCAAATACTCATTGTAAGTAGGATTGCTGGAGAAAATGGTATTTTAGACAGTACAGTTAAAAATGAAATTCTACCAAACTATACAATTTCCACTAAAACAAAAATTCAGAAGATTGAAATGGAAAAAAAAAATCTGGATGTTTTTAGTAAAGCAAGCAAGCAAGGAGTCCTGGGGCACTTGAAGACTAACAAATATATTTATTGCATGAGCTTTCGTGGAGTAAATCCCACTTCATCAGGTGCTTTGAAGGAAGTAGAACTTACAGATGGGAGGAAATAAATACAGGGAAGTGTAGGTTGTGGGAACAGACCACATTGTAACAGCAAACCAAAACAGTTGTAAAGATTCAAACAGTGGGGAACAGCATACAAAGGAACATGCAGTCAAATCCCCTGTTGTAATGAGAGAAAAATCCGGTGTCCCTATTAAGTCCTGAAGCAATGCAACCACTTTTCCACATAAATTTGATCTCAGCAGTTTCTCTTTGAATCCTTGATCTGGTATTCATCTGTCTGAGCACTGCAATTAGCAACACATTAATGGAGTGATCAGAAAGACTGAAATGCTGACCCACTGGTTTTAGGCTATTATGGTTTCTGTCAGATTTGTGCCCATTTTTTTCTTTTTGGCAGAGACTATCCTGTTTGTCCAATATATAAGGCAGAGGGGCATTTCTGGCACATGATGGCATAAATCACATTGGTGGATGAGCAGGTGAATGAGCCTTTGATGGAGTAGCTGGTTTTATTAGGTCCCGTCAGAGTGTCTTTTGTGCAGATATGTGAGAGAAGTTGGCAGCATTGTTTCTTGCAGGGATATGCTTTAATGGTTCTATTGTTAGGTCAGTAGGTGCTGGCAAGTATTTGCGTAAGGTTGGAGGGCTGTCTGTAAGCGAGGAGAGGTCTGCCTCCCAAGGCTTGAACAGAACCATTAAGGCAGACAGATATCCCTGCAAGAAACCATGCTGCCAACTTTGCATACATATCTGAACAAGAGACAGTCTGACGGAACCTAATAAAACCAGCTACTCCATCAAAGGCTCATTCGCCTGCTCATCCACCAATGTGATTTATGCCATCATGTGCAAGAAATGCCCCTCTGCCTTATATGTTGGACAAACAGGACAGTCTCTGCATAAAGAATAAATGGGCACAAATCTGACATCAGAAACCACAATATTCTAAAACCAATTGATCAGCATTCCAATTTTCCTGATCACTCCATTAATGATTTGCTAATTACAGTGATCAGACAGATGAATACTAAATCAAGGCTTCAAAGAGAAGGTACTGAAATTGAATTGATGTGCAAATGTAGTTGCATTGTTTCAGAACTTAATTGGAACATTGGATTTTTCTCTTGTTACAACAGGTGATTTGACCTCATCTTTCTCCCATTGCTGTTCCCCAGTGTTTGGGTCTTTAACTATTTTGATTTGCTGTTACAGTGTGACTTGTTCTCGTGACTTACACTTCCCTGCGTTTATTTCCTCCCATTTTATAAGCTCCCCCATCTTCAAAGTGACTGACAAAGTGGGATTTACTCCCATGAAAGCTCATGCAATAAATATATTTGTTTAGTCTTTAAGTGCCACAGGCAGGAATGTTGCTGCCCTGGGGAAACACTTTTGGGCCCAGGTCCTGCCCCTGGCCATGATCTGGCACCCTGAGCCAGATCCTGCATTGGGCTCTTGCAGCTGCCAGCCTGGCCTGAGATCCCCGGCCGAGTTTAGGGACAGGAGAGGCAGACGCAGCTGTGGACGTCCCAGCCTGGATCCCCGGCAGGGAGAGGCAGGTGCCTCTGTGGGCATCCTGGCTTTGATCCCCAGCTGGGAGAAGTGCGCACTGCTGCAGGTGTCCCGGCCTCAATTCCCAGGCAGGGACAGGGCCAGGAGAGGCAAGTGCTGTGGCGGGCGCCCTAGCCCGGGGTCCCTGGTCAGGGCTGCGGCCGGGAAAGGCAGGTGCTGGCCCAGATACTTGGGGGACTGGCGCTGAGACTCAGGGCACATTCCCTCTGTCCCAGGTGTCAGCAACACCGCTGGCCACAGGACTCCTTGTTTGTTTGTTTTTACTGAACTAGACTAATGTGGCCACCCCTTTGGATCATGGATGTTTTTAATTTCTCTCCTTTTTTTCACCCAATTCCTTCCTTTTCCATGCCACCTTTTTCGAGGGGAGGGGAGGAGGAAAGGAATGGAAAGAAAAAGGTAGGGAGGACACCTTTAAACATCCATTTTGACCCCCCCCCCCCACACACAAAACCTTACTAAAACTTTGAGCAATGCAGAATTGTTTTGTGAAAATATTTGGTTCATTTTTTAATTTAATTCATGTCAACCAGTTCGAATTTCAGGTTTATACTTTTTCCTGTTAAACAGGTGCAAAAATAAAATCAAAAGAACCTTCCTTCCCTTTCAATTCTTGCTTGCTTTCTACTTCAGTAGAGATCATAACTTTTAGCATAGTCATACACTTGTTATATTTTCCCATATAGTTATTCCTGTTCTCTGCTACCTTGCTCTTCCAACAGAGGAAAGAGCTCTTTGTGTTTGACATACAGAACTAATGTGGTCACCCAGTATTGCATTTGGTCTGTATGATACAGGAAGAAGTAAGTGCAGCTCACCCTTGGGAGGATAAATATCTCTAGTGGCAGAAATATCTTTTTGGACCAATTCTACTTCTCTTCTAACATTAAATTTAATCTTTGTGTAGTGTTGCCAAGAAGGCAGAGAACCTTTCCAAAGCTGTTTGAATTTAATTCATCTACTACTCTATTTTGAAGTTATTTCACATACATGAGGTCATCATGAAACAAAACTATTATGCTGGTTTTCAGGCTGTGCAATGAATTCTGAATAGCCTGCAATTTGCAATATTTTTTTTTTTTATCCCAAATCACTAGTACCAATCTGGTAGAGTTAAAAGTATAACTGAACTACAACTTGGGGATGGATATTCAGTACATGGATATATCAATTAACAAATGTATAGCATTCTTGATTTAATTTACAAAGTCATGTAACTGACAGTTATATATGGATGGTTTATGAGCACACATTCTCTTTCCTGCAACAACCCAACCAGCTTGTCCTGGTTAACCAACAGTAAGGTATTAAGTGGGGTATGGTATACTGAATTGGAACCTGTGTGATGCTGGTATGTGATGCTCCTGCGAAACATGCACTGATCAACTGCTTGCACTTTTCAGGTTGATTATTCCATAAATTTTAATTACCAAAATAAAAAATCAAATGACTAACCACAGACAGCCTACATACGGTCCAGGTCTCCAGTCCACTAATGCCACTCTATGCTGTGTTAGGTAGCAGTATTGTTAGAGCTGCTCTTGTACAGCGATATCTTCTAGCAGAGCCTGATGGTTTCCAAAGGATGGAGAAAATTGTCACGCTATCCCAGCACTAATGGGAGCTGGATTCAATTTCCTGCACCAGCACAGACTTCCTGTGTGACTGAGGCACGTCATCTAGGCTCTCTGTCTCAACTTCCCAGCTGTAAAATGGGGAATCATAACTCTTCCTTAACTCAGGGAGTTGTGTAAAGATGGTATCTGCATGTCTTACCATTTTTAATGCATCCACCTAAGTGCTTAAGGTAGGCAGAGTGGTAAACTAATAGTTTTCTAAACTTGAGGTTCAATCTGGCTGTCATGTAAGCAGATGCTCAGATTTTCAGGTGGCTCGTTCTTATTCATCTGATTCTCTTCACTGGTGCTTATTTAAAAATTGGCTGGTATTCGTTATTTCATGGTGTAGACAAAACTTTCTGGTGGTATAATTCCGGGGAAGAGAGTTTGGCCTAATGTGTTGGAAAGAGAATTATCTACTAAGATATTATCATGGTCTGGGGTTATTATCTTAAATAATACATGTAAAGAAATTGAAAAGCACCAGCACTTATAAGCAATATGCTATTGAGAATATAAAGTGTTCTCTGTAGACAGTTTGTAGTAAAATCCTAACTAGTCTCTAGTGTAATGTAAGCTAAAGGGTTTTTAGAGACTCCAATGTATTCAGGAAGTCTTTTTGTTTAGCTGTGAAATAAATATTTTTTTTTCTTCAGGAGCCTGCAAAATTTCAACAATGGAAGTGAGGGAAAGTAAGCTTCTTTTCATATTAAAAAAATACCTGGCTAGGCTGAATTTCTACCAAGATAATCATTGTCAGTGCACGTCAGCCATAAACTGATTGTGAAAGGAAAGAGAAAATAACTGTCCTTTTCAAAGGGAGAGGAATCTTCCACTAGTACAATGTACATCAGGGCACATTTCCTTTTAAAATATGATTCTTTAACCTCTGCCATATTTTTGCCTGTATCTAAAATATGCATATTTAACCAAAATCTTCTTGCACTATATATTTTTTTATACTTCCCTTCCTACTCTAGAAATACGACAAGGAGAAATAAGAGATGCAATAACCAGGCAAAATTGCATTGTGCACAGATATACATACATCTAGTCCTGTATACCAATGAGTCATTTTACACCTTCTAGTAGTCAGCCTGGTTCACACAGTTAACTCCTGTTTTATTAGGCTTGCCTGCAATATAAAAGTTCTTTTCTTTATTTTCATGTATTAAAAAAAAATGACCACAAAATGTCTGTCTCTTGTTTGCTCTCACTCTCGCATGTGTGCATGCATGTACGTACGCATACAACCAGGATCAGATTTTCAGCCCCACTAAGACTGATTCACGTTTCCAGAAGCCAAGCTGAGGACTTCTCCTGTACTGGAGAATCTTCTGGTTATATAGAAGTGGTGCACTGGCACCAATTGCCCTTCTTGCTTTTTCAGTGTGCGGGCACCATGACCAGAGAAAAAGTGAAATCAAGGTGCCTTTTCTGATCCCCAGTTACCACAAGGCTTCTCTGAAGGCATGAGAAGGAGGAAGAAATTAAAACAGCTCTCTTCTAATTTATGGCAAGAACTAGGGAAACTTTAAAGGTGGATTAAAGTCTTTTTTGTCCCCACTTCCACGTTCTTGTATGCCAAATCCTTCTCAATAAGCCCAGAGTATCTGGCTTTAAAGGCCAGTCCATATTCTGTAATACTCCAAGCTATTTTCTGTCCTTCCTAGAATGCTTGTGTTTAGGGTAGATTTTATAGAACATGACTAAAGTCAGCATTTTCTTTTCCACAGCTCCAGCATTCTTCTTTTTAGTGTCCTCGTATCACTTCCACAACATCTGTGGACATGCTGTATGGTACTTGCCTAGGATGATAAGTGTATGCCCCAGGATTCTCTCTTGTAATGTCAAGCTTCCCAAGTTGTGTAGTGCTACACAAATCATCATATAACAACTTACGCCAAAGTAGTTTGGATACTCATTTGTACAGATGCTGAATAATGCAGGTGCTAAGATGCTAGCTTTCAGGAAGTCATTTTCTGCCTTGTAGTCAGTTGTGTTTGCCAAAAAGTTCAGGAAGAATCTTTTATTCTCCACTGTGGACTGTTTTAACATCATAAAATGGTGGTTCTTCATTACCATTAGTACCTTGTCAAGGAGCCCATGAAGAATGATTTATTATAAGCAGCTGAGGTATCAAAAATATAGTTCTCATAATCAATACCCTGTAATATCTATCTTTGATATGTTTAATTCAGAATCTGTTCAGTGCATGACCACCTAAGTGAAAGCTAGCCTGTTCATCCATAAGGAAGAGCTCAATAATTGTTGTAAAACAATGTATTTCAGGCAGTTGCTCAAATAATTGTAAAATATATAGGAATGAGACAGGTTTTTTGGGTCAGGTTATTTCTTATCAGGCCTCAAAAGGGTCACTACCTTTTTCTTTTTCTGGTTTTCAGTACTTTGAGCTGGAGGAGGGAATTACTGAACATAGCAGCCACTTTTGTGTGGTGGCTGAATTTTTTTATCTGGTCAGTTTGGATACCATCTAAACCTACTGATTTACCTGTTTTCAGTGCATAGATGCCAATATCCAGTCACTCTATGGGAAAGGTGACTGTAAGATCTGAATTGCTGGATGTATCCAGGTGTTTTTGCTGAAGGGATAACTTGTTAGTAGTTGTGCACTTAACCTTCCCAGGGAGTAGCATTTGGTTGACAATCAGAACAGCTGAGATAATTGAAATATCCATCAGTTTGTGTTACTGGAAGGTCTATATGTGTTTAACCATGTGTTTTTGCTTTTTTGGGTCCCATTAATGCATTCAATCAAATTTTGGTAGGGTTTTGGCACTCTAAAGCAATTTCAGATATTTGATATTCACCAGTGGCTACTGTGTCAACTCCAAAGAGGTTGTCTTGGATTTTTTTGCCTGTGTATCTCATAAGGTATGGCTGACTGGGTTGCAAGACTGGGAGGTATATTCTTACCACATCCACAAAGTATATGTCTCCTTGTAGACAGACATAAAGCATTAGCAAAGTGGCTATAGTTCTCTGGTATCATGTTAAGTGGCCTGACAACTATGTCAAAATCTTTGAAGAATGCCCACCAGTGTGCTCTCTTGAAGTTGAAGCAATGTTGTAATGACTAAATAGACACAGTACCAGAATTGACCTTAATTCCACAAATTTGGTTGTCTTGGAACTAGATCTCCAGTTTTCTACCTGTGTGAACTAGTATAGTTCTAACAAAGGTAGGGCAGCATTATACCCAAACTTCCATGGGCCATGGTTGAAAGAGCTACCATAGTAACTTCATATGATGAATGGCTACATCTACACTTAGAAGATTAGTTCAAATTAACTGAATTTGAACTAATTAATTTGCACACGCACTAATTTAGTTTGAATTAAGCCTCCTTAATTCAAACTAAATTGTAAGTGTAAACATACCCAATGAGTGTTACCTGATGCGTAATTGCCCATGTCTCACCAAGTTTCCGTAGTTGCTGTTCTCTGCATAGCTCTATTGTGTGCTCTGGCTGTTGAAATTGCCAGTTATGGTGCATGATAAAGTTATGGGTGGGTTGATGAAATTAAAAAAGGTATCTCATGGCTTGTAGATAGACATTGTGGAGATCTTGTTGAGCTCAGTGCTGTGAAACTCAGTAGTAGTCTTTGTTTTAGATATGGATGCAATGCTGATTCCTGGCTTAGCGAATATGGTTCTGCCATATTGACTGCTCTTTCAGAAGCTAATGTCATTAATGCTCAGTGAAACTAGTTTAGGCAAAGAATACGGCACTCCTTTTTGCACAATCATTTCCTGTGTATTATCTGGCAGTATTTAAAAGTTTATGGAAAGAACAGTCAGCATTGGTCCCAAGAAGCATCCTTGATGTCTAGACATAAATGCAGTGTCTTATTGTTGATGTCTGCCTTTGTCTTGTAGCATCAGAGTAATGAGAAGTGGGGAAATGGCAGTATAAGGTATTTAGCCAGATTTGTAGTCTTTAAAGTGACAGGGACTGCCACGTGAAGGCTTGTACTAAGGCTAGGGGCTAAAGTATAATTTGGCAGGCCCCCTTCCTGCATCGGTGGGCCCCCCTCCTGCAGGTCCAGGCCCCCTTCAAGCACCCCAGCTAATGCCACCAATATCAACTCCCCTGTCCCCAAAATCTGCCCCCAGTACCACTACCACCCCCCAGAGTGAGCCAGGCAGGCCAGTACTTACTGGTGGTGGAGCAGCTGGGGAGGAGGTGGCAGGCCCCCAGCTGGGGTGGCAGCATGACCTAGGATCGGCTGGGGGGGAGTGGGGGCAGGCCCCAGGTCAGGGTGGGGCCTGCAGGCGAGAGAGTTTTGGGCGGGACTTGAGCTGGGAGTGGGGCCCTAACCGGCAACGCTTCCGCCTGCCTGAACACAGCAGAACACCATTCTAGGGCCTGCTATTTTTAGGGGTCCAGAATTCAGACCCCCTAAAAATAGAAAATGGAACCAGAACGCTGCATGCCGGGGACTGCTATTTTTAAATGGTGGGCCCTGGAATGCAGCATTCTGGCACCATTTTCTATTTTTAGCGGGCCCAGAATGCTGACCTCCTAAGAATAGTGGGCCCTAGAACAGTGTTCTGCATTTTGGCTTACTTTAACCCCTGGCTGTGGCTCCTAACCTGTTACAACTTTAGATCTTAGTAACTTCATTCACCATTGTTCTCAAAGAGGAAAGTTGCCTCTCTTTTGGAGGGATATTATCTATCATAAATTATAGAACTGTGTGAAATGTGGCTTGCTCTCTTCTTGGGGGCTCATGCTAATGTTTCCTTTGCTTTGAGCTTTGTGTAATGACCACTGCTGAGCTGAGTTTGTTTCAAATAAAATTTCTAAATCCAAAGTAAGATTTGTTCAGAATCAGAGTTTCACTTAGTTGTGCCAGACATTGATATAAAGACTTTGATCATGCTCAGATTCACTTGAAATGGGGCTCTGAGACTGCTGAGTTCTTTATCAAATCATGATATGGGTTGAGTTTATAGAAAAGTCCAAGTTTGGTGGGCATTGCATTGTCTCTTGATTTTTAGTGTTGACAATTGACACATCTTAGTTACCAGGATTTGTATGCATAAAGAAATAATTTTGTTTATGAAACTTTGTTACATTATAGAAACAGTTGAAATTTTTCAGTAAAGCTGCCATCTCCTGGGAACATTCTTTCATGCTTATTTATTGCACGAGCTTTCGTGGGAGAAAAACTCTTTGTCACATGCTTGAGGTGGGATTTTCTTCCCAAAAGCTCATGCAATAAATCAGTTGGTTACTCTTTAAAAGTGCCACAGGACTCCTTGTTTGTTTTTTTGCTGAACTAGACTTACATGGCTACATTCTTTCATGCTGTTTTATTTGGAGGCACTTTGAGCATGTGCAACAATCAAGCAAAAACTAAGTAAGTATATTTGATCAGTTTATTGAAACACCTTGATGCATGGACTCCTGATCTTGTCCCACACCTCATGTTTTGACTGATTTAGTTACTTGATGTAAGAATCCATCACTATAAAAAGATAAATTGTTAGTGGATTGGGGTATCATTGCTTGAGTCAGATGAGAAAAATAAGAACATTTTGATTAAGATGATATAGTTACTTCTGATGCATAACAGACTACTGAAGTGTTTACTGAATGTTACTGTTAAGTATGATCTTTTTAGAAATGTATGCAATTAATGGATCTGGTTTTGAAGTGTGTTCTTTTCCCTCAAAGTTAGATGATTTGACTTAGCGGCAAATCAAATTTTGTGTGCTTTAGTTTTACAAAAGTTTGCTTGGTTTTTGAAAAGAATTTTTAGGTTTTATTTTTTTTATTGTAATATATTTATCTGGGGAGAAAAATTATTTCTAATTCAACTGGTTGAAACCAGATGGTATTTTGCTTCAATTTGAATTAAACTATATCCCAATGAGACAAACAATATGGACAATATATTCAGCAAAACTTTCCACAGATTTTATTGAAAAATAAGGTTTTGCACAAATTAATCTATCTCAAATATTTTTATTGTTTTAAAAAATCAAAATAATTAAGAAAATATTTATTTTCAAAAACATTTAATTTCAGTACATAGGGAAATGTCCATCTTTTATTTCTTTATCCCTTGCATCTCCCATTCCCCCATGAAAAGAGGCTGGGTACAAATCTTAAAGAAAGTAAGCAACACTTTAATTTAAAATTGTGAGAATAATTAACTGTTGGAGCAGCTCATGGTTGAGTCTCCTTCACTTATTTCTGAATCAAAATTGGATTTTATTGTTCTGAAGGAGATGCTGTAGGAGTTATTTTGGTGAAGTCCCATGGTCTGTGTTAAGTAGGAGATCAGATTAGATGATCACAGTGGTGTCTTCTAGCCCTGGAATCTATTGAAATAGAAAATGAGAAAGCAGTAGAGTTTCCACACTTAATTTTTCTAATTCCTTATCACCACTCCCCAAAAATGTTATTTCCTCGTGGGAAATTTTCCTCAAAACTCCCACAGGAGAAAAACTCCCATTTTCTGGCTGGCTCTAGTTAAAGTTGCCAATTTTGAGTGGCCATAGTTCAGGAGGTTTTCATGATGACATCCTTCAATTAGAAATTAATCTTTAGTTCCTAGGGACACCCTAGCTCAAATCAAAACTGAACTGGATTACCAACCCCAACTCTAAAAGTGAAAACTCTGAATCAGTATATGCAATCTGACTTTTTCACATACCAAGACCTAAATTCTGCCTCTTTCACACCTTTGTATACCTATTAAAATCAATGAGGTGGCACAAATGCAGTTATAACAGCACACCATTCTGTTTCTGTCCACCAGTCCTCTTTTGTCCCAATTATTATATATGTTTGTTGCATATGTGTCTGTCTGTTGTTGACTATCCAGTTGCTCAGATTGTAAATGAGCAGTGTGGCATGGTGTTGTTTTGTTTTGGGCTTTTTGTCCTATTAAATTAGTGACTGGATCAGTTCCCCTATTAAAGCAAATCTAATACCAGGGGTAGGCAACCCCTGGCACAGGTGCTAAGAGTGGCACATGAACCCGTTTGGAGTGGCATGCAACCCCCTCTGTGGTGCCACCAAAATTGCCACTCCTGCCACCAAAAGCCACTCCAGGCTGCTTCTCTTGGGGGTGACAGGGACGTGGGGACAGGGTGGGCAGTGAGTCCCACCACGCCCATGCTTAGGCATGCTGCAGAAGGATGCCTCCTGGAGTGGCTCCTCATCAGCATGCTGCTGTTGAAAGGAACACTCTGGGCAGCTTCCTTCCTCAGCGTGGCTGGGGACCACCAAAAGAAGTCATTCCAGGCAGCTTCTTTCCTTGTGTGGCTCTTTTTAGCAGTATGCCTTGGAAGCATCTCTCCAACCATAGTTACTGCCAAATTTTCAGGTGGCAGCTGCTTTCTTCCACAGAAGGTCACTGGCACTGCCTAAGGATCAGAGAGGAGGGGCTGGCAAAGGTAGCTGACCCCTGTCTTATACAATGTGTTTGGGTTAGCACATCATTCTGGAGCACAGTCATTGGTCCCTGGAGTTCTTTATGATGACCCATACAGCCACTCAAGTCAAACACAAAAAGCAAAATGTTGAACAGAATAAAAATGTTGAAGGGATCCTAGTCTATACGCTGTTTAGTTCTGAATATGTTGGCCCAGATCCTTGCCTGGTGTAAACTGACACATTTCCATTGGCTTTGGTTGACCCACAGGTCTGTGTAGTTAGATATTTGAAAATGTGGTGGTAGCTGTAGGCTCACTTCTTTAATCAAAACCAACTTCAGACTGACTTCCTAAACTATAGCCTAGATTAAAGGCTGACTTTTTCAGGTTTGTATTCAACAGCATATTAGCTTTAGGTGTGTTTCTCATCACGCCTGATGTCTGTCTTTTAGTCCCATGTACAGTAAAGAATTAAGCAGTTTTAGTGGGATGTAAACCCTGGAGTGGATTGTTTGAAGCTGCATTTAATAAAATCAGTTTCTGTTTATCTGCAAGGTGTCACATGCTGACTTGCATGGATCCATGCTGGATACACTACTATACTTTGGAGTCTTATTAAGCAGTAGTTGATGCAACCTCTTCATTCTTCTCCAGCCCTTGCAGTTTAACTTGCTCAGCTAAAATTCTCACCTTGACAGGCTAGAAATTCAATAGACTGCCTTTTTTCAAATTGCTGTTGAATAGCACATGACATTGTAAAAAGTTGAACCTCCTTGGCAATGCTCTGCTTTACTCAGGCTGATCTAGAATGAGGTAATTAAATTTCTGAAAAGGCCAAGAGTGTTCCTTGTAATGTTATTTTTGTCCTGCAGTGACTTAGGTTCATTTACAACTGGTAGATTGATTTAAAATGTTTGCTCTTCAGTGGGATGATGGTCTCAAATATAGAAATTTTTCTCATTTGTATGCATTGGGTAGGTTTAGTGTCTTACAGCTCAGTCAGAACCACTTAGGTTTTAAACCATTGATTTTATTATGTGTTCACAAACATTTTCATATTATACCTCTGTTCTCTACCTTTGTGTGTGGTTTAAAACTTCATCAGTTCTACAAGGTGAATTCCACTGTTACTTTGAATCTATTGAATGACTTCCCATTCCAATAGGCCAGTTGGCTTTTAACACTACAAGATTTTCAAACTCAATGCAACAAGTTCCTTTCTTTGGGACCAGGTAAGTGGTAATTAACATTTTTCAAGACTGAAAAAGTTATATAAAATTGATATTTTTTGAGATGGAGGAGAGAATCTATTTAGAAACTAAAAATATTCTTTTTGTGAATCCATCCCTTAATTTTTAGATTTTCTCTTCCATTTGGTTCATGGTTTAAATATACTAATTCGTGTTTTGAGCTGTCATCCGTGGCAATTTCATATACATATCCTTGGAGACTGTTCCATCATAGTGGACCTTGTACATGTCTGTATTGTACTTCATATTGACATTTTTGACTTGTAATGAGATGCAAAGCTAATGTATCTAAAAATGAGTCCTAGTGAATTCTGGTAGATTAGTGAAATTGTATCAGACATTAAAGATCTCATTTTGTTAATATTCACCTTATAACTGCAGGAGTTAAGGTTGCTGTTTCATCCCAGACCAATTACAGTTTTAATTATTATATTCTTTTACTTGTCTTGATGCCTTAAAGCTGCATATTTGTAGCCTTTCAGGTTGAATTGTATTATCATAAAAAAGCATTCTTTTTTTCGAAGAATGAGTATATATTTGAGGATGTGGGATAGATTATAGTTCGTAATTCAAACAAAACTTCCTTAAAAATATTGGACCTCATTCTCAGTGACACTGAAGTCCAGTCTCTTAATGCCAAATTGCCAAAGAAAAGGAGTTTGAAGGGGGGTATACCAGTACACACAGAGACTATTTTTTTTTCTTTTTTTTTTGCCAGGGGACCTCCACGGACCTGGTGTGTTTGAAGCCAGTCATGCTCCCAATCTAGGGCATTGGGGACTGGGAAGAGACACTCCAGAGAAGATGCTAGAGTAGTCTGAGGTAACGCTAATTTATAGAAGGTTTGAACAGGGCTTTCATTGACACACAACATGGAGGAAGGCAAAGGGAGATTACTTCCAATGTCTGTACCTGCAAATCAGTTGCAGATTAATTTGTACAAATGGGCTTTTGTAGTCTGTCTGAGTGTGTTAAATGTTGGTAAAGCACTGTCTCTGCCTTTAAAATAAACAATGACTCTTCTGTGTTTAGTTCTTTAGAGGAAGAATTGAATAAAATTAACAATTTATACATTACATAAACTGCGTGTTAACCTTATAAACCTAGTGTTTGCAGACTTTAAACAGTTTAGAAAATTTCATAATAAAATTGTCTGCTTTCCCTCACAGTGTATATAAAATAAAAGTATAATTTTTCTGCAAGATGTAAAATGTAATACTTAAGGCCTGAGCTCATCAAACTGAGCCCCCATGACTGCTGAGCCACAGATACTAGACCTGGTTGCTGGATCGCCAATCACATTGCCACCTTTTATTCCAAAGACTGAATGTTTCCATGGTAGGATTACATGATATTTGGTTGCTCCATTGTGACTGCTTTTAGCATTATTGGAAAATAAGTAATGAGAGTGTGGGTCTGATCCAAAGCCCATTGAAGTCAGTGTGAGTCTTTTCAATGGGCTTTTGACTAGACTGTAAGTGAATTTTGCTTGGACCATAAGTGATCGGGTGACTGTTGTGGAATACAGAACCCTAGGAGGGAGGGCAGTGAAAAGGATTGAAAATTGATAGTAATAGAGTAGTTCATTTGCATCTCTAGTGCTGCTGAGCTTACTTTGGACATCATCGTAGTACAGGACCAATATCTGTAGCTTCTGGGACTTCCATTGTCTATAAAGCTATGATTCTTGTGCTGCACTATGTACTTCTAAGAGCCAGGCTTCCTTTTTTCTACTAGATCATATTCACACTATGAATGTTTTGACTTCAGAACATTTCTACCTTTATATGTATCGGAATGTAAATTTAGCTTTTTCTATTTCATATAGATTTATACTACACTTGACCTGGTATTTGAGCATGACTAGGTAACAGAAACTGTTATAACTAACAGAATGGCTGTAACTGGTTATTTGAGCAATAACAACTGAGATAAAATTTACTGTATTTCATGTTTCTAGCAATACATGGTTAAAATTTAGTCAGAGGAAGTATTCCATGAGAAGGTCTTGAGTGGTTTTAATCCCTGAATGAAAATTGCTGATTTTAAAGTTTGCATAATTTTCATGAATTTTTTAGTAATTTTGCAAACAATTTTGCTGAGAATGAAACATGATCAAAATGTGAACCATATGCAGTAAGGCAAAATCTTACAATTGGATCTGAAAATTCTGTATAGATGTGGCATTTTAAGATTTTCCACCACAACTTTGAGGTGATGAGGAATTTTTGTGATGACCTCAGTACTTAATTACTCTTTCATCATTGTGTAACAGGACTATGGCTGCTATAGTTAATGCTTTTTTAGGTAACATGTAAAATATTGTTCCCTGTCACTGTCACCATAAGATCTCTTCACAGTTTTCATACTGTATCTTGGTTATAGTGTCAGTGGTTTCATATATTTCATATAAACAAACACACACAGAGGTAGTGTGTGCATTTGTGTGTGTGTATATTCAACAGAAAGTGTATATTGTAAGAAGTAAGTTGGTGCTGATATGTTTTTAAACTAAAGCTGGCTGAATCTTTTTTTCTGAAACTTTCTCACTGATAAATGCTATTATGTTGAAGACAAAATGTTTTAGAGAAACTTATTTGCTTTGATGAAAATCCTTCCTCAAACCCAGAATGGAATTTCTATAGCAAAGAGGTAGTGAGAGACAAACAACAGCACTTTGGTTAGGGCATTCATGTGGCACATTCAAGATCTAGTCCTTGTGCTGCCAAATTCACTAATTGAATCCAAGTCTCCACAGTCCAGACAGCATCCTTAGTTTACTGTGGCATCCGGTAACTTTCATTCCTTGACATAAGAAATGCCCAGTTATTTATACAAAGTGGAACAGCTCCGTGTGGTTGTTTCAGGATTCAATCCAGACCAGAAAGGAGTTGTTGCCACCTGCCCTGAAACCTTGGGTGTCTTGAATACTATGTTAGTCTGGTTCGCAATGCTGATGCCAACAGCAAGCATGCAGGCCACTATCCAGTTTCTTTTTGCAATTACCCCAACAACCCCCCCAGCCCTAAATCTCCCCAGAGCCATCTGCCTCTATTGTCCATCTTTTTCTTGGAACATTCACAGAAATTAAGTTCATTGCTTCCTTCTGAGAATCAATGTACTGCAAATCACTAATTTAACTGGTGTGTTTGACAAGCACGCATTTCAATCATGGCACTAAATTGGTTTATCATAAAAGAAAAATAAGTTTATTAAACAAAAATGATAGGTTTAAGTGCAAAGAAAAGTACAAGGGCAAGGAATAGAAATTATGACAACTGAAGTAAAAATATATTTCTAAGATTAAAACTTAACTTAAACAAGTTATTACCTTTGCCTATGCAGATTACTCACCTATATCAGTCTCCACAGTCCTCTCCTCCTTCCTTGAGTTGATGAATTCCCTTTCAAGTATAGAAGAGCCCTATATCTGCCCAGTGATGAAAAACCATGCGTTTCTGTCCCCAATCTTTTTGTAGTCCAGTAAATCTTTGAAATGTGTTTTGAAAAGTAAACCCAGAAAAATTTTCTCTCCTGCTGAGGTGATTACATCATCCCATTCTCTCACCTGCTTATTAGTTTGATAGTTTCGTTATATAAATGTACATTCACCATCTCTTCCTGAGGATCAGGCTGCTCAGACAAAATTCCTTTGTCTAAGGCAGCCTGTGTATATGCATTGCTTGCTAAACACATTTTAAGAAACCAAGGTGGTTCTTCAGGTGCTTCCCACACCATTCAGTTATAAGTGTCTACGTGCCGCAGCACAAGGTAATCCGGAAGGTCTTTTGAGCCCTAGGTTGTCAGGTCAGGGTCAGCAGCCAATGCCCCCTCCATGCAGCGACCATGGCTATATATATGACCCTGAACCTGACCCTCCCAGTTTCTCCTTCTGCTCTATGCAACAGTATTGGAACAGCCCACCCTTGTGATTAAGCAAGTGCCTCAGTTGGTCACCTTTTGTTATCGTGCATAAAGATAATGCCGAGATTCAAACGTTGCATGGTTTGCTGCAAGGCGTTCCCGATCGACGAGCCCCATGAGAGATGCCTCCCCTGTCTGAGTGAGTCACATATGGCGGGCAAATGTCCAATATGCAAGTCATTCAAGAGAAGAACTTGTAAAGATAGGAAGTGTAGGCTCCAGAATATCACCCAGGATTGGGCGGTGCTACTGGCTGTGGGTAAGCCTGCCAAACCTAAGGACTTGTCAGCACCGCATACCAAATAGGCACTAGAAAAGACCCGGCGCCACTCTGTCTATTACTAAAAAACTGCAGTCAGCCTCTGACTCGGCATGGCCTCAGCATCGTGCCACCTCACCACCAGCTTCTCTTGGGGAAAGGATCTGGTACACATCCCCGTCCCGTCGATACTGGAGGCATTCACAGTGGCAAGAGCCCTTTCAGAACTGACATCCCTGGCACCTCATAGGTCAGTGCAGTCAAAAGGGCAACTGGCCCTCTCAGCCAAGGAGTGGTCCTCTATGGCAGAGGCAGCACCAGCCTCAGAGCCAACAGCAGACTCTTCCCTGGTACCAGAAACTGGTACCGCTCCAGGACCAGATCAGGAGTCAGCCAATGGTTACCTTTCATCAGCTGTACTGGCACCTGAACCATCGGTGCTGTTTTGTAGGGATCAAGAACAGCAACATTGACTTCAGCTTCATCAGCACTGTCAGATGATGAACCATGGTGCCATCGATCTCCATCATGCCTGGTAGGGGAGAAGCCTGCTGGTAAGCAGTGCCATAAACGCTCCCTGACTCCTCAATGCTGAAACAATTCACCCCTTGGTACCCAAGTGCATATGTCTGTAGCACTGTCCCCCTTGCTGACCCAATCGGGGTGGGGGGGCATGGAGCAGGCTCCAGAGTGACTCTTACAGCAAGGGTGGCTCCCAAAAGGAAAAAGTCCACTCCAGGACACACCGCAACTCCACCCCTCAATCTCTCTAGGAATGGTCTAGTAGGGGGCTCAATTACCCTTCGGAGGATGAGCCTGCATCATTGTGACCCTCGGCACCATTGTCTACTAGGACTCCTTACTCCTCAGACGACTCGGATGACAAACCTGACTCCGGCACTGTGTGGTACTGCAGATTGCAAATTCCTTCTTCCTCTTTTCTGGACGAAGCAACCTACCAATGACCTCTGTTATACAGGGACGACCCTTGTGCCTAACAGGATCTACTTAGACACATGGCAGAAAATTTGAACTTGGACCTGGGGGTCATAAAGGAACAATGCAACCCCCATTTGACTTAGGGGATGCAGCCTCACCTGCTAAGGTCTCAGTTCCACTCATGAGGGGGTATACAGCATTGCAAAGGCCCAGTGGATAACCCCCTCCTCCATTTCCCTTGTGTCCAGAGTTGCAGACCGGAGGTACCATGTCCCTGCTGACAAATTTTCCTTTCTCTTCAGTCACCCTACACTGGGCTCCCTGGTGGTGGATGCAGTTAATCATAGGGAGAGATAGAGCCAACCTAGCTCCACTCCCAAAAATAAAGAGGTGAAGAAAGTTGACCTTTTTCAGAAGGAAGGTTTATTCCACCTCAGCTTTATAGCTCTGCATAGCAAATCACCACACCTTCATGGGTGGGTATGCTTTCAACCTCTGAGGGGCACTAGAAAGATTTTGTGATGTGAATCCCAGGGAATACCTCAGGAATTTCAAGATACTGGTTGAGAAAAGGGTAGTAGTTGCCCACGACATGTTAATGGTGTCGTGGGACACATCTGACACTGCTTCCCACAACATAGCCTCAGTAGCATCTATGCACTGGTCAGCCTGGTTATAGAGCTCTGGTTTGTCACAACAAATGCAGCAAATCATTCAGGACCTTCCCTTCAAAGGCCCAGCTCTGTTTGCAGAATCTACTGATTCTAAACTGCATAGGATGAAGGACTCTAGGGCCACCCTAAAATCCCTGGGAAGTTAGAAGTTCCATCAGGCTCCAGCAGCCTCAGTGTTCCTATGGGGGCCTGGAGAGGGGAAGGAACTGGGGGGGGGGGAAGGGCTCAAAATCCCAATCCTCGACCCAGACAACCCACCAAGGGAGCAACAGCTCCCGATTGGCTGGCCAAAAACAGCGTTTTTGACAAACAGCTAGAGGGCCCCTGTTCCCCTACTCAGTCCCTATCATTCAGCAACCGTCTGACCCGATTCCTACCTCAGAGGGCCAGAATCACAACCAACTTCTGGATATTGGATATGATATCCATAGGATACTCAATTCAGTTCAAATGCATACCCTGAGACAGGAACACGCCCCCTCATTCGCGTCTTGGGGATCCAGAGCTAGATCTTCTATTACAAAAGGAATGCAAAAAGCTACTCTCCCTAGGGGTCAAGGAAAGGGTCCCAAGGCATCAATGGGGAAAAGGGTTCTACTCCCATTATTTCCTAGTTCCCAAATCAAACAGCAACCTGAGACCCACCCTGAACCTCAGGGCACTGAACAGGCTTCTAAGGAAAATAAAAGTCTGTATGGTTTCCCTTTCACAAATCATCCCTGTTCTAGATCAGGAGGCAGAGCATAAAGATTTACCATAACCTGATGACTGGTTAATAAACGGAAGGTCCAAGCATCAGGTTTGCCGCAGAATCAACATGGTAAAAAGGTTGTGCAATCTCCTGGGGCTTTGCATAAACCAAGAGAAATCAAAACCCATTCTAACCCACAAAATAGAATTTATCAGAGCCCTCCTGGACTCCAAGAAGGGCAAGGCATCACTTCCCCTATTGAGATTTCAGTCCATGAGTTCCATCATCTCGGAACCTCCTGGGACCCTGGTTACCACAGCCAGACAGTGCCTGCAGTTACTGGGCTACAAGATGGCCTCAACCTTGCTGATAAGAACAGCATGTCTGAGAATGAGGCCATTCCAGCTCTGGGTAGCCTTGGTCTTCCATCCCCAGAGACACCCCTTGAACAAGGTACTATCAGTTCCCCACAAAGTCCGAGAAGCTCTTGAAATATGTCAGGACCTGATCTTTGCCGGGGTGGGATTCTCTTCGAGTTGGGGGGCATGTATTTCAGGGGGACTTTCAACCTGGGGGACTTTCAACCCAGGGGACATGGGCCTTCATAGAAAGACCCCATTAGAAAAATGTGAAAGAATTTAGTCATTCATCTAGCTTGCCAGGGTTTTCTGGACCTGATAAAGGGGAATACAGTCCAGGTTCTAACAGATAACACAACAGCCATGTTTTACACAAACTGGCAGGGAGGGGTGTGCTCCTCAGCCTTCTGCGCAGAAGCCACCAGCCTTTGGGAACTCACTCTGAAACACGACTTCACCTCAATAGCAGCCCACTTGCCGGTGGTGAAGAAGAGTGCAGCAGACTTAGTGAGGAGAACCTTGCTGTCACACCATGAACAGTCGCTGCACGCAGAGGTGATGTCCCACATCATCAGCCAGTGGGGCGTACCTCAAATGGACCTATTTGCAATGCGTCAGAATCAGAAATGTAGAGAATTCTGTTCCCTCAGAGGACAGGAGAAGGGCTCGATTGCAGACACCTTTCTGATCCCAGGTGGGGGTCCACTGATGTACACTTTCCTTCCAACCCCCCTAATTTACTGTGTACTCTTAAAGATAAAGAGGGATGGAGTGGACATGGTACTGATAGCTCCAGAATGGCCCAGGCAATACTGGTTCTCAGTGCTGAGAGACTTGTCAATAGATACCCCATTTCACCTTCCTTTCAGAGGGGACTTAGTAACGCAGAACTTGGGCATGCTACAGCACCTAAACCTGAGGTTGCTTCACCTGATGGCATGGAGGCTACATGGCTAAATGACTCTGAGAGACTTTGCTCTGACAGAGTGAGGGAGATACTAGTGGGCAGTAGGAGACCCTCTACTAGGGCCACCTACACGGCTGAATGGAGACATTTTTACCTTTGATCCAGGGAATGGGGGGTGACACCAGAGTCAGCCCCATTCACTCGATACTGGACTATCCCTTAACCCTCAAGGACAGGGGCCTATCAACTTCCTCTCTCTGGGTTCACCTGGCAGCAATTTTAGCCCTTTATAAGAAAGTAGAAGGAGCCCCAGTGTTCTCCCGCCCAACTGCCACTTGATTCCTGAGGGTATTGGCAGGATATACCCACAGCTTAGAGCCCCCCACCCCTCAGTGGGATTTAAACATGGTGCGTTGTCTGACAGAGCTCCCATATGAACCCTTGGACTCATGTACTTTTCTAGTCCTCTCATGGAAAGTAACCTTTCTGGTGGCCATAACACCTGCAAGATGGGTCTCAGAGCCCTCTCCTCAGAACCCCCATATACAAGATTATTTGCAGACAAGATGCTGTTACACCCGCACGCGTCATTTCTCCCAAGGATGGTCTCACTGTTCCACCAGAACTAGGACATTTGCCTCCCAGTATTTTTTTTCCAGACTCTCAGGTCACGGAAAACCAAAGAAAATGGCATATCCTGGATGTCAGACAAGTGCTCTTGATACATATTGAAGATACACTCTCATTCTGCAAGTCCTCACAACTCTTCATCACCATTGCAGAGAGGAAAAGAGGACAACCAGTGACTGCACAGTATGTTTCCAGATGGATAATGAACTGTATTAAAGACTGCTACAGAAAGTCAGGTACACCTGTCCTGGGGAGAGTCTGGACCCACTTGGCTAGAGCCCAGGATTCTTCTATGGCCTTCTTGGCACAGGTCTCAAACCAGGAGATCTACAAGGCAGCCACGTGGCTGTCATTGCATACTTTCACAACTCTTGTCCAACAGGCCAGAGGAGATGCTGTGTTGGGCAGAGCTGTACTCAGTGTAGGTAAACTGGAACTCTGCCCACCATCCGGGGTGTGGCTAACAGTCACCTGTAACTGAATGAATGATATAAGCAACGCTTTAAAAACAGTGGGTTACTGATGTAACCATCCTTCTTCAAGATGGGTTGCTCACATGCATTCAGATCCATCCTATGGTCCCTGCTACTCAAAGCTGGCAAAGAAGGGACTGGGAGGGTCAGGATCAGGGTCACGTGTATAGCCACAGTCGCAGCATGGAGGGCCCATTGGCCGCTGACCCTGACCTGATAGGCTAGGACTAAAAGACTTTCTAGCTTACTGTGCGCTGTGGTATGTGGACACGTGTAACTGACTGTATGTGAGCAGTCCATCTCAAAGAAAGACGGTTACATTGGTAACCCACTGTTAGTCTCTGCTGTGCCTGAAAAGTAGGGATTTGAACCTGGATCTCTCAGTCCTAGACACTTGTGTGGCCTCTTTTGTCTTCCACATAATGTTTCAAAGTCTCTTATGACAGGATCTGTTACCCCAGAATTTTAAATCATTTGACTGTTGAGGTGTTTTTTTGCCTGCCTGTGGAAAATAATGCTATTTCCTCTGGGATAAATTCAGTGTGGTCTGCCTGTCCAAATGGTACCTATACCCACAGAAATATGGCTATACCCTGCCAATCAAGAACAGACTTTGAGCAATAAATTCTTCAAAAACAAGTGTTAACATTTATTTGTTATTATGGTACAATGTCATAATGAAATTCACGAAATGAAAATATTTTACCTCCAAAATCAATTATTATTTATCACAGTGAGCATAGCATCAAATGACAACATTTAGATGGAATGCTGCTCTTCTGTGTTACAATATCTTAAATCACATATACATTACTATATAACCTATACCTTGATCATGAAAATCCTTAATTTAAAAAAAAAATAAAAACAAAACTATAGCATTTAAATATTGATGATTAGTCATTTATGGAATAGGTGGAAATAAGCCCCTCTCAGTCACACAGCACTCATTCAGCTTTATTGACTGGTAGGCCTCAAACACTCTTTCTACTTACAGCACCTCACACATACCTCTGACCCATCAATATGGGTCCAGTTCTGCTCTGTCACAGGCAACTGGATTGCTTCCATTGCTGAGTGCAGACCTAGGGCTTAGCTAGTTCATTTGGATCTTCAGCACATCCGTACCTTACTGAGTCCTTTCAGGATCAGATCCACTCTGTAAGGATTGGGTCTGGTCTGTATCCTTCGGTGGGTGCCACTTGCCATTGTCCTCAGGCCACTGCTCGGTGTTGGGCTTGGATGCCACTCCAATCTTGGGGTTCACTTCAGCACTGCTAGTGTCTCTGGCTGTGGTGTGGCTTGTTGCTGAGGCTTCAAGCTCCAAAAACTGTTCCACCAGATGGTTCTCTTATATACTCTCTGGGGGAGGGGGCAACATGGAAAAATGTGCAAAAAAGACAGGGAGAGAGTAAGAACACACAAACATTTGTGTGGGGGGGGACCTTCAAGGAGCAAATTAAGGTTTAAGGTGGATGTCTAAGATAGGGGCTTGTGAAATTTATATAGGAGTCCTCCTTAAAAAAAAAAAAAAGTATGTCTGGGGATCTAATCACTGACCAGCTGTCCAAGGCTACTTATGTTACGCTTAGTTCCAAAGAGGCAGCCGTGTTAGTTTAGTAAAGCAAAAAAAGCAAGGAGTCTGGTGACACTGAGGCTGTGTTCACACAGCCTCATTATTTCGAAACAATGGAGGTTGTTCCGAAATAAGGTTTTGGCTGTTCACACGACGCACGGTTATTTCGGAACAATGGGAACCATTGTTCCGAAACAACCGCGTTGTTTTGAAACAAGTTAAACCTAGTCTGTGGGCAAAATGTTGTTTCGCAACGGTTGTTTCAAAACAACGCCGTGCGAACGTGTTGTTTTGAAACAACGGTGGTTTCGAAACGACTTGTTTCAAAACAACCATCATCTGAACATGTTGTTTCGAAACGACGGTGACTCGTTTCAAAATAACTGTTGTCCAGAATTGCTATTTCGATTCCGGCTTTTCTCCTTATTTCGAAGTGACTTTTTTGCTAATTCAAAATGTCATTTCAAAATAAGGCATTATTTCGATACAAGTTGTTTCAAAACAACTGTATTGAAATAACCCCCTGTGTGTGAACACAGCCTTAAAGACTAACAGATTTATTTATCACATGAGCTTTCATGGGAGAATATTCCACTTCATCAGATGGTTTGAAGAGGAAGAACTTACAGAATTGGATGAAAATAAATCAGGGCGGTGTAAAACATGGGATTAGGTCATATTGCAACAGCAAATCAGACTATTTGTAAGGATTCAAACTCTAGGAAACAGCACATAGAGAGGGTGAAGTCAAATTACCTGTTATAATGTGAAAAGAATCTATAGTCACAATTCAGCCCTGCTTTCACACAGTGTAATTTGCATATTAGTTCTATTTTGGCTGTTTCTTTTTGAAGTCTTGATGTCCTGTTAATTTTCTTGAGGACCATCATTAACAAATCATCAGTGGAGTGATTAGGAAGATGGAAGTGCTCAGCAATTGGGGGTGGGTGGCTGGGGGTGTGTGTGTGTGTGTGTGTGTATGTGTGTGTTGTGATTTCTGAATTTATTCTTCTGCATAGGGATTGTCCTGTTTGTCCAATATGTAAGGCTTGGGAGCATTTCTGGCACATGATGACATAAATCACATTAGTGGATGAGCAGTTGAAGGACCCTTTGATGGAGTAGCTGGCTTGATTAGGTCCTATGATGTTGCCTTTTGTGCAGATGTGTGGACAAAGTTGGCAGCATGGTTTGTTGCAGGGATATGTCCCTGCTTTAATGTTTCTGTTGTTAGGTTTGTAGTTGCTGGTGACTATCTGTTTAAGGTTTGGGGGTTGGTTGTAGGTGAGGAGAGGTCTGTCTCCCAAGGCTAGAGAGAGTTGGGGGGTCATCTTTTAAAATAGTTCATCCCCCCTCTGGTGAAAATATATAATCTGGGCTTAATCTAGGCAGCAAAGTGGACCAATGACAGGTTCTTTTACTTTTGCAGTTGCATAAAATATTGAGACTGGTAGGAAACACACATAGAAATAATGAAAATTATATATAGTATTTACACCCAAAATTATAGAAAAGCAAATAAGTACTGGAACATAATTATAGTAAGGCACTCATGGCCCACAGCATTGCATTCTGTACATTCACAGTTAGTGGAACCCAGGGGAAGTGACAACCCAGGTTTTGGCTTTTCTTCCTCTTTTTTTTTTATCATTCCAGCATCCCAACTAGGCATGGGTTTGAGAACATTTTATGCACTGCTTCCATGCCACCTATGTAGTCCCACATCTGGGACTATATGTGGTCAAATCTTAGCCCCTTATTTATATTTGATATTACACCGAACCAAGTTTAGGGTTTCAGTTTTTCATGTGTACTATTCCAGTTTACCATAATTGCAGTTTGAGAATTGACATTTGTGTCAGTCTTTCTTCCACTAATTTTGATACCTCACTGTGGTTTCCTCTTAGTATAAAAGGCTCTCAAGTTGCTAACATCTGTTCATTTACGGTTTACCTATATATCAAAAGATACATAGTTAAGTTTTATAAGCATATGCACCATTTCCTAGCCTCTGGTCAATCAACTAGTACTTATGCTAACTTTTAACTAGACCTCACTTTAACCTCATAATGCTTAATGCATGAGAGCGATAGCCAAACTTATTTTCAATTAATGTTTTTTTTTATTCTTCCATTATTGTTTCTATAATTATGCTTAGCAGATAGACTTATAGTTTTGGTTAAATATAGTCTTTCAGTACCAGATCAGGCATCAGTGGTCAACCGAAAGGACTTAAAATACAAGAACAAAAAAGAATTTCAAAATCTTTTCTTCTGTTTCTCTCAAACATAAAAATAAAAAAAAAGGTCTGATCCAGCCAATCCTTGTTTCAGTGGTTTATGCAAGTTACTAATGTATGAGATATGAATTTGAAGATGTGGTAATAAGGAGTCACAAGTTGCTACATGGCGAATTTAGTTCATAAAAAGAATAGCTTCATGACATATTATCAGTAACCTTAGAATGCACCCCCTTCCTGATAGATACTAAGAGCTCCATTTAGTGGAAAATTACTTTAATCTCTGAACCTCATAACATTCTTTTTCATGTGCAAACATGTCCATAGATCAATCTTTTTTTAATAAAGAGGTCCTAAGAGTGTTGAAATGTGAAGCCATGGATTTCCCAAAGTACATATTTGAATTATGCCATGAACTTCTACCAAAAATACCCCATGAAGGTGTCTCCATAATACATAAATAGTTCAAGCATATCATTTCCTTGCAATGGTCTGATGTAAATGAAATACTTTTGCTGACTGGAATGTTCATCATATACTTGTACTAAATTACTGACTTATGGTGAACATAGATCTTTTCAAAATGTCGGAAAATATTTAACATACTTTCTAGGATCTGTAGTTCACTGAAGCATACACCTCAGTAAAATATAGCACATGTGAAATGATACTAGTAAAGCAAAAATGCTCAGACAAAGGAATGTGGACATCTGTTTTCAGTTGCTCTTTATTGAAATTTGTTGTTCATCTATATAATAGGGTGGGTGGTGGTGTGTGTGTGTGTGTGAGAGAGAGAGAGACTTCATTCATAGTTGATTTTTGTTGCCTTTTGATGTACTTTCTGCAATGAACAGAGAATAGATTTAAATGTAATATAACATTAATTCAGACTATGCATTTTCAGTTACAATCCAGGATATGCTTTTAAAGCACAGTCATCAAACCCATGGCCTATGGGCTGTTTGCAGCCTATGATCTGCTCTGCTGAGGCCCCCATTGGTTCAGTGGCATGGAGATGGGACGGGGTGCAAGCCCCTGGGCAGCCACCTACACTGAACTGGTCCCCCAGCTCTGCCTTTTGTGGGCCTTGACCCCTGCCTCTCTGTGCTGCAGTGGTGGCCATTCTGGGATAGGGCACTGGAGGGGGCATGGCCAGCACTGGCAGGGGACCCAACCAGCCCTGGGGACAGAGGCCAATCTCCGCAGTGCTCTCACCCACCCCATCCGCAGAATGCCTGGCTGGTCAGCCCCAGGGGATGGAGCAGGCTGGCACATGGCTGCTGCCCTGTGTGGCTGGCCAGTCAGCCTCCAGCACTGTCCTGGGGTGTACAGAGGAGGTGAGTGGAGCAGTCCAGCCTGGGGCCAGCCCTGGGGTGAGTGGTGCCAGCACTGCCCAGCCTGGTCCAGGGCCTAGTCAGGGCAGAGCAGAGAGGCTCCAGTCCAGTCTGGGGTCCAGGATGAGCAGCAGTTTGGAGCCTGGCAGTCCCAGGCTGTGGGGGCAAGAGTGGGAGGTGAGGGGCTTGGGGAAGCAAGAGCAGGAACGGTTCATTTTTATAAACCTGTGGGTTTTATTTTTTCGTATCAGTCTGTGGCTCACCAGACTGAGTTGCTGGGAGACATGGCCTCCAAGGCTAAATGACTTTGACACAACTGCTTTAAAGTAATATAACACAAATGAAAATTTTGAAACCTTGAAGTTACACTGTTCACAATTAAACAACCCTGCTATGAAGTAGCAATGCTTATCTTTGTCTGTATAATTAAGTCTCCATTATGGGGTATTAAGTTCATCTTTATGCCTGGTGATTTCGTTTTCCCTAGTCCCTTAAAATTTATATGTTTTCAAAATCCTATGGTGTTCTGTAGTGGTGTTTTTTTTCCTTATGTTGCTATGTAAGGGCCAGTCTCATAATCCAGTATCTGCTTTTAGAAGTGGCCGTGTAAGAATACCTTACTTAATATAAGTATGAATATTAAAAGGAGTTTGGCTATGTCTATAGTGCCAAATTAGTCCAGACTAAGGAAGCTTAGAAATGTCTTAGTTCGGACTAGGTAAAGTTTTGTCCAGATTAGTGAGACCCAGTGGTTAGTCCGGACCTCCATGTTTAGTTTGAACTTTAGTTCAAACTATGCATGGGCAAAACCCAAAGTAATGGCTACTTCAGACTAAAGAAGTTCAAACTAACCAGTTAGTTGAACTAGCCATGCATTCTAGTTCAAACTAGAACATGCAGCTAGTTTGAACTAAAAAGTCCAAGTTAGTTCAAACTAGCCCTAGACTTATTTAGTTCAGACTTGCAAGTCTGAGCTAAAATTCTAGATGTAGACATAGCCAAAGGCTGTCCCTCAATACTGGGATGAGAGTGCCGGGTGTTTTAATACTTGCACGTTGAAAAAATTTAACACATTCCACAGCTCTGTGTCTGATTTAGCATTGTCTTCATTGGTTCCAGTCTTCTTAGACTGATATAATTATTTCTAAAAACAAATGCAACTAAACTAAAAAAGGCCAGAATTAACCTCCTGCCTCTGATTTCTAGTACTGTGATAAACAGTGTTATTTAAGAAAACCGAGTATATGAAGGTGTGTTTTATGGACTTGAACCAAAGTCCAGAGATGCCAGCGTAAGTCTTTTCTTTGACTGCAGTAAGCGTTGGATCAGACCCTATAAAATAAAATTGCTTTTATTAATATATAAGCTAGGAACATAAGGGATTGCCTTTGAGTACTCTCTCCTGTGTATGTAGGATAATGATTGAATTATAAACCCAGTGCTTTTTATATTGTATAAATCTAGGACTTCTGTTTTCCTTTAGAAAAGGCATTTAGGTTTCCTACTAATAATCATGGTTCATTTTTACTCTTCAAACCAGACACATCCAACTTTGCATAAAAACTTTTCAGTAATGTACTCTATAAAGCATTCCCTTCCAACATAGGGAATTTAGCACCCTCTGTCCATGGATTACGACATTATACCTCAACTCGTGCTTTTGGTGACTTGCCTATTTGGGATTTTAAATCTGACCTTTTGGTGCTAGTTTGTATTATTAGTTTGTATTTCATGATGGCAGTCACCAACTGGCTATATGACAATATAGTTTTGATTATGCTGGAAGATTAACTTGTTCCTATGTCTTCACACTCAAAAATTCTGTTTATTGGCTGTGAATACTCTTGCAATTGTGCTATTACCTTCCAGAATTAAACATTTTTCTGAGCCCAATCTGTTAAATCTGGTATGGATACTATTATGTTAATTCACATTTCTCCATTATTCTTTCACCAGAATTCTTCAGATTGAAGGCTTGTAGTCTTGAATGGGGAATTAAGTGGTTTGAGACCTCGTATAAAGTTCAGATCATTTGGAGCTATTTAAGAAAGACAGCCATTGCTTCAAAATAGTACTGTAAACTCTTGTGTGCTCACTTTCAATCTAGTGATGCAATAGATTCAGGGGAAACTAAGGAAACTTACATTATGGGTTTGTTGACACCGATATTGTAAATAGCACTGCAAGAGGTCCTTTATGATTATTAATAGTTCTTGGATGCAGTGGAGTCTTTGGAACTGGTAACTCATCAGAGAATTCAATGACCTCAGAATAATGTCTCTGGAGCTATTCACATTTCTTTTCTGCCCCGTATAAGGGAAACAAAGGGAAACTATGACTAATAGTATTATGTAAGATATCCAAACTAAACCCCATTTCAGTAACCATTTTAACAAACCAGAGCATTCCTTCATCTATTCAGTGACCATCAGAAATGCAAGCTTGAGCATTTGTTTGTCCACCATCTAAACAACCGCAAGAAAGGCAACAATGGATACAGGATTCTCAAAAACCAGTTGTTTTGGCTCATCCTTCTGCTGGACACTTTCTATTGTCAACCACTAGCTTTCAGCCCAACATATCTTGCTGTTTATTTCAATGAGACAGAAAGACAAAGAAGTTTAAATTAGATACACCAGTGAATAGCTCATAACAGTCTTACTGTGAAATCCCTGCAGAAAATTCTCATCTTTTAAGCAATGTGTTTTCTGTGTTTGGAAATTATGTTGTTACTTTCTGCACATGTTCAAGAAATAGAATAAAGATTCTCTCAAATAATATGTAATAGAGGTGTTTGGGAGTTTTTCAGCTAACCATATTTTTGTCAGAAAATGTCCTTCCTGTTATAATGAGACAAAAGAGGGACTTGAACCTGTCTCCCACATCCTCAGTGAGTACACTAACCATAGAGCTGGTCATATGTCTTTGTAACTTTTGTTTTTATGAAAGTAGAATAAAAACAAATTCTGAAACCTTGAACTTTTTCATGCCCCTAGATATTTGTTTTCTGGACACCTCTAGTACTATGGCTTTGGACATGTAATGAAGAAAAAGTTGTACCTTCCCTCCAGCTACCTCAAAGAATATTAGAAACATTAACAAAATTGAGCCTTGCAATATGCCTGTGAAATGGTGGTATTAATACCCTCACTTTACAATTACAATTGTTCTTATTTGACTTTTCGAATAAGGGTCCACTTTTCAAACATGACAAATTTTGTTGTTCTATTATTTTTCCAGCCATTCACATACAGGGGTAATATTTATTACTCTGTCTTTACCTATATATCAGCTTAGTTCTTTGCTGAAGCACAAGACAGAGGTAAGGCTTCTTGGAGAGTATTTCAGTCAAAATCTAGAGCTTCTATGTCTAAAATCCTGAATGTAGGTGGTGGTAAGAGCTTCCTGTAATCTTCAAAGGGAGAATATCATAGAATTTCTTAGTAAACATTTAATACACAGAGAAATAATGTAAACTGGATTTGAAATGTTGATAAAATAACTTTTAAACAAAAGAAATTAAGTGGTAAATCTACCTGTATTCCTTATCCAGATGTCTACCACTTTGCTGAAGTTATATATTTCAAGATATGTTTTCAACATAGGAGTTAAATTTCTGTGCCTCAGTACACAAAAATGTTACTTCTCTCTAATTGTCTTTCAGAGAGGATTTATTGTTTTATACAGAATGGCTTTAACTCATAGTGTGCATTACCTGGATTCTCTTCAGAACTTATAAATAAATTACAATAACTAAATTTGTTAGTCTTCATGTGCCACAGGACTCCTTGTTTGTTTACTGAACTAGACTAACATAGCCGGCCCTTTGCAACTTCAGTTCTTTTCCAAAGACTTAGGCTTTGTTGGCCAACAAAAGTCTGGAACTTCTTGAAGCTAGCAATAGTTAAGTCCCAAGGTTAACAGTTCAGCAGATTCCTCAATTTTGGTGAGATAGGAAACCTGTAGCTGTTATCCAAAATGATACCAGAATGAGGATCAGCGTAAAAAAAAATTGCTTTCTTGAATTACTTTTAAGGCTTCCCCACAATAGAATCTTATTTTTCCTTGTAACCCAGCTAAATCAGAGAAGGATGTAAAAATTTCCCCCTCACTGAGTTCTCTTTTGTCCTCTCTATCAAAAACAACATCTTAATAAGTAAATGTAATTTCTATGGGTTCTGTAATCTCTCTGGGTATATCTACACTGCAAGTAAGGGTCTATGGCTGGCCCACATCAGGTGACTGGGGCATACCCTATGGGACTGTAAAATTGTGATGGAGACATTCATCTCTGAAGAAAAGTTTTGTGTAGCTCAAAAGTTTCTCACAATTGCCAGCAGAAGTTGTTTCACTAAAATGTATTATTTTATCTGCCTTGTGTCTCTAAAATTAACATGGCATATGTTAAATCAGTTTAAAAGATTGCCAAGTGATAGGCCTAAAAATGTAACTGCAAATGGGGAATAATTGAGTGGATTTATTTCCAATTTGGCTCCATAGTTGCCCCTATGTTGTTTAATAGTTTTTATCAATGACCTTGAAGAAGACAAAAATTATTACTGTTGAAGTTTGCAGATTACACAAAAATTGGCGTGTTAAATAATGAAAAGGAAAGGTCACCAATAAAGAGCAACCTGGGTCTCTTGGTAGGAAAGCCACAAGCAAACAATATGTTTAAATATGGCTAAATGTAAATGTATACATCTAGGAACAAATATCATAGATTCTTGTTTACAGGCTGAGGGACACCCTCCTGGGAAGCAGTAACTCTGGAAAAAGTCTGGAGGTCATCATGTATAATCATTTAATGACTATGAGTTTTAGTGCAATGCTATCAATGAGAGAGATGTTTCTTTTATGCAAAAACATGGTAATCTCTTGAGTAGGATTAGAGAGGTTATTTTACCTCTGTGTTTGTCACTGGTGTGAATGCTGATGGAATGCTGTGTCTGTTTTTTTTCTGTTTACGGTTCAGGAAGAATGTTGATAAATGGGAGAGAGTTCAGAAAAGAGTCGTGAGAATGAAGAAAGGATTAGAAAGGACGCTGTCTAATGATAGACTCAATGAGCGCAATTTATTTAGCTTAACAAAGAGATGAGTAAAAGATGAATTATTGGCCTATATGGGGAAGAAATATTGAACAGTGAGCTCTTTAGCCTGGCAAAAAAAGGTATAACTTGATTCAATGACTGGGGTTTTAAGCTAAATGAATTCAGACAGGTAATAACACATTATAAAGTATAACAGAGGTTGATTAACCATTGGAACAACTTACCAGGGGTCTACATCATTGGCAATTTCTATATTGAGTCAACATTTTTCTAAATATTATGATCTAGGGCTGGGGTTGGCAACCTTTGCTGGCCCCATGTCAACTGTACCTCCCCCCTCTCAGCCCTTGACAGGTGCCAGGGTGGGACCAGTGGGGGAGAAGAACTACCATATTTACAGTGGCTTATGGGGCCCCAGATCCCACTAAGGGGGAACAGCCATGGTGTGCTGCTCAGAATAGATGCATGTGCCATCTTTGGCAAGTGTGTCAGGGGTTGCTGACCCCTGCTATACTGTTTTATCACAACAGTCACTTTGAATCTATGAAGCTCCCTTCTCGGAGTATCTGTTCCAACTGCATGTGGTAACTCTTCTTGTCATTCTGATGCTCATAAGGAAAACAGTAGATGAAGTGAAGTAGAAATCAGTTTTTTAGGTGCTGCACTTAATTTAGTTCCTTTCTCAGGCAACATTTTTTCCTGATTTTAGTCTCACACTCATCTAAGAAAGAAGCTCAGGCTCGGGCAATCAATGACGCTTACAAAAAAAAATTACATGTACATGCTAGTTACATATTCATGCAAGTTAATTTTCAAAATAAGATGTGACTACTGTATTAACTTTATTGGCTTACCACTTCTCATAACATGAGTTGGAGCTCGGATTTTGACCTATGTTATTTTTTCATTCGTGTATTAATGGTGCATTCAAAAAGGGAGGCTGCATGGTTTAATGAACAGAACCCAGCACTGGTTTTCCTGGCTTCTGTTCACAACAGTTCCACTGACTTGAGAAGTGACTTTGAACAAAGCAGTTGACCTCTCTGAAACTGAGTTTATCCATTTGTAAAACCACTATAATTCATATTACAAGGGGTTGCTGTGTGGAATACATTATTAATGCAGGAAGAGTGCTTCTGAGATTGTCCAGTGAAAAACACTATATATGCAAATTACTTTATTGCTATTTTTATCGTTAAATTTATTAACTGAGATAGAGAATAATTAAAATTACACAAGCAGATAAGGGTTATAAGCAAGTAACAAACTATAATTAGCATTAATGAAATTTAAAATATTAACAAACTAAAAAACCGGATATTGAAGGAGAAAAGTAACTTGCAGTTGTGTTTTTAAGGTCTGTTTAATCAAGAACTACATTTGTCTTTACACCCAGGAACTGCTTTGCAGAATTAGATTTTGTTATAGGCATCATTATCGTAAAGGCTTTATCCTCTAAAATCTTACCTAACAGCAGTATGGCTATGTATATTGCATTAATGGTTAATTTATACTATAGTATTCTTCCATACAACTGTATATTTGTCCCAGTCCAGTGGGTCTGGTAGAGCTCCAAGTGCTGTAACATGCTCTTATTTTTATAAATAACCCAATATGATTTATCATTTATTATGGAATGTCTCTCTTTTGTCTATGTAATGCTATTTGGAGCAGTCAGGGAAAAAAATTAAACTCCATAGAGAAAATGCTTGCAACATTATTTCCATTTAAAGACACATTTTCACTGTGAAGCAAATTTAATTTAATCTATTTCCTCATGTTTCAGGATACTGGGATTTTCCAATTCTCTCTTAATTTTAACAAAGTGTCTTTAGAGTCATTCTGTGACTAACCTTTGTGTGCGGGGGGTAGAGCAAGGAGCAAACCATAACAAGGTGTAAATTTTTAATGGTGAATGTAATTAATCATTAGAACAATTTATCAAGGGTCATAGTGGATTTTCCATTCCTGACAATTATTTTTGGGGACATTCTATGGCCTGTGTTATAAAGCAGCTCAGACTACATGACCATAGTGGACCCCATAGTGGCCTTGAAATATATGAATTTAGGAAGGCGCATGTGCACACGCACACAAAAACACCTTATCCTTTCCTGAGCAGAGGGATTGCTTTGGTATGCTGCCCCAAATCTCCTTCTATGCAAGCCAGTACAATTAGCTATTTACAAAAGGAAATCATGTGCCCCCCCCCTTTGTCCCCAGGAGATGGCAAAATAAATATATACTCCCTGCATGCTGGGGACTTCTTTAGATCAGTACAACTCCATGCCTGCACAAGCCAATGCCAAACGTTCACCCTCTAGTTTGTGCTTTCTGATATTGAGGTGTCTTGATTCAATAGCACAATTATCAGCTAATCATTATCCATCTCTTTGATGAACATTCTTATTCTACCAGCTTTGATTTTTATATGATGTTGACTTTTGCTCTAATATCCTTGGGGAAGAGTGCAAAAAATAAATGTACAAACATTCACTTGAATATTGAAGTAAACTTACTCCAGTCCTTTTCACTCTTTTTGAGCATTTTAATTGGGTTTCTCTTTCAAATAGTAACATGCGAATTTCAAACTAGTGGGAGAAGTGAGGGTTTTCCAAAGCTGAGTTTAAAAGTATGTGCCTGAGCCTTCATCCCAAAGTGAGTGCAATAAGAATGGTGTTGGTTCAATAAGGAAAATACAAACAATACTGTGAGACTTATGTAGACAGTTATAACTAACTTGTTTAGCCTCTCTCCTCCTCTCCATCATCTCTCCCTGGCCTTTCAGACACTTGTGACTCAGATTCATTACCTAGGTGTAAATCCAAGATTCATCTAATACAGTGTATAAAAATGACAGCTTCCTACTTAGCCTGTGTAATATATTTGTCTCATACTCTTGTAATATGCTCACTGTTTGCCTTGAAGATACCATATCATTGCTGGAAGGGATCTAACCTACCCATCTTTTACAATGACATGTGTGGCTATTTTATTGATGATCAAGTTCTAATTACAAAACCCATCTGAGGAAGTGGGATCTTCTCCCACGAAAGCTCATGCAAAAAATAAATCTGTTAGTCTTAAAGTACCACACAACTCCTTGTTGTTTTTTCACTGGACTAGACTAACACAGCTATCCCTTTTAAAATAAAGTCAAAGCCAAGCAAGGATGAACTGAACTCAACACAAAGTATGACCATTGTTTCTGAGCACTTTGAGAAAGATTCCTGATGGCATTTGCATACTTTTTGCCCCAAAACTCTTAATTTCACTGAGAACAGCCTTTGTTCCCGGTAATCACCATCCAAATTTTGAGATGCTTTCAGATCTGATTCAGGGAGTCCTTCCTTGAATTTTTGGACTTTGTGTCTGGTGCTAATTATATTATTGAAATTTCCCTTCCCCTTAAGTCTTATTCATGCATAATATTTCATGCTTCACAAAATGCTATGAACTTGATCACCAGTAAAAAATAACATTTCCAGTTTGCGGGTTTAAGAATCAAAAGTTCATTTCTTAACAAAAGAAAGTCTCTGATAATTTTACTACCTCTTTCCCATTCCACAGCAGGAACATGCTGCTTAGTAAAAGTAATTTATCAAATCCTTGACTAGCTATTGGAAGGGCATTAATGTTTTTGTTCAGCCCAGAGGTATATTAGCTCTGAACAGATTTATTGTAAAGAATCAGACTGTTATAAAATACTGTAATACGTAATATTTGTGGTACACCCCACTTTTCTGACAGAATATTTAAATTAAGTTCTCTTAACAAAACAATGTTGATGTGAATAATAGCTTTGGAGAGGTTAATGCAATTTACACTTGTATAGTCAATGTTGCACTTTGTCTGCTCCCTGAATACAGATGGTGCTAGTGCTACATTTTTTTAATGTGTTGCCATTAATCAGAGTTACATAATCAGTTTTGAAAAACCCATATATAGATGATTTTGGTTACATTTGTAGTAAGCATTTATCAATTTTGAATGTGCTCCTTGCTATATCCAGGTATCACTTACAAAGATAGCTAGTTATAAAATGGAATCCTTCCATTAAAACTTTCTAAAGAAACTAAAATGTTTTTCCTTTTAAAAAAATTGGTGGAGTTTTTTCACCTTTGTGTTTGAAAAAGGCAAAAATAAGTTTTTTTTTTTTTAAAGAAATCCTTTAAAAGAAGATATTTTGACTAATTCTGCTTATGTGATATAGAAAAAGTATCACTGCTGCTTGACAAGGATATCTGCTGTCTCTTCCCGTGGATATTTCATGTTTCAACTATAGATAATCTTTGGCTATTGATTAGTGGGATAATGGCAATGATGATTGCTCAGGCTATTCAGCAGTCTCCTTTACTGAAGAAGGGCCTATGCAAAGACACAATTCTTGTCTCTATGCAAAGCCACAAGTCTTTGACTGTTCTTTAAAGGTGGTAGCAGTCAGGCCAGGTCTACACTGGTGGTGAGATTCAACAGCAGTTACTTAAGGTATGCAGAGTATCTTGAGTAAGTCCCATTGAATTCACAACTCCCTTTTAGCATGGCATCTTCATTGCACGGCACCGGTGGGAAATGCATTCATCAATCTGGACATAGTCTCAGTCTCTACCTGACTTCTGGTCAGAAGAGACTTCCACAGCAGGGGTCCTTCACTGAGACTATCTTTCATCTACCTCTAGAATTTCACCATAGTCATTGTCAGTCACAAGGCCCAAAAAATCCGTATTGATAGTATATGTTCCAGAATGTGTGAGATGTGCAACATGGGCAGGGGCTATAAAGGGACTACATCCTAGCCCCTAGAAAACTGAAGAAAAGAGGAGGTGCACTACTGTGCTCTAGGCTCTAAGAATTAGCAAAGTCATCTTAAAGGAGCCCTTTCATCCCAAGTCAGATCTCATTTCTGAGTTAGCAGCACCTTGTGGCTGACTGTGCTGAATGCCTCTCACAAGCCTCTTATTGTTGAGATAGGAACTGAAGAGAGCATACAGTATATCAGTTCAGCTAATGCTATCTCTAGGTCTGATGTCTAAATTGGAAGATTCTAGGTACTAGCATAGATGAAATGGCACTACTGCTTCATCGCTCCATAATACAATGAGAAAAGATTAGAAGTGGGAAAACTAGAAAGCCAGTTAGTGATTAGCACTGGTTATTTGAATACCAGTGGATTATTTTCATGTTTCAGGACAGCAAGGAAGATTTTGACTGCCATGGATTTATGTGTTTTTTCCACTTCTTTTACCCACTTCTGATGGAGCCTTGCTCTTTGGCATGTGGTAGCATCCCTGCAGAGCCTCCATTTTAGTAAGAGGCCAAAATTCTGTCGGTCAGGATCATGTGCTTGCTTCCTTTGATTCTGTTGTCCTGGATCTGGTAAGGCTGTCTCTGATTCCAGTGGTTTTCAGAGATAATCCTTTGCAGTGTGATGGACATTGATCAAAGTAAGTAAAGGCAAAACAGATGATAGAAAGACCACTCTGTACAATTACACAGATTAAGATATTCCAGGACATGTTGCAGAGGGGAAGAATTTCTTGGTTTCTCATACAGTTGTATTTGCTCAAAATCCTTACTACACGTTGTTGAGTTCCCAGTGTGTTTTATCCAATCTGTTAGTTATTTACTCTAGAACTTTATTTGATGTATGTCACCTGTGAATTGTATGGATTTGCATAAACAATGTGCAATGAAGTGACTATTTGGAGGATAGCTGTTGTCAGCATCCAGTTACGTAGTCCTTAAGCATATTGGCAGGACCTTCAAGAAAAGAGTTCATATAATAGAAGACATCACAATCTACACTAATTGATAACCCAGTTGGCCACCTCCACAGGGAGGCCAGGAATTCAGCAGTCAGAGAGGCTGAATTATAAATTGTCCATTCAGATTGGTTTTGATGTTTCTTTATTGGTTAGTCTAGGGAAAGTTGTACTGCTATTGTTTCTCTACAGCAAAAACAGACAATTTAGGTCTTCAAAAACTGTCAATTTATGAGGGTTGATCTGTGCTAACCTCATGAAAAAAATGTGAAATTTCTCTTCTCTATTCATATTCCTCATTCAGAAAAGCTTTCCATCAATACAGTAGACCAAATCCTGAGCTTGTGCACTTTACTCAATGCTTACTCAGAACTCCATTTAGCTTAATTAGTGTTTTGCCTCAGTGAGAACTTTACAATTTTGCTCTGTACTCTCTCTTGTTATGGCTATTCCTGCTGTGTTGGCCTTTAATTGTTTGTTTGTTAATTGTCTTCACATCTGTCAAGTGCAGCAAGCAGAATCATTGCCAGTGGAGTATCTCAACAAACTTGAAGCCGTAATATGATATATGTCAAATGTGAAAGCACAGTTTGCCATTCCTTGTAGAAAATATAGCATACAGTATGGTGATAGAGTGTATTCTCTTTTTGTTCCATGGAACTTCCTTCATTGTGTGGCAATAGAAGTTTCTAAAGCTCTGTGTGTGGCTTGAAAATGTGCTGTGAGTAACACCATTTCGTAACAATTAACAAGTGTCCTTACAGTTTCATAGATGTTATTTAAAGAAATCTTTCATTACCTAAAGTTATATCTTACTTAATTTCTAAGTGTATTCTGGACAAGCTCCAAAACACTTGAACTGTAATAGTCTATTAATATTAGTTTAATGCATTTCTGCACTGTAAGGACCTTTATGAATATGGTACATATGAAAAACTGCAGTGATGAAAGTACTCTTTTTTTCTCATTTGTTTTATAGTCCTAACATCATGGAATAGGTTTGTCTGCCTTTAAAATTATATTTAAGAATTTAAATGTCTGTGAATCAGACTTGGTGTATTAAATAATCTGTCCTTTAACAAAAAAGAAGTCCTTGTGCTATTTTTGTCAAAAACTTGATACTCTTTTGTTTGTGAGAGTTGCCAGTCATCAAGAAACAGATAAAGGGTGGTTTCTGGTTAATCATTTTACATATATATGGGGAAAAACTATGCCCTGATTTTCCTAGGTGCCCCAAGACCTGCTAATATATCACCGATATCTTTCAGGTGGGAGTAGCAGTACTGTAAAAATAATCCCAATGAAAATACAAGTAATGTTCTTCTGAGACTTAATTCATTTTTGATGGCTGACCTATGACAGCACTCAAGCACTGGAGTGAATTATAGCACTCGCTCTAGATGTGTATAAATCAATACTTCTACATGAGATGTATGAGGACTACTATAGGTGGACACTGCAGTTGAGACTGTATTGTGAAATTCTAAATTCTGAGTATTGAAAACTTTTAACCACTTCTGGTTTTCCACAAATACTGACAATTAATAAAAAAAAATTATTGGCAAAATCCTTGTACAATATTCCGTGTATTTCAGATCTTTATCTCAAACCCTCACAAAAACATTTTTATATGCCTATATGTTATGTTGTGTTAACAAGATAGTAGACAAGAAAAATGAAAATCTGGTTATGTTAAGCATATGAATTTGTATTAGATAGTGAAGAAGCAAGTGAAATAACAGGTAAGTAATGGCCTAATTTTTTACATTGGTTCTATAGCTGTGTGGCTAGGGCTAGGAGAGTAATGCAGAAAATTACATGTCTGAATAATTTATTAAGAAAACATTACACAATATATCAAATTATTCAACCAGCTGTACATATGGATAATGGTCAAATATTGAGATTACACTAGAGCTTTGCTGTATACCTTTTGGCTAACCATGTTTAAAATTGTATTATTTCCCATGACAACTGGTTGTCTCTACACTTTAATTGGGATCTAGAGCCTTTCATCTCTAGATTACTTGCCTGTATTTGGTCTCTGTCAATATACAGCAGGATTGGACTCATATCCAAAAGTGTGGATGAGTCTGGGCCCCTCTCAGAACTAGTTAAATATATTGGCCGTCTGGTGATTAGTGGTCTAAATGGAATCTGCAGAAGGTCACTTCCTGTCCGATTAATGTATTAAAGGAATAATAAAACAAAATTGGTGCCCTTTTTGACAGTCTTGGAAGAACATGAAGGTCAAGAATGGAATCAGAATAGTATTTAAAGAGGTCTGTTTCTCAGAGAGGTATCCATTACAGAATAGTTCTCAATCTACTGACCCACCCTAAATTCTTTTTCCTCTAGTAGACGTGTATATTGCTTTATGAACTGATGAAAAGATAAGATCTGTGTTCCTTGAATCAGTTGAAGGAGGAAACGAGGAAAAAAAAAAGAATATGGTGGGTAGAAGTAGAAGGTATGATGGGTGGAGGAGTATAGTAATAAAAAGCAGGGCACTTTGCTCTTTGGTAAGTTAAATTTCCAACAGACAGCTGTTCATATGACTACTTAGAGACAGAGCTGGCTGGAAGACTCCTATGGAAAAACCATGAGACAAACATTTAATTCAAATTTTGTCATTTTATCTTTTTTCCTCATTTGGACTGGTAAATTTCAGAATGAAATGAAATATTTGCTTTTCAGTTGGACTCAAAATTTTAGTTTAGAAAAAATTTCAAAATCTGGACCCCTTCCCCTTTTTCCTCTTTATTCTAATTTTTCAATTGTAACTCAGTTTTTGAAAAGACACATGCTGATAGACTTAGTTTAATTTGCTTTCTCCTTATGTCATTCTGTAACTTCCATAGTTGAGAAAGGATTTGAAAAAATAGAGAGGAAAATGGTTGATGCTGGGAACTCTAGACTTTCATTTTATGGTGTTCAGTGGCAGAAAAGAGGGAGAAAGGGACATAAATGCAAAAATTTGCAAACTTTTCTGACTTTGAAAACTTAAACCAACTTTAGTTCAGAGTGCAACAAATTTTCATTTTATTTGAAATTTCTCATTAAAAAGCTGAATAAGTTCTCAAATAATTGTTTGTAAAAAAACCTATATCCAATTAAATCTCTTTTTGATGGGAAATTATTGTATCAAAATTTCAACTCTCAGCTTACAATTGGTATATATTTATTGAAAGAGAATAATTGTCTTTTTTGAAGAGGTATGCAATTGTCAAGTTATTTGAATGGTGTGGATATAATCAAATGGGACAGAGGATTAGGGAGGGAACAAAGAAGGTACAAGAGTGAGTTTAGTGCTAGTGAAAAAGTAACAACTCTGTCTAGTCACTTCCTTGGGCTTACTAACATGAAAATGCAGATGTATGTTAAGTTAGGTAGTAAGTAAAGTTCTTCAGGGTTTCAGCAACTTATTTGTTTGGTCTCCCTTATCTTAAATTTTGCTTTGACATTTGGATTCATTTCAACTGGTGAGGTGAAAACAAAATTTAACATGTATGGAGAAAGAAATTGGATAGTGTTTAAGCTTAATACTTTTCAAAATTTCATAAAGGCTGCAATTCAGGAACATCTGTTCACTGCAGAGAAACTTCCATGTGCTGAACTTCTATGGATGTAACTTGAAACCAAAATGAAAACAAGTTGGAAGCCAAAATCATCTCTGGTGAAGCCAGTTGTTGCTACAGGACTAAATTTGCTCCTTAGTCTTGTAAAACTTCTCAATTAACAGAAATAAATAAGTCTTACTTTAAATTTTGATGAAGAGTTGAAAGGCCATTCTCTAAAAATTTTAAAAGCCTACAAAATGTGTAGGTGGTTTTGCTTCTGTGCTCAGAAACCAAACTAGAGAGAGTTTAATGTGGTGGTAGACTTTTGTGCCCACCTCTGGTTCTAAGTCCTTTAAGGGGAGTTAATTTATATAATTCAGATATTGAAATCTAACAAATATATTCTGGCACATTTTTGCCATGATAGAGATGCACATCTGTTGGAAAGCAAAAGATAAAAGAATTTAGGGTGCTCAGGCTCTACTTTTCTTATTCAGAGAATGTCTCAAGTGCTTCTGATGTCCCTTTAAAAGTACTGAACATGCTGTATTATAATCCCTTTCACTTCCAACTGTCCAATGAAATATAGTACTTCAGCCTAAAATAATAAAGACTTCCAGATATAAATCAGTAGAATGCTGCAGCACATGGCCCTGTGCTTACCAAGAAGTGGGGTGGGGCAGACACATGGGAGGCCACATGGGTTTTTTCAGTGTTGTTCATAAACTTCAAATTTTCTAGGGGGAGGAAGGCAGGAATCTATTAACTCAAACAGCACACGTGAGCTCTACTGTTTAAAGAAGTCTCATTGAACAAGCTATAGCCTTATTTACATGTGCATTGAACTGTGTAATTATTTTTTTAAAATCATGTTTATTTGCTATAGGCAAAATTCCTCTTGTATCTCAGCTGGATATACTTTCTGAAGTGTTGGGATATGTAATTATCATTTAATAGTGGTTCCCAACCTTTATTTATATGATTCCCCTCCCAGTTAGTAAACTAGAAAGACCTCGATGATCATGAGCCTCCCAACATCTGTTTGTAATTTCCTCTAGAGGGTACAATTCCCAGCTTCAGAAACTATGCTACATAGTTACTCCTCTTTTTGTTTGTTGAATGTGCCATAGCATTTTAATTGTGCAAAAGCTACCTTAACACCAAAGGTTATAACCCTAAAACACAGAAAGTTAAATTGCTCACTTCTGTATCTTGTGCAGAACACATCAGTGTTTAACAGTCTAACAAATGCATATGGCTGAGTTAACATTATTAATCTTTCCTGACTGTGTTTATATTACAAATTGTTTGTGATCTTATCATAATTTGCATTTAATTCTCTTGTTAAAAACATAAATTCTGACTCACCAAGCAAAATTTTCCATTTCGCTTTTTCACGCTTTGCCATGCCTAATTGGCTGAATTCTAGATTCTTCCTTGATAAATCCTGACCTTTGTGTATGCCCCAGCTCCCACTCATTGCCTCAGCAAATAATGCATCTGCTACAGCAACTGTCTCCACACTTTAAACTGTGCATCCTTCTTGATGTGGCCCCAAAGATCACAAACTACCTTCTCCATACCCAAATCCTTCCTGAAAACCACCTCTGCAAGGATATCTGAAAGGAATTATGACAAGTTCCAAAGTAGTAGCCATGTTAGTCTAATCCAGCAAACCAAACAAGGAGTCTGGTGGCACTTACAAAGACTAACAAATTTATTTATTGCATGAGCTTTCATGGGAGAAAGCCCAACTTTGTCAGATGCTTAAAGAAGGGGAACTTAGTCCCCTACATTTCTTTTTCTTCCATTTCATGAGTCATAGGATCAGGTCAGAATGCTACAACAAATCAAAGTACTTTGAATTCAAACAGTGGCGTACAGCAATTAGCGGGGGGGAGGCATGAAGGAAAATCTGTTGTAATGGGAAAAGAACCCATAGTCTTTACTCAGTCCAGATTTCATGGTGTTAGACCTGCATATGAATTCCGATTCTGCAGCTTCTCTTTGAAGCTTTGATTTGTTATTCATCTGCCTGAGTATGGTTATTAATGAACCAGTTATTGAGTGAGTAGGAAGACTGATGTATTCCCCTGTTGGTTTTTAAATTTTGTTGTTTCTGTTGTCAGATTTGTGTCCATTTTTGTGCAGAGTCCTATTTGTCCAATTTATAAGGTGGGGGATGGGGGCGGAGCACTCTTGTACATGATGGCATAAATCACATTAGTGGATGAATAGGTTAATTATTAGCCCTTGATGGAGTAGCTGGCTTGATTAGGTCCTCTGATGGTGTCTTTTGTGCAGCTATGTGGGCAATGGTGGCAATGTGGTTTGTTTCAGGGGTGTGTGCCTGCTTTAAGGTTACTGTTATTAGATCTGTAGTTGCTGGTGAGAATCTGTTGAAGGTTGGAAGGCTGTCTGTAAGGGAGGAGGGGGTCTGCTGCCCAAGGCCTGAGAAAGTGAGGGATCATCTTGTAGAATATGCTATTTGTCCTCGATGATGTGCTGTAGGGGTTTGACTTGGGGGTTGTACGTGATGCTCAGTGGTGTTCCACTGTTTTCTTTCTTGGGCTTCTTTTGTAGTAGTTGACTTCTGGGTACCCACCTGGCTCTATCAATCTGTTTCTTCACTACTCCAGGTAGGTACTGTAGTTTTAAGAATGCTTGATAGAGATCCTGAAGGTGTTTGTCTCTGTCTGAGGGATTAGAACAAATGTAGTTATGTTTTAGGACTTGGCTGTAGACAGTGGATTGAGTGGTGTGTCCTAGTTAGAAGCTCAAGGGATGAAGGTAACTATAGCAGTCTGTACATTTACATTATAGGGTAGTTTTTATGTGTCCATTACTAAGTTCTTCTGTAGTATCCAGAAAGTGGATCTCCTGTGTGGAGTGTTCCAGGCTAACATTGATTGTGGAGAGGAAATTGTTGTAATCTCTGTGGAAATCTTCAAGGGCATTCTTTCTGTGGGTTCAGATGATGAAGATATCCTCAATGTAGTAGAAGCAGAGGAGTGGTACTTGGGAATGAGAGTGGAGGAAGCATCATTCTAATTCAGCCATAAAAATGTTGACATATTATGGGGCCATGTGGGTACCCATAGCAGAGCCACTGACTTGAAGATAATTTATATCTTCAAATCTGAAATGGTTGTGGGTGAGTACGAAGTCACAGAGTTCAGTCACAAGGTGTGCCATGACATCATCTGAGATAGCTTGTAATCTGTCTTTGTGTGGGATGTTGGTGTATAGAGCTTCTATATCAGTGATGGCCAGGATGGTGTTTTCTAGAAGGTCACCAATGGATTCAGTCTTTCTCAGGAAGTCCATGGTGTCTTAAAGATAGCCAGGAGTGTTGATAGCATAGATCCTCAGGAGAGAATCCACATAGCCAGATAAGCCCGTTGTAAGAATGCCAGTACCTGAAATGATGACGTGTTTAGGGTTTTCAGGTTTATGGATTTTTAGTGAGAGAATATCCCTGGTTGGGATTCTGGGATTGTGTCTATTTTTTTTTCTGTGCTGATTCAGGGGGTTTCTTGAGTAGGTGTTTTAGTTCCTTTTGGTATTCCTAAGTGGGGTCAGAAAGAAGTGGTTTGTAGAATGCTGTGTTGGAGAGTTCTCTATAAGCCTCTTGATTGTAATGCTGTTTGTTCATGATGACAACAGCACCTCCTTTGTCCGCCTCCTTGATGATAATGTCAGAGTTGTTTCAGAAGCTGTGGATAGCATTGCATTCTGCATGGCTGAGGTTATGACGTAAGGGATGTTCTTTGTCCACAATTTCAGCCTTGGCACCATGGCAGAAGCAATCTATGTAGAAAAGTAGTCAGTTGCTCCAACTGTTAGGAGGAGTCCCTATAAAATATTTCTTCTTGTAGTGTTGGAATTAGTTGCCTCTCAACTTCTCCGTTATTAGTCAAATAAGGATGTACCATCTAAAAACAGAAAAACCAAGACATTGTATTAAGACATAATATTAAGACATATGCCATCGTCTTGACAAATGTAAGGTCTCCTGTCCCCTCTCTACTATTTCATGCAGCAATAAGTGATAACATGGATAGAATATTGCATCATGGAGAGTCTTTTTATTATTAAGCTCTTTAGGGAAAGGAAACATCCCTTCCTTTTCTTTGTTCAGCTCCTAGAACACTCCCCTTGTCTTTTATTTCTGTTCTTTGAGCCACATTTCCTTTTTAACACCAAATAACTTACTCTTCACAAACTTTTTTTAATGTTTTCTCAAACCCCTTGAGATTCAGCATCGACAAAATATGGAGTCTGGGTTCATCATTTTTATTCCCCAATTAAATGATGATTGCCTTTTAAAAGTGCAAACATAACATGTTTTATTTAATCCCTTATTAATAGGTTTAAAATAGTGTAATGAATTTTCCTTATGTGTTTTCATTCTCACAAATCACATCTAGGTTAAAATTACACATGGAAAAGTTTGGGCTCAAAAGGAGAATATTTGCAAAAATCAGTGAAAAAAGAAAGTGAACATATAATCAGAATTGGTAGTGTGAGATTCCATGTTGATTACTTTCTGACTTGGTGTCAAGTTTTCATTTACAAGCAAAAGATAATTTTCTTAACTCAAGTGATATTGCTCCTAAAGGAGAAGAATAAAGGCAAGACAAGATTATGATGATCAACAGATAGCTTAGGCAGTGGTGCCATAAGGAGGGGTTTTGGATGTTTCAGGGCCAGAGAACTGTTCTTCAGGGATGTAGGTTGGAACAACTGATTAAAATTGCTTTAAGTTAGGAATTCAGCAATGACAGTTGGAAGATGTTCATGTAATTGCCACACCTTAAGAGTAATGATAGCATCCCTGGTCTTGATATTAACAGTCAGGTAGATGATACTGGCCATAGAATGTCTGTGCCTAATCAGGTAAGCAATTAGGGTGAAGCCAAGTAGAAACAACTTAGATGTCTGTACGTCTCAGAAACAAAATGGAGGACCTAAAACTACAGGTGCAGGAAGGGAAAGTAGATATTATCAGGATAACAGAAACATGGTGGAATAGTAATCATGACTGATGTACAGGTACTGTAGGGTATATGCTGTTCAGGAAAGAAAAAGACAGAAAGATAGCAAAGGTGATGAAGTGGCATTGTAAGTTAATAGAAAAATGAAATTTGAAGTGATGAGGTGGATAACAGTCTTGTGTATTTTTTAAGCTCCCTTGGGATAGTGCTTGGGGTGTGCTCAGGACCCCCACATGGGGTGTGGGGGAAATGTACACTTTAGCAGGGCCCAGCCTAGTTTTCAACCCCCATTACCAGGGACCCATGTTACAAGTCTGCACTTGGAGTTGCACTGTAGGGGGTTCACACAGCAGGGTCAGGTAAGTCTGGCAGAGAAGGACAGAGAGATACTCTCTATCTAAGAAAACTGAAGGAACTTCCATAGGAAGTTACTAGCCCATTAGGAAGGATTTTTAGTGAATCTGTAAACTGATACCCTATGAAAGGAGGCTTGCTAATATCATACCTATTTTTAAGAAAGGGGGAAAAGTTATCCAGGAAATATAGACCTGTTAAATTAAACTTTGGTTTTATGCAAGGTCTTTAATATTGAAAGAGAAGATAGTTAAGTAAGTGGTAATTGGGTTAAAATGCAACATGATTTTGCAAAACACAGATTGTGCCAGATCAAACCCAATCTCTTTGAGAAGAAAACTGCTATTTTTGACAAAGGAAATGCAGTAGGTCTAATTGTGACAGATTTTACTGTTAGGCTCATCATTTTTACAGAACTATGATAAAGTTTTGTACAAAATATGCCTTGTGTGGTATCATTTGAGAACTCGTAATGCACCGATCATTACAGCCCTTGTAAATGTGTGTGGCAACAGTGTATGTAAAGTTGTAAGCATCTACTCTATGGTGTTTCTATGGCATATTCCAATTTTGGGGCGTCAGTTTCTCAGAGACAAAAGACCAGTCAGCATGTTAGACAAGTGTTAGCATAATCAAAAAGATTTTCACCTGCCTAAGTGCTCATTCTTTAGCATGAAGAAATAGGTAAGCAAGAAATTTACAAATAGACAAGGGAACATTTGGAGATTCCTATCCAAAACAGACTTACTGTCATCTGACCACAGTTGGAAAGGAATGTCAAAAAAGAAGTGGAGACAGAGGATACAAACCAAATGAGAAGAGGGAAACGAGGTGACCAACATTTATGAAACAAAAGGAGCATTATCAATTTGGGCTTGGCATATGATAAGGTAGCTGCCACTTAAAGGGTGGGCAAGCAGCGGGGGTGGGGGTAAGGAAACCTGGCCCCACCCTAGTCCACTGGTTCTGAAACCAAGGTCTCCATAATGGTAGAGCGTTCCACCACTGGGTCAGAGGGACCCCAGCCAAAACATGCTGATGTTGTTTCAGGCCAAAGCACAACTGGACTATTGTCTGGTTCCCCTAGGCTACATCCTAACTCACCTTCTTGAAGCACCTGGGTCTCGACGTTGTCATTAATCTCCTCACGTAAACAGATGGGTAATCCCAACAGCTCCTTGGCATCTCAGGTGGCAGGTAGCTCCAGTGGTTTCTCTGGGTCCCTGGCAGCATATAGCTCCCTTAGCTCCTCCCAGTCCTCAGAACTGCAGCAGTCAGGTGTGGGTAGCAATGGCAAGGGAGAGACTTCTTCATCAGTTTCTCGCTTTTGAGTTAGAGGGCCCACCTATTACTCTTCCTATTCCTGTCCTGCTCTTTCTAGCATTGTGAATGAAGTCTTGCTGACTCCACCCACTAGGGACTGAAGGGCAATCCCTCCTTATCCATCTTGGAAGGAGGCCACATACCTCACTACGGACGTCTTTGATTAAATGCTTTGCTAGGTCCAAATTACATTCATTAATGCCCTGTTTCTGAGATGTAAGATTGTTACATAGCATAATCATTAGCATGGCTGTGTTTATGTGCTACATACTGTATAGGTTATGGGGGGGGGGGGTCTACAGCCTAATATCCAATCAAGAGCCCTGGTCCTCAAGGACTTGATTGCAGTATAAATCAAAGCTAAGAGCTACATGACATTAACATCTATATAAGGACCTGTGTTTAATGCTTTCTGAAAAGTAATCTAAAGCATTTTTCCTTGTGGACTCATGCCACCATGTGGAAATGTTTTCTCACCCAAATGCCTGTTGTATTACAAATCCAGTAACATCCTAATGAAACAGAGTTTTTGGACTGAGAGAGAAGGTTCTAATTTGTTCCACATCTGCACTGAGTACAGAATCATACATGAAACTTCTACGCTAGAAATACTCTTCTCTCTTTTAAGGTCAGACTCTCTTCTAGATGTATAACTCAGAGGTCTGTTTCTGAGTAAGTAACAGAATAAATACCTTTTTGACACTGCTAGTGTGACTGCTTTACTTGTTGGGCCAAGTATAAATTGCAAAGCACCTTAATTTCATGGATAAATCAAGAAAATATTTAATAGCTGAGCAGAGGTTATATAAAAAAAATTAAACCTGTAACTAAGTGGCAGTCTGTGATTCTAATTAAAAAGTTAATCCTATGTGAGTCATCAGCTTGTTTTTAAATATAATTGGAAGCTCAGTATGGTGTTAACTTTAAAATAATTGCTAAATTCTTTAAGTAAAACAAGGAGTAAAAATGTGCAAAGCCTTTTATTACTGGCAGGACCATCTTTTCCACAACCTGTTAAGGGTTGCCCAATGTTTCTTCATGTTTTCAGTTAAGTATCTCTTTGCTGAACATCAACTGTTTGGTATGTTCAGTGTTTTGTTTTTAAATTCCAGGTGTCTGCCTTGGACTGAATATTTGTGTAAAATTTCAGCCAAAATGGTTCAGCCATTTCTGAAAGTGTGAGAAATGAAGATAACTAAGTAGCTATCTCTATGTTTAAATAAATAAATTTGGGTGACCTTTCTCTGAGAAGCACTAGTGCCTTTATTTTTTTATTTTTTTGGGGGGCAGGGAATTGAAATTTGGCCAGGTTATAAATCTCTAAAAATTGGAGTTTCCATATTTTCCAAGACTTCCTAGAGTTTTCCAGTTTAATCCCCCAAAGATTGCATCTGTACTGTGCATGCCCGAATCTGAGGCACAAGAGGTCCTTCATTGCATTTGAAGCCACAGATTACTCTGGACTAATCATTTGTCATTTCAATATATATTTTTTTAAAAATGGAAAGATAGCTTTTTGTGGATTGAATATACTATCCCTTCTCTGAAATGATATCCTTTGTTGTATATTTAATGCCAGAAAAACAGGTATGCATATCTTCAGCAGTGCCACTTTCCTAAAATTGCCTGTTAGCAGAGTTTAAAGGAAATTATAAAATTTGATTTCCTGTTCAAGGGATCCATTTCTAAACATTGACTAGAATCTCATCTTAGTCATTTTGGATGAGTCCATTGCTGCAGCGACATGCAGAAAATTGCAGGATCATGTTGTTTTGACCATAATGTGGAAAAAAATACACATTAGTGAGTGAAGTTAAGGTTAGATGGATAGTATAAATTTGGTGAAACAAGGGGGAATGAGGAGGAATTATTCTGGAGGTGAGGAAATAGCTGGTCTCCTTACCTGCCTGTTTCCACACATTCAACATCCATGTTTTCTTAAAGATGAAACGGTTTTGTAAAAAGGCTCTAGAAGAGGTTTCAAAACTATGGTGTTAGGGCAGTGTGTGGCCCCTAAAGCTATTTCCTGTGGCCTGCAACAACACTATTGTTACCAATGTTTGCAATACCGTTGTTGAAAAGGGTTTCAGTGGTGCAGCCCCCGCGCTAACATACTAGTCCTCAGGCAGCCCTCATGGTGATTTGAATTTGAGATCCCTGGTGTAGATGCTATCTGGACTCCCAGGATTTTTTCACTCTCAACTCTTTTAAACCAAGTTCCCTTTTTAGGAATACTCAGAAGTATCATGCTATTTTCACATTTTAGTTAGGATTTCTTACACTGACAAAGCATAGGGTGTTTTATACAAAATCCCATGTTCAAGAATTGCTGAAATGATTTTATCTAAATTTTCCCATCCATACTTTTAAAAATCTCTTTCAGGCAGAGACCAAATATGAAAATTATTGCCCAAAATTCATCTGTTGAGATGTACATGCTCTTAGATATGCAAGGATAAAGTGTAGTCTGTAGCTATTTGTAGTCATTACTAGTACTCATTGTTTAGATATTAACTATAACAAGTCTCCTAAAGTCCCCGTGAGAAAACATTAATTTTTGTAGACAATGCAGATGGGGCAGTTATTCACATTGAGTTCTAAATACTCAATTCAATAGAAGTGTCTAAAATGTGCTGGCTATTTTGAAATGCTTAATTAGTTAATTTTGATGGAGTAAGCAGGTATCTATTTTGAACAGATGATTACAAAATCTTCAAACCCTTTTGCATTTCTGAAAGCAATATCTCCTAGAGGATCATAGAGCAAGGGGCCCTGAAATAGCAGTAAGATGAAATGGTGTATAAATATATTTCTCTATGGTACTGAAAACTCATGAGATTCTTTTTTTTAAAATGCATGTAGTTCATACTAATATTAGTGGTAGCTGCAAATGTATGTTAATGAGAGAAGAAACTCCCAGGATTATGTAAATATTCCAAATAAGTTTTTCAGCCTTTTTAGCACATCCTGTGAATCTGTTTTTACCATTTTTTATTTTAATGAAACATAGAAAACTTATCTCAGAGGTATATTACAAAAGAAATAATAAACTTGTTTGCAGGTTTGAAGGCAAGAAAAAATTCTATCAAGTCAGAGGATACTATAATTTTTGTTTTGTCTAATTTTTTTCAAATAATTTCATCTGTTCCGCTGAAAAAGTCATAGTATGTACTGCATCACATAAATATGATAGTGCTGAAATATTGAAGAAGAGGAATGTATAGGAGTAGTTTCCCTATTTTCTGTTCGCTTCCTGTATTCTTTAGCAGTTAGCAACAATCTTAAAAATCTCAAATTCAGGAACAACCACAACATTCAGAACAAAGATAAGGTCTATGCAATCATAACTGTAATTAATCTAGAGTAAGGTTTAAATAATTCTTCCTGGATTTCTGAGGGGGAGGGACCTTAAACAATGTTAACAAAAGTATAGTTTCATACAGGAAAAAAACAAAAAACAAATGAGCAAAAAAATCACTAACACTTGAATATACAATAGTAAAAAGACCACTTGTAGGTGAGTTGTATTCAGTATCAGTAGAAGCAATGAACACAATTTGAGGAATCAGTCTGTCCCATCTTTTTTGGTTGGCAAAAGAAAATAACTGTGTTATAAGTAGGTTTCTTATGGACACTTTTTTATAGATTAAGAAAATGATGTGCCTAAATTAACTGAAAAAATGGACAAGATTTAAAAATTGAAGCCATTGGAACTATACTGATCTACAACAGTGGAGGAGCTGCTGTTGTATTATTTTAGTATGATGATAATGGTGGTGCAGATTGTTGATATGGCTTAGAATTAAGTTGTGAGAAGAAGTCATTTTTCAAGTGCATTGTATAATGGGTGGGAGATGTCTGGAAAGTTGTAAAACTGAAAGATTTACTACAGCAAATTAGGTATGTTTCCAATGAAATGCAGCTGCTAAATAAAGTCAGTGTAACTTTGAACTGCAAATGCAAAGGTGTAATATTGCCCCTTTCCATGCATGTCGGGTGTAACAAAACCTGAAATAATATTTTGTTGATTGGGGCATCTCATTAGGTGTTGGGAATTAGACTGATTTATAAGGATAAGTTAAAAGAGCTTAATAAGTACTGTAAGCAGTTTAAGGACATGGAGACTGAAAGTAAGATTTTGAGTATTTGAATGGTGAAAATATTTTAGGATAGCAGATAATTGTTTAAGGGAATACAAGAAGGAATAGTGAGGAGCAGACAGGGGGTTTAACTGGCTGTTTTAATTTTTCCTGATGAGACAATCCTTCCAGTGGGAGGCACAACTCTTTCCAACTGTGACCCTAACCTGAGAAATACCTATCTGTTCATAACATACTCAAGTTTTCACTCTCAATCAAAATGAATAAGCTGCATGCTCACTGACATTGATTTGCTCTTATAGCTGGTTTTCTCATTTATTGTGCAGTGCTTCAAAATGCATTTGTTAAAGAGGATTGGCCTAAATGGTTTGGGGTTCTTTTAAAGTCAAACATGATAGGTCTAATATTAAGGAAAACTTCCTAACAATGGAACAGAACAGGATAGAGCTACTCCAGGGGGGATGGTGAAAAATTACCACTTGCATTTTAAAACCAAAGTGAATAAAACACTAGGAAACACTAGCTCTTTGGCAAAACTTTTGATGTAGTTTCCCACAGCATTCTCATCAGCAAGTACATACAGTTTGGCTGAATGAACCAAAGGTGATTAGAAAGTGGGCTAGGTCATCGGGCTCAGCAGGTAGGGATCAATGACTCAGTGTCTAGTTGGCAACCAGTAACTAGTGGAGTGCCTGAAAGGTTAGTCCTGGGGCCAGTTCTGTTCAACATCTTCATTAATGATCTGGATGATGGGATAGATTGCATGCTCAGTAAATTTGCAGATGACATCAAGCTGGGGGGAATGGTAGACATGCTAGGGGGCAGGGATAGGATTCAGAGACCTAGACAAATTGAAGCATTGGGCTGAACAAAATCTCATGAGGTTCAACAAAAATAAGTGCAAACTCCTGCACTCTAGGATGGAAAAATCCCATGTATTGCTACAGACTGGGGACAAATTGGCTAAGTAGCAGCACTGTAGAAAAGGACCTGGCATTATGGTGGATGGGAAGCTGGATATGAGTCAGCAATGTGCTCTTGTTGCCAAAAAGGCCAATGGCATAGTGGGCTGCATCAGTAGGAGTGTTGCCAGCAGATTGAGGAATGTGATTATTCTCTATTTGGCACTGGTGAGGCCACATCAGGAACGCTGTGTCCAGTTTTAGGCTCGGCACCACAGAAAGGATGTTGGCAAATTAGAAAGAGTTAAGCAGAGGGCAACAAAAATGATTAGGGACTTGAGGCACATGACTTACTGGGAAAGACTGAAGGAGCTAGGCTTATTTAGTCTGCAGAAGAGAAGACTGAGGGGGAATTTGAGATCAACTTTCAACTACTTGAAGGGGTGCTCCAAAGAGGAGGGAGCTTGACTGTTCTCAGTAGTAAAAGAGGACAGAACAAGGAGTAATGGTTTCTAGTTGCAGCTGAGGCGGTCGAGGTTAGGTATTAGGAAAAACGTTCTCCATATGAGGATGGTGAAGCATTGGAATGGGCTACCTACGGAGGTGGTAGAATCTCCATCTTTGGAAACATTTAAGACCTGGTTAGAAAAAATCCCTGGCTGGGTGTGGTTCTGCTTTTAGCAGGGGGTTGGACTAGATGACCTCATGAGGTCCCTTCCAACCCTCCGATTCTATGAAATGTATGATCCTGAACAATGCTGCATGACTTGTTAATCTTTCCCCTATATCTCATGATTGACAATTTTTCCAGTCTCCCTCATACAGCACTTTCTCCTTTAGTATCATAGATGAAATCCTTGGTCCACTGAAGCCAGAGAGATTTTTCCCATTCAGCTTCAGTAGAGTCAGGATTTTACCTCACTAACTTCACAGGGTGAAAGGATCGAGCAGTTGGCTACTTACATCATTGTTCCAATCTACAGCATAGCTACAAAAATGACATGCTAAGGTTTCTGTATAGTAGCCCCCACAAACCCAACCAGGGACTTGAGTTTTAAGCAGCATTCTTTCCTGTCATATAACATAAACAATAATAGATATTCTATGCAATTCCAGTGATGGTCTCTGAGAAGTGAGGGACTGCTGTTTTCATGTGTTCATAAAGGATTAGCAAACTGTGAGTTAAAATAGATCTAGTGTAAGGGAAATGCTGTTTTGCTTCATAACAGGACAGAGCAGTCCTGTTGAGCAGTCCTACTCAAAGCTTTAAAATCAATAGAAAGAATTCCATGATTTTAAATGGGCTTTGGTCAGGATCAAATTCTGTAGTAAGACTTAATCCACATGCCATAATAATGAAGACAAACACACTTAAAGATATAAATACACACAAACACCAGCAACCCAAGTCTCAAAATATTTCTAAATAAACAAGAAGGAACCCTTGGCAAAGGCAAACAGATGTAGCTAATTGTCAGCCATACTTCTAAGTTCCTTTTTCTTTATTATTTTAACACAAGAATTTTTATTTTGTCTTCAGAACTGATAGCCATTTTATATAGTGTCACTCAGCAATTACTTAGACAAATTAAACTAGATTTATTGTAATAAGCCTCTCCTTTCTACAGCTGACCTGGCCAAAGTGGACTAGATTCATCTACAATGTCACACCATTAACTTCACTGACATTTGAGTTTTAAAGGAATGTGAATTGATATTTCCCATGGGAAAAATATCTCTTTTGGAGAAACTGTCTGGACCAAGTGTGGCTTTTTGAACTGACCTGTTGCTCATCCTATTTTCTAATGTTTATACTTGCTTTAAAGAACCACAGGAAGTTGCCCTACATCATTTGTCTGTATTTTCTGTCTTTAAATGTTGTAACAAAAACTGACTGAGCGCAAGTCATTAACAGTTTAATATATTTTGTCTCTCAGATTTTGTATTAGAAAACATTATATATAAACACTAATAATAAACACATAACTTCAACCAGGAATTTTAAGAGAAAATCAAAGGAAAATATGATTATCCATAATAATAAGGTACTATGGATTTAGATTTATCTTTGAAGTGTCATCTTATACCTATGTGATAGGGATCACTTCACCTTTTAGAGATAAGGAAATCAAGACATAAAGGCTAAAAGTCTTGTTTTTGTCACAGAACAGGTTCCTGACAGAACCTGGGATAGAAGCTATATCTCCCAATTTAAGCACAAGACCAAATCATGCCTCATGTACATATGAACAAAAATTGAGAAGATGATCTTAAAGCTGTTGTACTATAAATAAATTTCACAGATACACCATATTTTACAAGATAATGACCAGAAGCTATTTGCTTTCTTGGAATTGTTTTACAATTACTGTGAACTAGAACCATAATTAAACATTCTTTTTTTTTTACCCTACAAAAGCTATAACTGACCTTTAAGTGAACCGAAAGATCAGTAATTGCTAAAAGCTGTTACCCAACCCACTTCCCCAAGTTGCTCAGTAACTCCACATCAAAGTCCAAAAGGGTAACCTAAAATCTTTCTTTCAGGGACCTAATTTTTTTTAGTCATTTCATGTATTGGTCCTCCAGGCTCCTTTCTCATTTCAGTGTTTCTTTTCCCACAGCTGGATCCCATTTCAGTCACCACTTTCAGGCATTATATGACTGGAAATTCAGTTTTCCCCTGGAAGTTCTAACCCTTTGGTCTCAGAGTATTCCCCTTAAAGAGTCTTTCCACTGTCTCTAGGGCAGTTTCCTGAGTGAGCTTCACCCTTTCTGCAGTTTTCTGCTGCCTTTATAGGGAAATCGTTGGTCTCCATCCTGGCTGTTAAGTTAGCAAATGAAGATCGGTTCCTTCAGTAATCAGGGTAATCTGTCCCCCAGAATCCAGCCCTTAAGGCTGCTGTTACATTCTGGTTTTGGCAGGGAAGTGAAGGAGGTACTATTTTCAACTATTTAAAAATGAATTTCATTATTCTAGCACCTGCCTTCTGTTTAGTGTTCTGGAAATTTATAGTTACTTTCACCTTCAGCAAGTTATAGGTGACAGGCATAAAACTTCATCTCAGAATCTGGTCTGCTTAAATCAAGAGTCCTGGTCATCAAGGATTTACTAACACTTTATGAGACGTTCTTGCACCACACCTGTCACAGAATTTGCTGACATATAATTGATAGGAAGTAAAGGAGTTTAACAGCAGTGTGCTTTATTTCCATGTTCTAAGAGAACATGGCCTACACGTTTGGGTAATCTGATGTCAGAGTTGTACAAAATTAGCAGATTTAACACACAATCACATCAAGGGGAATGAATATGGCTGAAGGAATATTTATTTATTTATTTATTAATATTTCAAACATATATCCAGTGAAAAAGTTTTGCAATATTTTTGCATAGTAAAGCATGCCAGTCACCAGTCAACATTCCAGCTGAGTACCAATATAAATCACTGTCACTGGCAGCAACAAAAGTATCTCACCAGTAGATATTAGTCAACCTTTAATAAATAGTCCCTTTCTCCTTTCCAAGATATCATGACAGCAATGTGCTCTCAAACATATTTAATGGCCAGAAAATTAATGTGGAAATAAAATATAGGAGACAAAATATTCTGTACTCTCTGTAACTATGGAACTAACTAGTTTGAACTAGCACTGAAAATAAGTCCCACTGCTGTTAGCAATAGAATTCAAAGAGAGATCTTGGGGTCTATGATCTACGTATTTCATGGAAGCATCTGACACTTATCACATGGGGACAGATGGCATTTATTATTATTATTTTATTTAACACTGGCATAAAATTTCAGACCTAATATTTCAGTTTGTGGCAAACAAGACAAAAGCGGGGCATGGTCATTTAAATTGCTGCTTTGAAGCAATCTGAACCATTATTAAGTCAAATCTTGATGGGCTTCATCATTTTAATTTTTTTATGCACACAGTTAGAGAATTTAGCTTTATTGTCAGTGGAAAGTGATAGAAACTAACTGAACATGCAAACACACATAACTTATACTGTATTCTCTGTACTCCATTGAAATACTGCAGATGAAAAAACACCTTATAAAAGATTCGTGGGCATCTTTGCTTTTCATTTTCGGTGGGGTGTATTTGCTGTTTTCTGTTCCAGAAGATCCCAAAGGGAGATTAAGCCATTATCATAAATTCTTTGGGACTGTTAAAGGTCCGTCAATGTCAGATGCTTTTAGTGAAACAAACAAGGAGTCCTGTGGCACTTTTAATCTCTAACAAATGTACCACATAAGCTTTCATGGATGGACCCTGCTTCGTCAGATGCTTAAAAGTGAAACTTACAGTAGGAATGAGAAAAATAAATGCAATGTTTTCCACTTTCAAGTTTCTGATAAAGTGGGATTTCACCCACAAAAGTTCATGCAATTAAAAAAAATGTGTTTTAAGCTACCACAGGACTCCTTGTTTGTTTTGCTGAACTAGATTAACATGGGGGAATTGTAAATTTCTGTTTCTGTAAGGTCCCCCATCTTCAAAGCATCTGATGAAGTTGTATTTTCTCCCACAAAACCTCATGTGATAAATACACTTGTTAGTATTTAAGTGCCACAGTACCCCTTGCTTGTTTTACACTAGTTTGTTTGTGGGCAGATTGTGCTAGCAGAGGCTGTGGAATGAACAGTAGTCTAAGAAGAAAAAACAAAGCCTGAACAGAGACATAAGCCAAAGTTAAATCTGCAACACCAACCGCGAGATTAGAGTTAGTTTCCATTTTTTTTTTTCTGGAATAGACAACTGAAAAGGCATGAAGGTCAGCAACATTTGTGGACAGTAACGGAAGCAATTAAACTGACCTTTTACTAGTGCAGGTGAAGTTTCATTTTGATAGTCTCCAATGCTTGTGTCAGAAGCCAATGTGAAACACTTAGAACCTTTAAGCTGCTATGGTAGATGGTGAAAAGTAGTGATTGAAATTCTATATAATAAATAGGAATAATATTGAATGTAATGTAGCCCCCTTCTTCTTCTCCCTGGGTTACTTGGGAGCAGAATACACTCATGCACAGGAGCCTAAGGTTGGTGACAGCAAGCAGATACTGAGTACCCAGTAGCAATGTTGGAAGAGTGGAATTCTCTATCCCCCTATCTCTTCTTCAATCCTTTTGCTTTCATAGGAATTTACAATTAGTGGTGCCTCCACCTGGATGGATCCTGTACACACTCAGTGGCAAGTCTTGGGAGCCTCTGAGAATAAACACATGTTAATAAGAATAATAATCAATGGCATGGGTCTAAGATCCCAGTATCAATTGTGTATACATTACATCCAGTATACGTAAATTAGTGTTAACAAACCTTTATTTAAACTGTGGAAACTTGACATTACAGGCTGACATTAAATCCACATGGGCAATTGAATAAATCAATTAATAAACACAGAACACATAAATAAATGAAACTTATCTAAATGGCATTTATACTGCCATTATTGCCCCACCTCTGGATCACACTCCCCTGGCGTTCAGAACCCTGATGGTGTGCTTGAAGGTTTGACCAAGGAGACAGCACCCTGGTAGTCCAGTGTTTCAGTTTAGTTAGTGTACCAGGCTGACAATTTGGCCTTGACCCAACCAAATATCAGTGAACCTGGTCGTGGTTTGAAGAGACTACCGCCCTGTCCCTTCTCATGCCCAGTCACAGGCTTTGTCTATACTAGAAAGTGTTGTCAACAAAAATTGACTTTTGGTGGCAAAGCAAGCCCTGCATACTCACTAGAATGACCATTTTATGAGCAAAACTGCCTTTTTTTGCCAATAAAACAATACCACCAATACAAGAGCAATAACGTCTTTTGAGCAACTATTTTATCACAAAAGAATCAGTGTGAACACTGAAGCTGTGTGTGTGTGTGTGTGTGTGTGTGTGTGTGTGTGTGTGTGTGTTAAATGGCCTCTGGAAATGTCCCACAATACCAGTCATGACTACTCTTTTTCTTCCGATTGTGCTCTGCAGTGACCAGCCCCTCCCTCTTTTCAGTCCTGGGAATTTTCTAATTGCCTTGATTCCACTTCCTGTTTGTTCAACATGGAGAGCTGCTATGTTATGTTCCCAGGTGACAATGGTGGCTCCAGGGCTGTTGCTGGCGCTGGGCTTACGGGGCTCTAGCCCTGAGTCACAGCACCAGATCCCTGAGTGTGCCACAGCGGCACACTTACAGCGCGTGGGCCCCAAATCCCAGTGCCCGACTCCCAGGTCTTTTTCCGAGCCGGGGTGCTCCTGGATGGCTCTATGGAGTAAACCTTCCCCTGCCTGGAGCACAGGAGAGCTGCTGAAGCTTACTAGCATTTGGGAAGACTCTGCTGTTCAGTTCTAGCTCTCCAGTAGCCAAAGGAATTTTGACACGTACGATCAGATTTGTCACGCCCTGTTGGGAGAAAGGCTGTGAAAGGGGCACACTTAAGTCCAGGGTGAAGGTAAAGGTGCTTCAGCAGAACTACCATAAAGCCAGGAAGTCAAACTATCGCTCTAAGTGCCAGCCATCTGTTGCTTATACAAAGGGCTGGAAGCCATCCTTAGCGTGGACCTCACATCCACTCCCAAGACTCCTGTGGATACCTCCACAGTCCCAGGGTAACTGGATTCCAATAGAAACCCTGAAGAGGACGTGATGCATGAAGAATTGGACCTGGAAGGTGCCCCAGAGCCTGGAAGCAGCTCAGCAGAAATCAGTGGGAGACAGGAGCTGTTTTTCACCTTGGAAACATGCATCCAGTCCCAGTCCTTCAGCTGCGATGCTCTGGATGTTGGCAATGGGAGCCCTGGTAAGTGATGGAGAAGCTGATTCTGCTTCATTATGGGAGCCGTGAGGTATCTTTATTAAAAAAGGCAGGAGTATTAGTGGATAGAAATGTGCTGGAATGTCTCTGCTTGCACGTGCCTTCCCAATTTCCATCACATTTAAATTGCACTCATAAGCAGTGCATGGATATATGCAGCAATGTCCTGGGCATCCTGCACTGACAGCTCAAGATCCAAAGGGGTAACTGTGTTAGTCTAGTTCAGTAAAACAAACAAACAAGGAGGCCTGTGGCACTTAAAGACTACTGTCATTAGAGATGTAGCTGGGACATCAAGACTTCAAAGAGAAACAGCTGAACTCGAATTAATATGCAAGCTAAATTCTGTGAAAGCAGGACTTAATTGAGACTATGGGTTCTTTTCCCATTACAAAAGGTAATTTGACTTCAGGCTTCCCATGGTTTGAACCTGAAAACTGCTCTGATTTGCTGTTACTGTATGACCTGATCCTATGTTTTACACCCCCTTGCATTTAGTTTCATTCCCTTCTGTAAGTTCACCCATCTTCGAAGCATCTGAGGAAGTGGGATCTTCTCCCACGAAAGCTCATGCAAAAAATAAATCTGTTAGTCTTAAAGTGCCACACAACTCCTTGTTGTTTTTTAACAGATTTATAAATTGTCTGGGTAAGACATGGTGAGCCATGGTGTGAGTGGATAGGCTGGGCTATGGGCATCTCCTGTGTTAGGCTATGTCCACCATTATTTCATGAGTTATTTTGAAATATATTAATTCAAATTAAGAAAATGTTAATTTGAATTAAGGGAAAAGTTCAAAGCAAAATAGCATGTCCAAACACAGGACTTATTTCACTTTAGGGAGGTGTGGCAACCATGGGAGGTGTGGCAACATGCCCCCACTCAATATAGGCTAAAAGGAAGGCACCCTGGGAAGGAGAAGGGCAAAAGTGTTATTTCAAAATAATGGTTTTTTGAAATAACATGTCTGAAATAACCATTTCGAAATAACAGCTGTTTCAGTTCAAAGGTTTAAGCTATTTCGAAATGATGGCTCTTATTTCGAAAAGATGGAGCCTGTCATTTCGAAATAAGAATACGTCATGTAGACCTAATCTTTTATTTCAAAATAACCAGTGTTATTTCAAAATAAGAGATATGTGGACATACCCTTAATGTTGTCATCTGAGGAAGAAAAGGTCCCTACTTGTAACTTCTGGTGCAGCCCTGGGTTCCTGAAGATATGAGCATCAAGCATCTTTCCTCACCAACCAGCACTGACATCTGTGAAATGGCCCTGGTAATACCACAAGCTCTTGAAGTACCATAGAGAAGTAGCCCTTTCTATTTATGTACTCAGTCGCAAGATGCTCTGGGGCCAGAACTGGGATGTGTTCCATCTATTGCCCTACCACAGTTTGGGAATCCCATGGATGCAAATCCATCAACTATGTCACACACATTGCCAGAGTCACAATCTTTCACAGTAGAATGCAGTTGATAGCCCTGCACACTTGCAATAGTGCAGCCCCAAAGGTGGATTTGCTGACTCCAAACTGATTTGCAACTGACCAGTAGTGGTTTGGAGTTTCCGGCTTCCACACAGTAATGACAACACACTTCTCCAGTGGGACTGCAGCTCTCATTCAGGTGCCTGTGCACAGCAGGGCAGGGGCCAGTTCCGTAAAAGTGGCTTTGTGCATTCGGAAGTTGCGTAGCCACTGCTTGTCATCCCAGACCTGCAAAATGATGTGGTCCCATCATTTGGTGCTTGTCTCCCACATACAAAAGCGACAGTGCACTATGTGCAGATTTTCTGTGGATGAAAACAGCAATTCAGTGCTATTTGTCTGCATGTCACTCAGCAGGTCTGGCTCATCAATTCTTGTTCTGATTCTGAGGTAATGACATAATGTGCAACCAGCTGTGATGTGTTCAGAATGCTGCAAGCAACACAGAAGACTAGCACAGTATCCATTTTTGGAAATTTAGGATTTGCAGAAGTGCAGGCAGGAATGATTCAAAGAGGGCGCAAGTTGCTATTAGCAACAACAAATGATGGCAAGGAAATGTGCTGCCCCATGGGACATTTCAAAATGCTCCCACTGTGCTCTGTGCTCCTCTCCTTCATCCCACAATTCATAGTATTATTACATCATGGGTGGAACAGTGGGATAGCTGTCCACAATGCACTGCTCTCACAGGTGATAATACAGGCTCCAGTATAGATGCCTCTTTGTGATAAAAGGAGTGCTGTGTGAATGAGTGAAAGCACTATACTTACAGTGCTTTTCTTTTACTGCTAAAATTTTCCCCCCCCAAAAATCTGTAGTGCAGACATGGCCACAGTCTGTCTGTCTGAGCAGGGCTGTCCTGGGGCGGGGGCAGCAAGAGCGGTGATCACCCCTGGCCCTGCAGTTCCGTGGGCCCTGCACTGTCCTGCACTGCTACCCTCCCACAGCCACGCTGTCCACCAATCCTTCCCTGCTGCCTTCGGTGTGGAGCTAAAAACAGTGGGGAAGGAGGGGACATGAGCATTGACCTGGCCTCTGATCTGCCCTGTCCCCAGGGAGGAACAGCTGGCCCAGGGGCGGAGCGAGGCAGCCCAGAGGCCAGGCTCCTCTCTCTTGTCCATCCCCTGGGCTGGCTGTTCTGCCCTTGGGGCTAGGAGGGCTGGCCAGAGATGGAGTAGGAGAGCAGTGCCCAGCCCCTGGGCCAGGCCGTGCCCCCCCCCCATGTAGGAGGGGGCAGCTGGAGGGCACCACAGGCCAATTGCACCAGGCCTGGCACCCCCCCCCCCCCAGGACAGCTCTGCTGCTGAGTCCCTTCCCTAGAAAACCCTGCTTCAAAGGGGGGGCACTTATGCCAGCTCAGCCAGCTCCAGGCTCAGTCCCCGCTTTGGGCTGAGTAATGCCACAAGCTTCTGAAGCTCCCTGCTGAAACAAACTTCTGGCAGGCTCTCAGCATCAACTTTGGGACCTGCAGGAACAGCCACCAGCAGCTTCTAGTATGGGTTATGCTCTCACTCCCAAAATGGAGTTCACCATCCCTCCTGTGTTCCCTGAAGAAGAAAGCATCTCTTTCCCTTTTTTCCAAGGCTTGATGGGAGTTGCAGTCTTCCGGCTATGATTTGCAGCACATAGGATCATCTCAAATGTTAGCCTCCTAATTAAATTCACAGGCCTTTCAAGTACAGAGTGCCTACTGTAATATGGCAACATCAACTCTCACAAGAAAGTAATAGATAAAAATGGACCCATGTGCTCATTCAAATTGATGGGAGTGGACTATATATTATTTTTAAAAAAGGAAAATAGTAAAATACATTCAGAAAAAATGGCTTTGTATAATATAATTACTTATATTCAAGGGACTTTCAAAACTACCTATGCAACAGATTATTATCTATAAAGGAAGTCTATATGTAAAGTGATTGGAAAAGCAGACTTCTTATTCAACAGGGAATCTATGTAAAACCTGTTCAATGAATTATTTTACAAATAATCTCAGAGATACTAGTTTAGTTTACAAGTCAATAGAAAACAAACCACCAACAAACTTCTGTGCTTGATTTATCAGCAAATCAATCTGATCTATCAGCAAAGAGGTTTATTTCCTGAAATGCTTCTTTGGTGATATAAATGCTTTGCTTTTGTGTGTCTCAAAAGGTTCAAATTAAGTGGCAATTACCACTCATTGTTCCCCAGTCAGAAATTTGGTTGCTTGAACTGATGGTTGTTTTCAGCAAGATTTGTTTTTATTTTGAGACATCTTTCATTTACTCTGTGTAAGGATATGCAAATAGTTTTTTTAAAGGGTGCAGATGCAAAAGGAACCTGCTCAGTACTACTTATAAAATTTGATGTGCATCACTGTACATTTGCAACTGTTTTTGCCTCTCCTTATTTACTCCTATAATAAAGAGCTGATGGTATATTCAGAAATTTAACAGCATGTCAATAAAAGCTAATTCTGATACAGGCTGTGGAACTTACAAAGATATGGGAAGTAATTCCTCTTGCAAAGCTGCACAGAGAGGTTCTTATTTGATCTTTAGCTTTCTGTAGGCGTGTTGCTGGCCCCCAAAAATGTTCAAAGCACAGACTCCTCCACTCCCCTGCAATCTGCCCCTCCCACTGCGCTAGCCTGAGCCTCATTCAGCTTGTGGCTCCAAACCTCAGCCCCTGCCAGCTCAAGGGCCCAAGCTGGACTCAGACCCCTGCCCCAAGCCAGCCTGCCAAACTGTCTCTGGGTCCCAGTCATGGCCCCAGCCCTGATCTGGCCTGCTATATTACTAGGCCCCAGCCCTGCTCCCAACCCCAAGCCTACTTAAGACAGTACAGTCAATTCTTTTCTCCAATCAGAAGATCTCTGTATATTGGTCTGGCAACATGCAGGGCCTGAGAGCTAGAAGGGTTCAAGAAAGAAATACCCTGGTAAGGAAACCATGATGTAGTATGAGGAGAGTGTCTCTATGCTGCCAACTCAAAAAAGAGGAATACTGGCTGTAGAAATGGCAAAGCTGGGGAAAGAAAAGTAACTTTCAGCTTTGCAGCTCATTATGCAATGCAGCATGCATAGTGGCAAGCTCTGGGAAGCTGTCATAAGTTAGAGAAACCAAGTAATTCTGTCTAAACAAATGAGGAGTCTGGTGGCACGTTGACAGACTAACAGATTGATTATCACATGAGCTTTCGTGGGAGAAAATCCCACATCAGACACTTGAAGATGGGGAACTTATGGAATGGGGGCAAAATAAATGCAGGGAAGTACAAGTCATAAGATCTGGTCAGCCTGCTGTAACAGCAAATTCTGTCTATGCAGTGGAGTAGTATAAAACCATTTTTGTTTCCTGTTCCCCTGGGCTATACATTCTGTGCTGTGAGTCTCAAAATCTGCCTCCATGTAGAAATCAAGATAGTAAAGTGGATTTAGTAGTGCTGGGATGCCAATGTAAGTTGTAGAGCACTGGTGCAGTGTGATTGCTTCTGACCATCATGCTCAGCAAATGGGGTTATTTAGCTGTGGACTGCCAGAATCCTTGATATTAGAAGTCAGCAATACTGAGTGGCAGATCTCAATAACATTAATTTGTAGTGCAGTGCAATTGGTATGCTGGCTCAAAAAGAGGAAAAAAAACAAACCAAAAAACTTTCCTTCATGAAACAAAATGTTTGGATTTGGCATCTTGAGCTTTCATGACAAATATGACTGCTGGTGTTGAGTCTAAAATTGTAGCTGATTGCCTAGAGTGCCCACTATAAAACTGAATCACAATATCTGATCTATGCCTAAATAGTAAAATAGAGGTTCTTAAATATAACATCTTTTTAATTGCCTGAAGTTCATTTAAACATCAGTTGAATACGAGTCTACTCTTATTTTTTCTTCATGTGGATTGTTTATTCACTGAGCTTTTTGGATGTGGAGAAAAATGTGCACTAAAACTTTTGTTTTGTTCTGTTCTGTTTTTTAAAACACTCTGATAACCTGAAAGTTATGTTTAACCTTCTAGATACCTAATAACTAACAAACTGCTCCCTCTAGTGGAAAGCTTTCAAACTGTAATGAATAATTTTCCCTTGTGCTGGATTGGAAGAATCTAAAGAAATATAGAAAAAACATATCATTGTATCACAGAAGTAATTAAAATGAAAGGCAGGCAAATAATTTAAATAATAGATGAGGTAATGGGAGTATATGGGAAGTGTGGTGGTTATTCCAAATCTCTCTCTCTAGAACTGTTAAGTCAAAGTGTTCTGAAAACTGTGAGAAAAATGGGAATAAACTATCTTAATTGTTGTCATTTGACCAAAGTTATTAAGCAAATCATTGCCAAAACCAGGAGTAATTCTTCAAAGTTCTTAGCGCCAAGCTTTTATCCTGAATCCCCAATGCCTCTAGTAATGGTATGCAGGCCTTAGTAAGAATAACAAGCAGTTGTGTGGCACTTTAAGACTAACAGATTTTTTTTTTGCGTGAGCTTTCGTGGGAGAAGATCCCACTTCCTCAGATGTTTCGAAGATGGGTGAACTTACAGAAAGGAATGAAACTAAATGCAAGGGGGTGTAAAACATAGGATCAGGTCATAAAGTAACAGCAAATCAGAGCAGTTTACAAGTTCAAACCATGGGAAGCCTGAAGTCAAATTACCCTTTGTAATCTGTACCCTTTGTAATCTTTGTAATCTGTTAGTTTTAAAGTGCCACACAACTGCTTGTTGTTTTTTTACTGGACTAGACTAACACGGCTATCCCTTTGGAAATTGACAAGATGCAAGGCACTTAGTAAGAATGACATTCATGGCAAAGGTATACACAACTTTTTTTATTTGCAGATCAGAGAATCAGTTGCAAGAGAAGATAACTGTTGAATATCAAGTCCATTGTTCATTTTCAATAAAGTGAGATAGTGTTGTTCCAAACTCAGCGAGTTATTGATTAAAGCAATCCCTAAATTTCTGGTGATGATAAAGCCCCTCCTAATCTCTCATTAGTCTATATCAATGCATTAGCAATCTTACACCATGTGTTGTGGTATGACTTACTTATCAGAAGGAAAAAGAAAGATGTCAACACAAATCTTGTGGATATATGAGCACATCTCCAAAATGGTTTTGATCCCAAACTACCCGTTGTCTTCAGAATGAATGAAATGGGAGATAGCTCTGCAAAATAGCAAGTATGGGTTGTACCAAAGAGCAAATATTATAATTTGGACTGTGTTAATGATGGAGGAGAGCTGTGGGAGGAAGTGGCTGAAGGCTCAGGTCCATAAACAAAACAAAAATGAAGTGTCTTTGACGTAATTGTGATTCAGACATCATCACGGATGGAAGGCAGACACAATGGTTTATAGTGCTGAACTTTCAAAAGCGTCACTATTTAACTTCAGTCAGCATTATGCTAATACTGAGAAAAATAATTCTGAAAATTGTGCTATTGATGTTAATGGTAAAAGGTGCAAAATCTGGAATTTTCATCCCACAGGAAATTCTGATATTTCACTTCCCCATATGCACCTCCCCATCCCCAAAAGATCATCAAGAATGAGGAGAAAAAGTCAAAATAGCAAATCTTATTGAAGGACAAAGTCCCAGAATTTCTTTATTTAGTACTGTTGAAACATTTTTCTTAAACATTTTCAATTGAAATGAAATTTTGGCACTTCTTAATTGAATTGTTCCATTTTAGTTTGTTGAATTGAATTGAACTGTTTAATTGTGTTGTCTTTTAGTATTATAGTATCTATTTCTGTGGTCATGGGGCTTCATGAAAGTTAGTTTGGATGCCCTTTGTCCCTGGGCTGAGCTTCCTGGTTAGACTATATCTCCCGTGATGCACTCCATTCTTGCAATTCTCATGGTATGCCATCTAGTTTAGTCAGTGGGAGACATCAGAACACCACAGGAGATGCAATCTAGTCAAGGAGCCCAACGCATAGGGAAGAATGGGAAAGAGAAGAAATCCGAACTGTTTCCATGAGACACAGTGACAGTGGAGACAAATTGCAATTTAATGGTTAATTGACTCAAAAAGAAATTAAACATTTGAGTTCAACAAACCAAAATGCTACTTTTTAGATCAAACTCATCAAAGCAAAATATTTCCTTTCGACTTCTGCACCAGAATACTAAAATATTTGGCAAAATCATTTAGACAGAAAATTTCCAACCAGCTCTACTGATCAGAATCTTTACAAGTAGTACAGCTGTTAATGGTTTGTTACTGCAAGGTACTCACTAAGTGGGATTTCAAGGGCAACTATCGGTTAGATGTGTAGGGAAACATGAAAACTAATGCTTCCTCAGTTTTTCTGGCTGTGTGACTATAGATTTTAAGGACAAGTGAGGAAGAAGAAATTTTTAGTGTGACTCTATAGAAAGAACACCAGCTATGCAGAAAAATTCAGCTGTGATGAGTATATTAACTAGCTTCCTCCTTCATGATTCAGCTCATCCATAAAGGAACTCATGGTGTCTCTACACTGATGGCTGCAAATTCACCGCTGTCTGTTCAGTCTTCCAGGAGCAGATCATGGTGAGTATGAACTTGCCATGCCACTCCTGGAAGCTGTCCACGGAAGTCCTAGGGGTCAGGGGGCATAGGAGAAAGCCGACCGCAAGCAATTTACTGTCAGCTTTCCCCTAATGTGTAACGGTGGCTTAAAAAGTCACTGCCAGTTACACAAGCAATTTTATGTTCCTTGAATAATCCATAGTCGGCTGCCACCAGATTTCCCCCAAATGTAGACTAGGGCTCAAAGACTAACAAATCGTAATCAACACAGAGGTGAGTGGAGGGGCAAACCTAGGTAAAGAGAAACTTAGCTAACCTACCAAACTATCATCTTAATATCCAGCTCTAGCAGTACCAAATAAAGCTGCAGCTGTCAGAGATGATTGACAGAAATATACACCAGAGGCTACGGTAGGCTTGGTGAAAAGAATCAAGTTGCATACTTGAGTAAGTTTGTTAGGTATGTTAAATGATGCAGTACAAGTCACTGACTTTCAGAGAAGCAAGTCTTTCCTGCAAGTTCATTATAGTTAAAGGGATAGAGTGCCTTGTGTTTTCTGCTCTGATTTCTTCATCTGCTGTAACTGAAAAATAAATAAAAATTAAGTATTCTGCTAGTTCGATTCCTATAATACTAACTCCTGGAGCTGGACTTCCAACAGTGAAGTTTCTTTCATCTACACCCACTAACGTAAAGGAAAGTTGGGTACCAATGAGCACAAAAAAAAAAAAAATCCTGCCCTTAATGAATATTTCAGAACTGAAGTGATTACTTACTAAAGCAAAGAAGTGAAGATTGCAGACATACAGTGGACCTGATTGAGCATTGATGACTTAACACCAGCTGTACCAGGGATGATTACAACTCAGTCTGTGTTGTTGACTTCAGTTACATCTACATTAGAAAGCTTAGTTTGGACTTGCCTAGTCCGACCTAAGCAGTTCCAGGTTAGTTTGAGCTAGCTGTGTCTTTTTACTTTGAACTAGCCAAATATTTTAGTTCAAACTAAAAAAGTGTGGCTATTTTGAACTAAAAGTTAGTTTGAACTAACCGCTTAGTTCGAACTTTTTCAGTTTGAACTGAGGCATCTACATCGCCCTAGTTCGAACTAAAGTTCTAACTAAGCGCTAAGTTTGAACTAACTGTTCAAATTAACTAGTTTAGTTTGAACTAAATTTTTTTTTAGTTCGTCCTAGACAAAGCCTCCTTAGTTTGGACTAATTCAACAGTGTAGACGTAGTCCTCAGTGTAACTTTTCACATGGCTAATTTATTCTTAATGGTGGTCAGGTTTACAGTTTGGAAACTGAAAGCATTTGTCCCTGCAGGAATAGTTTGTTTGTTTTTAAGACCTCAGAATCTCATTTCAGCAAAGTGCATTACCCAGTCATACAGGCAACCACTTCATCATAAATTTTCATCCTGACCCACAGCATCTAAATCAAGAGCCCTTTCTTGGAAAGTGTACTTGCTAAGGATGTGGAGGAAAAAAAATCTGCTAATATAACATCAGACAAACAGTTATATAACCTTGCTGTTGTTGTCTTCTGTTTCCTGTTACTCAAGTACCACAATTTAGAAACTCTTTGTCTTTGGGGGTGTTTTTGGTTTTGTTTTGTTTTTTTGTTTTTTTTTTGTTTTTTTTTAACTCTGAACTATTATACATAACTTCCAGAGTTTGGGTTCAGCTTGGGAATCATCAGTAACTTTTCAAGTTTCACTGAACTATAGTATCTAGATGCCTTGAGACTATAAAAAAAAGGGGCTGGAAGTGCTGCCAAGTATAGTTTTCTCATGAAATTTCCATGATTTCCTGCTTCAAGTCAGATCACAAATAGCATGTGAAGAGCCTTTCCTGTGGTATTTTGGTGCGTCAGTCTGGTTTTAACAGGAACTGGAAAGTGTAGACAACTGTGGAAATGAAGAATAGTTAGGGGATTCCTTCAGAAAGGTTAATTTTGGCTTTGTTCTGAATCAAGTTTTTGATACAGTTTCCCACAGCATTCTCATTGGCAAATTAAGGAAGTATGGGTTAGATGCATGGACTGTAAGGTGGATAGAAAACTGGCTAGAACAACGGTTTCAGCGTGTAGGAATCAATGGCTCCATGTCAAGTTGGCAGGCAGTAACAAGTGGCGTGCCCCAGGGGTCGGTCCTGGGGCCAGTTCTGTTCAATGTTTTCATTAATGATCTGGATGATGGGATAGATTGCACACTTAGTAAGTTTGCAGATGATACCAAACTGGGGGGAACGGTAGACACCCTAGAGGGCAGAGACAGGATTCAGGGAGACCTAGACAAACTGGAGCAGTGGGCCAAGAGGAATCTCATGAGGTTCAACAAGGATAAGTGTAAAATCCTGCACTTGGGACGAAAAAACCCCATGTACTGCTACAGGCTGGGGAGTGATCAGCTAAATAGCAGCACTGGAGAAAAGGACCTGGGAGTCATGGTGGATGGGAAGCTGGATATGAGTCAGCAGTGTGCTCTTGCTGCCAAAAAGGCCAATGGCATACTGGGCTGCATCAGAAGAAGTGTTACCAGCAGATCGAGGGATGTGATCGTTCCCCTCTATTCTGCACTAGTGAGGCCACATCTGGAATACTGTGTCCAGTTTTGGGCTCCCCACTACAAAAAGGACATGGACAAATTAGAGAGAGTCCAGAGGAGGGCAACCAAAATGATCAAAGGGCTGGAGCACAAGCCCTATGAAGAAAGACTGAAGGAACTAGGCTTATTTAGCCTGCAGAAGAGAAGACTGAGGGGGGATTTGATAGCAACCTTCAACTACTTGAAGGGTTGCTCCAAGGAGGAGGGAGCTCGACTGTTCTCGGTAGTAACAGAGGGCAGAACGAGAAGCAATGGTTTCAAGTTACAGCTGGGGCGGTCCAGGCTGGATATTAGGAAAAACTTCCTTACTAGGCGAGTGGTGAAGCATTGGAATAAGTTGCCTAGGGAGGTGGTGGAATCTCCATCTCTGGAGGTGTTCAAGTCCCAGCTGGACAAAACACTGACTGGGATGATCTAATGGGAGTGGTCCTGCTTCTTTTGGCAGGGGGTTGGACTAGATGACCTTGTGGGGTCCCTTCCAACCCTATGATTCTATGATTCTAAGAAATTGACAAAAAGCCAGATCTTGGTGTAAGTTGACATCACTCCATTGACTTTAACAGAGCTATAAAAATTAATACCAACTCAATATTTTATTTTGTTTTTGTTTTCATTTTGTGAGTGGGGAAGCACTGAGGGATAGTAGGTGGTTTGTCTATTATCTAATTTAAACCCATTTAAATTATTTTACTGCACTAGTATCTAGAGACAATGAAGAAGATCTGGGACGAATGGTACTAAGTGCTGTACAGCTGCTCCTAAAAATACTAAGGCTATGTCTAGACAATGAAATACGAGTGTGATTCCCAGAGACGGTGCACATATTCACAGTAGCTTGATGAGAGCAAGCATGCATGCAAATAGCAGTATAGCTGTGGGAACGGGGCCTGGAAGCTGCTTTGCCCGCCTGCCCACCCGGCCTCACCACAGTGGGGCGGAGCAGCTAGCTCAGCCTATCCCCAGCCCGCCACACCTCCCTGGAGGCAGAGGGGGCCAGCGCTGAGCTCTGATGTGCAGGGTTGGGGCCCTGGAGTGGCCCGCCCCGCTCCCAATGAGTTTGGCTGCTTTGCTCCTGCCCCCCCTCCCCCATCCTGAATGGGCCTGCTCCATTTGATTGGTGCTGGCAAAACCCTACAGGCACACAGAGCTGCATTGACTTCATTGAAGCTACTCTCATGGAACAAGCTGACTGGTAAAAACCTAAAAACTAGTGACTCGAGCAAAGATATAATGTTATGTATTTTGACTGCAGTATGAGAGCAGGGGCTTATACTCCTCCAGCATATAGTAATTGGGTTCTTTGGCTCCATATCATCCAGCTGGCTAACCAAAACTCCCCTTCCACACACCCCCATCCTATATAGCACTTTCTTTGTAGGAACTAAGGCATGAATTCAGAAGATTGATACTCTGTGTATTTAAAAGCTGGTTTAATGAGGCATTAATGAAGGATAGCTTTGATTTTATTTTTTTCCATTTCAAAGAGCCCATATTTCCACAAGAGAGCAATATGCCAATATCTTGATTTTTGTATTCACCTGTTTTATGCAGCAATCTTTTAAAAATACCATTAGTGTTCTGACAATCTCCACTGGAAATAAACTTGGAGATAAAATTGAACAACCTCTCACCTTCTCTTGGGGTCTGTTTTTACCTTGGCATTTTAATATCCATGATGTTTCAAGGTGTTATTGAGAGCACCATGTGTGCTGCTTCATCCTGTAGAGCTGTGGCTTTAGTGATGTTGCGCTTATGTAACAGGAGGCAGAAAATCTGGCCTATTACACTTTTGCAAAGTGAAAGTCTGAAAGCTTTTAGAGTGGTTTTAGCAAAAAGGTAATATGGTTATGAAAAATGTCACCAGGCAGCACTGTTCCACAGTCTAAATCTTTTTCAAATTTGCTGCTGTCAGTATGCTCTTCTGGGTTCAATTGAGCGGTCAGTGAAGATGCGCTTAATCGATCTAGAGCTTGACACTATGTCTCCAGCCCTGTGAGTAGAGTAGCGCTAAGACTCCTGGATGGCATTGCCATTTGACTTAGCACAGTGTGTACAGGGAGGTAAGTGGAAGTTAGTAAGGCAAAGGGAGATACACAAGGCATTTAACATATTTTTCATATCTCCTGCCAACTGCTGCTGAAAAGTGCTATGACTGTAGACCAGAGCTTAGAAAGCAAACAATTTATTTTAATCTTAAAAGAACCTGTTCTTTGTGATGCAGGATTTTTCTCTATAGTTCCTTTAGGGAGAGTTGTAGCAAACAGTAAAGGAGTTTGCTTTGTCTTAATCTCTGTCTATAATCTGCTCTTTGCCTTAATCTCTATCTAGAATCAAGTCCTGAGGCAGAGTTGTTGTCTGAGAGTTGGGCGTTAGTGATTGGTTGAGAGCCCTGAAAGAGTAGATTTCCCAGCATGCTGTTTGTGATCACCACTGGTCAAGGACTGAAATGTATAGTGTAAAATAAATAAATAGCACTGCACATCTCTTATTTATCCTCCCAGCAGCAAAGCCTTGACTTTTGCTTCTGCCCAACAGAGACAACAGTGTAAATTCTCACATCTCTGCTAATTTCCATTTTTTTTTTTAATTTCTTTGGTTTCAAATTTTAACTGTGCCTTAGGGAAGGACTTAAATTTAAATCTTGTCTTTTTTTCTTCTTTTATTTATTAAGCTTTAATAATTTATACCTTTTAAGAACTAATAGCTTTAAGAAACTGATCCAGAGGAAAAGGTGCTAACTGGATAGGTCTTTATTAATATTTTGAGAAAATAACTGATGATATTTGCTTTCTTTGTGATAGGGTGTACAAACTCACTGTCTAGGAAAAAGTTAATGCACAGGTGTGGGCGCAACCAACCCTTCCCCTTTATACCTGCAATAAGCATCAGGCTTGGGGGGGGGTAAGGATTAAAAGGGAGAAAGCACTCTTCAACTGGTGGTTCTTTCACTCTGATATAGGCTTGGCTGGGCCCAAGAGCTAGATAAGACATTACTGCCTCTGGCTTTCAAAAGGAAAATAGGCCTGATGTAGAAATAAAATTTTGTTGATCTGCTCCCAATGACTTGCCTGCAGTTGTAGAAATAGATGGCTGTAGGTGTTGTCCTGAATAAAGAGGATGACTGTGATGCTGGCAGGCCAGGTAGCAGCTCTTGTCAAGGCTGCAGGCACTGCCTAATAATTGAAAAACTGGAGACAGATCATTTCATTTGTGTCAGTGTTGCTCAAAATAGGGATTAGTCTTATAAGAATATCATGTTTAGACTCTCTAGAACATGTGTAAATTGCTGCAAACATTAATCTGATTTGTAAAATCTATTCCATGCTGTAAGAAAATATGTAACTTTTGCTTTACAACTTTGAAAATTATGTGATCTAGACTTTTGAACTCAGGTGATGACTGTTTCCTCCCACCCATCTAGAAGAGTTATCAAGATCAGACAGACCATCAGGGAATATTGCAATACCAAGGATTGGTGAATGTTCCTTTCAGATCTTGGAAATGCTATATGGACTTGTCATATGGAGTTAGAAGCTGAATTAAGGAATTAATGCAAAGACATAGAATATTTCTCTCTTTGCTGTTTGAATCATGATAGGCCTAGAAATGTTAGTGAAACCAGACCTCCTCAAGTTTTAACCCTAGGTCTGTTCTGAAAGACATTTTTAACGGGAAGATCACTACCACTCTGTTACTCTTAGGAATTAGATTTAAAGGGGTAGCCATGTTAGTCTAGTTCAGTAAAACAACTAAACAAGGAGTCCTGTGGCACATAAAGACTAACAAATTTATTTCTTGCATGAACTTTCAGAGAAAATCCCACTTTGTAACTCATCTGTATGTGTATGATTGCTTACTTTAAGCTGTAAATATTTCTCCTTAATTTTTCCTAGTTAATAAGCCGATTTCAGGATTCGGTACAGGCATTGTCTTTGATATAAGATCTAAGGTATCAATTGATGTAAGGTAAATGACTGGTCTCTTGGGTGCCTAGGACTGTATTGTTTCTTTGTTTGTTTATTTATTGGTGTAAATGACTGTTGGTTACTAAGTCCTGCTTGTTGGGGTGAAAAGATAGACTGAAGCTCCTAAAGGGACTGTGTGTGACTTCATGACGAGATTTACAATGATCCAGAAGTTCACTTTTATCAATGGCTTGGTGATATCTGATTATAAAATAAACCACCAGTTTGGGGCATCTGCTCTGTTTGTAATTGTTTCATGGTTGTGAGCCACTCCAGACAGCTTGGCAGTGACAATCACTGTGTTTCTTTACTCTAGTAGTGGTCTGTCTTGAGTCCAGGAGCTCAGATTCTTATTCATCCATAATATGTCATTGCTTTATATAGTTTGTACATTGCACAGTTCATTGGGCTTTCCCCTGTGCAATTCTCTGTCCATGGAATGCTGCAGGAGATTGCCTTAGCTGGACTCCATTCTATCTCCTCCTGGTAGAGCAGCCGTGCCTGACTGAACTACTTTCTCCATCGGCTAGGGAGCAGTGGTTCTCAACCTTTTGCAGGTTGCAACACACTTGGTGGCATATCACAACCCTCCAGGAAATGCCAGCCCACAGCCTTACCCCAGCCAAATCCAGCCATCTCCACAGCTCTCTGTGGCACACTTACCACTGTGTGATGACACAGTAATGTGTCCCACACAGTGGTTGAGAACCACTGTGCTATGCATCTTGCAGTGTTATGGAAGTAACCCTCCTCTGAGTGGTCAGAGTGCCCTAATAACAGCTGGGTATGAGCATAGGGCATCATTCTGGAGACTGGTATTTGTATTGTTTTGGATATTAAAGATCAGTTACCTATTCTAGGATATTGAAATTGGAATCAGAGCAGACATTAAGGAGATATGATATTATTGCTACACACAGCTGCATTATTGAGCGACAGAGTTTTTTCCCTGGATATGTGGAATTATTTTCTAGCTCTTGAGAATCTGGGTGAGTGTTTTGTCAGGGAAGAGAAGCTGAAAATTTGTATTTGGTTCCCATCCTTTGTGCATGGGACATACGCATAGATCATGGGCAAAAATACTCTTGTGACTGAGCCAAATATCCTGCTAGCCAGATGTGGCAGTTAGGCTTGTGGGAAAAAAAACACCCCCCCTGCAAAAAAATATGGAAAACTGACCCTGCTCATTAGCATCAATGAAAGCAGAACTATAAGTTCTGCTTAGTGCAGATTATGATCAGCTGTCACCCATTCATATTTTCTTATTTTGCTCTGAGACATTTATCATAACTTGTTTATTATTGGATATAGGAAAACTTGGAAGTGAGGCAAGAGATTACCCAGTGCTGGTTTAATAATCATAAAATCAGTTTATGAAAAGCACACTCAGAATTCATCAGTTGTATGACAGGGAAATAGTTGTAAGCCACCACAGTATTACAGGCAATGTTATGCAATGCAGTTCATGAAGATGTGAATTTTGTTTTGCTCTATTTCTTTGGACAGTCGCAGATAGGGATCAGTTGGGATTTTTGTTTTGCCTGGTTTACCTGGATAATAGCAGATAGGCATCAGAGAAACAGACTGAGAAACTACATTGGCTGCTATTTTAAAAGTCAACATTTTAATAGAAGCTATCATACAGTGTTGTCTAAACCAGTGGTTTTCAAACCTTTTTTCTAGGGACCCAGTTGGAAAGAAAAATCATTTATGCCCATGACCCAACAATTGCGTCTTTTGCAATTCATTCCAGTCTTTTGGCAGCAACAGCAAGGGGCGCCGCTACCCAGTACCTGAGGGTCTCTGACCCAGTACTGAGTCCTGACCTCTGGTTTGAAAACCACTGTCAAGGTACCGTAGCACAGCAGAACAGCAAGCATAACTAAATAAGATGTGTGTCTGATACAATTGTGCAATAATAGTGAGTAAATGTTTTAATTTTTACTTCTTCTAAAAGGCAATCACTATATATTCATTTTTTCTATTTTTTTTCCTCCAGTTTATGTTCTGAAATAGGCACAGCTCTTTCCTTGATTTATCTTCCTCCAAATCCATATTGTGGGTGTGGGTGTTTGTTTGTTCAGTCTTCCTCCATCATTTTGACTGCTTCTGGAGCACTGGAAAATTTTCAAATAAACTCTTATAGTGTCTGTTTTAATGTTCATAGTAAAATTCTCAGCTACGGGAACTGGTGAGTACAGTATTCCCTCACTCAATGAGAGGTGTTGAAAAATGAAAAGTTCGACTGTGGCAGCTAAGCAATGACTGTTCTCCCAATGTTCATATAATGTATCAGATTTCGTATCAGTTTGCTTCCACATTCTGGATTGTAGGGTTATGTATTATAATGGGGGACAGTCAACTTTGTACCCTATTCAAAGAGCTATTTCTTTTCCTTTCCGTCTCTCCTGCAATGATCACCCAGCTACTCTCTTTCCTTTGGCCTTTCCAGCTGCTGCTTCACAGATCTCTGGCTTCTCCTTCAGCTTTCCTGTCTCCTCCCTGGCCATAAGTCAAGCTACAGAAATCATTGTCATTGTGAAGCTGTACAGTTGGGTGTGTGTGCGTGCGTGCGTGCATAAAAATGTCAGTTGTTTGCATTCCACATGGTTTAGAATGGACCTGTTTTTCTTTAGTTCCATTTGCCTTTCTTCTTTTTAAAATTTTCATCAAAATATTTTCTCAAAATCCTTATGGATTTTTTTTTCATTTACTGGATTTACAGAGAGTTTGTTTGATGCTTTGGAATAAACATCTCTCTGGACTCATTTTGCAAAACAGACCCCAGGCCATTGCTAGGTTATTCATCTTTTTAATTCTGCACTTGGCTTCATGTGTAGTCTTGGGCCCAGTCTACATTGCTGGCAAAATTTGACAGCAGTTATGTAGGCTACACAGAGTCACTGACACAACCCTGAGCTGGAACAGCCACGATAGCTCTGTCCTTCTGTCATAGATTGCACCCCCAACCTGTTGGGAGGGCACCCCCTGTGGAGCTTACAAGGGTTTAGACCCTGCAAGTTGGTAGTCCCGGCCTCTGAGCGAGGCGGCCAATCAATAGAGTCAGCAGCCTCGGCTGCCGGGCAAGGTGGGCAAACAATTAGTCAGTAACCCTGGGTGGCTGGCCAAAAAATAGGCTCACAAGGAAAAAGAGGAGGGAGGGGGACTTAGGCCCACCTGACACCACTGCCTCCCAGCCCAATGCCCAATCAGTGACTTCCCACAGTCACTGGATCATTGGGGGTCCAGCCGCAACGTGCTGAAACTCGTAAGAGCCAGCCTCTGGTTGAACCAGGCACAATTCCCCCTGGACCACTTCTTCCCATCCTTTGCCCAGGTACCTGTCTCTGAGGGGCTCCTCTGGGTCCAGGGTGTATACCGCTCAAGGAGTCCCCATGAGTCCCTCGCTGTCCATGGGTGGCAGGTCTGGAAAGGCTTCATGGTCCTCAGCTGAAGGCAGCTCCTCTAGGTGACAGGGGCCCTCTGCATCTGGTAGTTCCTCAGGGCCAAAGGGGTCCTCAGCAGAGGGTAGTTCCTCTAGGTTGCATGGCCCCTCCTCAGTTTCTCCTGGGCCCCCTGGAAGGGGTGGCCTCACAGAGTCATGAGGCTGGCAAGGAGACCCTCCACAGTCCAGGGTGTTTTTTGCCAGTCTTTCAGTCCCTGTAAGCTAGGTGGGCCCTTTGGCTTGCTGACAGGGCAGGCAGGGGTCCCTCTAGCCTGAGAGCCATGGTATGGTCTAGCTAGCGGCCTGGCTGGGGGAGCATCCTTCCTCCTGGGCAGCTCAGCCCCAGCTGAGCTGCTGGGCTGGCTCTTTATACTTCCCCTTCCTGTCCTAACACCACCCCTCTGCTTCCAGGGCTTCAGGCTTGTAGTGCCTGGGTTTAGCCAGAGAGGGTGTTCAGGTCCTTCCTCAGGCCCCGGGCTCTGGGGAAGGCCAGAGGCCTCTGCTACACCCTCTTAGCTTTATTTGTCTTACCTTGGCCAGCCTGGGTATAGACTTAACTTGTGTTATCTACAGTGGTCCTGTAGGAACTGTTCCAACAGCCAGGGACCAGCAGAGTATTTTATGTTCCTGTCCCTGAAATATCTCCTCTCATATCCAGCTTGCTTCAGTGCACCACCAAGTATTTGGGTGTTTATTTAAAATTAAAGGGCCTGTAAAACTGTCCTGGAAGCGTTGATGGAGACCATAGATGGTGAGCCCCTGTGATAAAAGTCATGGTTACTGCTGTTACCTGAACACCTAGATTCAATAGCAACGTAATAAGACTGTTGAGTGACATATTCACAAACTCATAGAGCCTCTATAATGATGACAGGAATGGAAAGCATATCACGATAAGAGACTAGAAGAGCATCTCTTGTTTAGTCAAGCAAAAAGAAGGCTTAAAGAAGTAACAACTGTTCTCTGTAAAAACACAGGGGAGCTTTTTAACCTGATTTAAAGGACAATGTTGGCACAAGAGCAAATGGATAGAAACTGGCTATGAACAAATTCAGGCTGGAATTTAGAAGCTTGTTTCTAATCATCAGAAGGGTAAAAGTCTGGTACCACCTTTCCAGTAGGAGTTGTGGGTGCAAACAATTAGTATTGAGAGAACTGGACAAATATATGAATGCAATTGTATGATCAGGCTGCTTATGATGGCAGGGGCAGGGCTCAATTCCAATTCTGCTTAGGTTCCTAAATCTTAGGCATAAGAGTTTTAATAAGCCACCAGCAGGGGATTGGAAGGAACACCACCCCCTCACTGTACTCTGGGAGGTTTTGTTTTGTTGATTTCCTTCCTCTGCAGCACCAGGGATTGCCAAGGCTGGAGATGGGATATTGAACAAGATGGGCCAGGGCTCTTAGGTGGAACTGAGAATTCTCTCTCTCAAGTACTTGGCTTGGTGGCGGCTGTTCACATGCTCTGGATTGAAGCGGTTGCCATATGTAGGGTCAGGAAGGAATTTTCCGCCAGATCAGATGGGCGGTGATCTTTGGTCGGTTTTGCTTTCCTCTGCAGCATGTGTGTTTGAGTCACTTGCCAGGATTATCTGGGTATATCTCTCTTATTTTCATTTTCCTGCCACAGTGGGAGGCTCAAGCACTGGTGCATTTCAGTCCCCTACTATTCTCTGTTTGTGGCACATAATAGTTTTTGTCCTGTGTGGAATAACACCTTGCTTTAATTTCAGTTGTTGGGTTTAGTGTGAGGGTGCTGGACGTTATTGGTGGCACATGCTGTAGAGAAGATTGAGAGATGATCCAGTGCTCCCTTTTGGCTTAAACATAATGACTTACACACAGGATTCAGGAAGAAATTTTTCTGCTTGTACTGGTATAGAACAATTATACTTAGTTTTGATAAGTGTTTTAGATTTTAGCCTTTTTCTGAAAGCATCTGTTATTAGCCACTGACTGAGGTGGGATGCCAGACTCAATGGGTTAAGGGCATTGTCTAGTATATCAAGTAGTATGTCCCTATACAAAAACAAAAACAAACCTAAAACAAAACAGAACAAAGAGTCAGGGGTGATATTTTGAGGTGTCAAGTCACGGAAATATTATTCAATCTTTAAAAAATATTATGATATTTAGCTTGTATCAATTTACAAATAATCACACACAATAATAATTTGGGGGCATTTCACTCATTGATTATCCAAAGTAATCATAAATACTAACAAATTTCTTCAGGAATAAAACCACTTAATGTATCTAACAAAGTGGATTGCAGTTTATGCTTGAAAAAATGTGTTAGTCTTTAAGGTGCCACAGGATTCTCACTGTTCCTGCTGTACACAAACTAACACAGCTACCTCTTGGGCACAAATTACCCATCTTTTCTTTAGAAAAGACATGCAGTGTGTTCCTAGTAAAGTCTACCAGCTAACAATAATAAAGACATCATAGTTAAATTCTCCCTGATAATGCAGCATTTGTGGAACTCTTGTTGAAGTCAGTAAGATCCACCCATCTGGAAGAAGTGGAACTGACATTTACTTGGCTGTGGGAGTTAAAAACAGACAGACATGCCTGGCACATGTGGCTCAGAAAATTACAATCTGCTAGTTTTCTTAGCCGCACACTGCCTAGAGTTATTTTCTGAAAGAACTGCATGGCTTTCATTACATGCAACCACTATATATAGCAGACGTGGCCAAACTGCGGCTCGTGAGCCGCATGTGGCTCATTAAAGAAAAATCGTGGCTCCCGGGAGAGCGCAGGAGGGCAGGGTGGCAGGGCAGGAAATCTGCAGGGGTCGGGGCCAGCAGAGAGGCGGCGGTGGCAGGGTAAGAGCCAGCAGCGGAGGAGCGGGGCTGTGAGAGCCGGCAGGGAAATAGCAGCCTGGTCGGGGGGGGAAGCAAAAGGCAGGGCAGGGAGGGGCAGCATTGAGAGAGCCTCACAGGCAGAAAAAAGTAGCCTGGTAAGAGCAGAGAGGGGAGGGGAAGGGCAGCCCTGTGAGAGGAGCCAGCAAGGAGAAGCAAGTCGTCAGTGAGGTGGAAAGAGAAGCCCTCAGAGCAAGGATCTGCCAGATTCTCCAGTTCACCCCCACTATTAATTCTACCCTCCTTGTCTGTGCGCATTATGTTACAGTCTTTAATGATATCAGTGCATGATTTTTTCAATACTTTTCTTTTTTGATATTGTTTTCTGGGTCAATATTTTTAAAACTGGCAACATAAATTGATCAAGAACAAGTCTACAATGAACTACAGATAAGGGATGATAATTAGCAATTTAAACCTGAAAAGCAATTGTAAATTAATTTTCCTTTTTAAAAACCACCTGGCGTTTCCAGATATTGTAATACAATGCAAACTTGTTTCTCTTGTATTTCTATTTTGAGAATTAAATAAGAATCATCAGAAATGACTGAAAATTGACACAAATGTTACATCCAAAACCACTGACCACTGTCAAAAGGTTATTAAAAAAAAAACCCTCTATTTAAAGAATGTTACAAGTACTTATTATGGATCATGGTTCATTTTCAGCATGCAGAATGATTTAGACTTAGCATTGACCACCATAACTGAAAACTGGCTTTAGAAAAAAAATTCCTTAAGTCCATTGAAAAAGTGTGCCTGAGACATAGGTACATCATCTGTTTGCAGAAGGAACTGCTAGTACATTTATTTTACAAGAAAATTTTGATTAATATAACTAAGTCGATTACCAAGATAATTTACATTCACTGCAAAGTTCAATAGCAGCACTGTACTTCTACTGATTAAATAGCATTCAACATGTATTAATTCTTTTTTTTTGTTGTATAGTCAAAAATCTATTTATATTTCAGTGCAGTCTTCATGAATGACTCTATGGGTATCTGAGCCCATTAGACAAGAGTAATTGTGAAGGGCTGAGGACAGAAAAATTGTGTTGCAAATTTTCTGAAAAAAAATCTCTCACCAATAAAGATTTTACTTTGTATTATAAAAACCAGTTAATGATATTTAGAATTTATACAGGTCCTGACCCCAAACTGAATAAACTCAATGGGATTTTTTCCATAGTATCTTCTGTGCATGGAATCCAAAGCACTTACTGAAACAGGCTCTGATCTTGCACTTTCTGTCCCCATAAATTCTCATTGATCTGTTGTGATTCTCAATAGTTGAAAAGGTGTCCCTGTGTGCCGCTCTTCACAGGATTAAGATGAGAGCAGTGTTTTCACTTACTATTAATCTCATTTTAAAATTAATTGTGTCTGAGTCCTCAGACCTTTTGTCTTCACTGTCCATGAGTATTTTAGTGAACAAGTTTACGGACAGAAATATTGGCAGGGAAGCAGGGGATGGTAGGTGCCAGGATGAGTTGGGAGGCAGAAGTGCCGCATGACTGGGGAGAGCAGAGAAGCAGCAGCGTGGTAAGAGATGGCAGGGAAGCGGCAACAGGGGGTGGGTAAGAGAAGCGTGACATGGTCAGAGAAGCCATAGCATGTTTAGATTTTCTCATAGGCCCTAATGCAACTTACTTGTTAAAATAAAATCATGTTTTACAAGTCCTAAACATGATGTGGAATACTAAGAAATGAAAATACAAGGGAGAAAAGTATAAAACTGAATGTAGATTGTTTTCAGTTTTTGGCACAACTTACTGCTGTGAAGCATCATATTCCACAATGAAATTCAAAACATTATGCAATACTTAGAGATCAGCATCTCAGAGAGCTTTTACCTGCTGCATTGACAAGTTACTAACCAGATTTAAAAAAAGAAAAACTTGCCACAAGCCTGTAATGTTCTACATCTAGCAACAGCTAAATTTTTACTGCATAGGCCTAGTTTCATGGTAATCTTAAATAATTATGAGAATCTGACACTAGTAGATCAGCATTTGCCTGATTTTTACAATAAAATTAAAGGGTGCAATGAATTTTAAGCTTAGTAATTTTGGAGTACGTAAAAATATGTGGTTATATGCCTCAGTGTGGCTCTCAAAGGTTTCATAATTGACTTGTGCGGCACTTGAGTTCCATAAGTTTGGCCACTCCTGGTATATAGTAATAGGAAAAAAAAGGCAGTTGATTGAAGAATGAGGGCTGCTCAGTGATGTCCTCTTTAACAGTAGTAGTCAAGGTATGATTTCAGCAACTTTACACCTTCTCAAAAATGTAAGATGAATTGAGACCATTCTGGAGGCTGATAAGCCTTAATACCTTTAGGGTCTATATTTAGAAATATAAAAGATAGACAGTATTTAGTCTTTCTGTGGAAACAAATAAATATGGAAATTAATAAACATGAAACACTATTCTGTTAAATCAAAGAGAATTAATTTTTAGTCAAGTGTGAACTTACTGATTATTTCAGTAAGTTATTACATTTTTAATTTGGAGGGGACTTTAAAAGCTGTAAAACTGACTGATCCAGGGACAAGTTGTTATAGTTGAAACTGCACAAGAATGCCACAGATAGCATTAAAAACTAAAAGAAATTATTACTGGAGAGTTACCTTGTTAGGAAGCCAAGCTATTTCCATTACGGTTGTATCAGCTAGGTGGGAAGGTCATGCATCTCTTTGTAGGAAAAATAAGTTGTCACTGTACACTTTATATTTTCTCTGCTGTGTTTACTGTGGTTTAGGAATAACAACTTTGGCGCAATTCCTGGTGATGGCTGGCACTAAAGGCCGCAGATGACTCTTAGCCCATCACTTCCTTCTAGTTGGTCGGAAAAAGCTCTGCTTAAATTGAGAGTTGGAAATGGAATTACTTGTGATGTCATCTCCACAAACAGTCTTTATGGGTACTCATCATAAGCTGGATTGTATCTATAAGGTTCAACCCAAAGTAAAAAACTGTACTTGATTGCACCATTTCATGACTAGCCTTCAGAGTCAAAGCACATCAGAGGGGAAACCTTTTTTCATAGTACCACCCTGTTATACTGGGTTGGGGGGTAAATAGCAATACCCTTTTCTAGAACTGCAGCTTCTGCTTGGTCTTCCTATATTCCCAGTGGTTACCAAACTCTTTTGGCCAAGCTAGTTGATATGGTTCCATATGTTCCCTGCCTATTTGCACCCGAAGAGCAGGATCTGGGGCAAGCCTGTGGTTCCTATCTGCATACAATCTCATCCTATGTAATAAGTACAATTTAAAAGTGTTTTCATTTACCTTAAGTTCTGTACTTTTGTTTTATACTAAATTTAATAATATGATCTTGATTCTTCTATGGGCTAATTTATTATAACATAGTAATTTACTATGGATAAATATTTTTCTAATTAATACAATGTAGTGAGTGTAAATAAGCATATTTTCTATATTTTTATGTCAAAACTCTCTACTTCAATTAAATTAAACTTCAGGGCCAGATGCTGATTTTGTTCACCCTTGATTTGCATTGATGTTGCTGTAATTAGAATCTAGCAGTATATAGTTTAAACACTAACCACCTTAAAAAATAATCTAAAACTCCAGATATTTCACATAGACAATTTATTAATCCTATTAAATCATGCAGTAACCTAGGAAGGCATCTTTGATTCTGTCATTTATTCATGGTGAGGTGACATAGCCTAGTACAAATCAAGCAGTATTTTTAGCTCCAATCTCATATCTTATTATTGGATTTGTATTGGCTGGAGACAGAATGATCACTCTCAGAACGGATATTAAGCTTGAGCAATCAAGATAAATGGATTTGTGCTCCATTTATTTTTCAATATCTATTTGTCCACAATTTTGTGGAAACAGCATTTAGTTTTCACAAGAGGTGAAATCCCTAGTAAACCAAATTAGGCATATCATCTGGTTCTCACCTAAAGGAAACATTTACCTATTTAATAGTCATAATGTCTAGCATGGCCAATATATTGTATTTGTTAATTGGAGAAATAAACTATATTTAATGCACATAAGTTCATCAAAGAACATTTTTAAGTCAAAGCTCATGATGATAAATGGAATAATCTTGTTTGCCAATTGACAGTATCTCCTTCATTACATCTGACATCCCATGGCGTATTTGAGAATTCTAGGTAGTTTTACCTGGCTAGATTAATATATTAGGAAAGTCAGCCTACATCATTGATTTCATTTATAAATCTGTTCATATTAAATTACACTTGGTGTAATCGATATAATCAGTGTATTATCATTCTGAATGTGGATGAGTGCTAGATTTCACAGACACTTGCTGACAGCAAAGCAGAGAAATGATGAGACTCAAAGAATCTTAAATTCTGTTGGAGGCTCTGAAACAAGGAGGTGAGTGTTCTCTGGGGACACAGATTTCTCTGCCCATGCCCCACCCTAACCCCAAAGCAGAACCCATTCTCCTCCAGCATGTCCTGGTGCCATCCAAGTTTTTCCATGTCAATCCATGATATTTTAACAGAAAGCTTGAGGAAAAAATGCTGTAACAAAAATGATTTTTGTAAATTCCATGCAAGTTTCTTGCCTTGGCCAAGAGATGTATGATAGAGTAGTTGGTATTCTGCAATTTGTGCCAAATTTTGTTCAGCTTTCTGAAAAATAACTCTATGTTCTCTAATAAAATATAATGAACCTCAACATTTCATTAAATAATAAAGAAATATGATTAAGGGTCTTAAAAACAACAGACGAGACTATATTTCTTATCCTATTATTTTGCAGTTTGCAATATTTTTCAACAGGAGATTGTTCACTTTTTTTAAAAAAGAAAAGAGCCCCTCCCCCCATCACAGTATGTACTCATGAAAGAATTAAACTAATAATTGAAGTTTAATAGTGTGTGGATGTATTGTATACCTTGAGAGATTAAAAATGCTTCTGCTGAGGAGATGTGGAAAGTTTGGATAATTTCCTAATTAATACATATTGATCTCTTGCTTTCTGTAGTTGTGAAGTCATTCTACCCTCTATTGCCTATTGTGGAGAAGAGCAATAGTATATTAAATTTGCACAGACAGGGTAGGAGGTGTAGAGGGAAAGGCCGGTAAAGGTATGCCTATATGCAGACTCTACACCTGCATTTAGTCCATTCCAGCTGACTTGGGGTTGCAAGGCTAAAGTTACAGGACTGTTTGCTTGCGATGTTGGCTTCTGGGCTTAAGCTACAGTCTTTGTTCTGGCTGGGATCTTCCCACTTTGCAGGAGTCCAGAGTTCAGTCTAGGCCTGAGCCTGGAAGTTTACACTACAATGCAGCTGTCCAGCAAACTGAGCTCTGCAGCCCCAAACCGGTTGACGTAGGCCAGCTGCTGGTGTCTAGGGACTGTATAGACATACTCTAGAAGTCACATTCTTCATTTTCTCTCTTCTGAGGCAGTGGAAGACTCTGCTTGAGGATTAAGTGCATGTGGTCAGCTGGAATTAGGGCACAATAGAGGAAAGTTGCTCTGGGTGACATGCTTCACTGGGAAATCTATGCAACTTCAGGCAGAAATCCATAGGTAATTTACAAATGCTTTCTGCACAATTGATTTCAGAGCAGGCTGCTTCACACCTCTTAGAGAATGGGGTGGGCAGTCTTGCATGGATATAGTGATAGGACCACTAAGCCTGTTAGGCAACCAGAGCATGATTTGGAGGGATGTTCATGTGTACAATAATTCTGAGATTCCAGTAAGTCCTTTGGCTCCACAGAGTTCTACGACCATGTCCCCTTCATGTTCTCTCCAAGGGTGAGAGAGCAAGTTACTTTTCCCCTAAGTGAACTATTCAGTCCATGTGACAAATTTTTACTTTCTGTGGGTTCATCAGTGGCAGTAATTAATTGGCCCAAAGTCTTAATGTTAGGACTTGGGCTTCAACAAAAATAACCACATCTGAGCATTAATGTCATGAAGTGTTTTAGCTGTAAGCTCTGGGAGGTATGGGCTGTCACTTAAATGTGCTTGTACATGATAGAGCCTCAAATCTCATTTGAAATGTCTAAGCACTACACAAACGCAAATAATAATTGGCAGTAATGGAAAGCACAGTGACGGATTAGGGCAGGAGTGTGCAGACCTCTTGGCCTGAGGGCCACATCCACTGAATGGCAGGCCATATATGGTGAAAGAGGGGTGGGGACAAGGAATGGGGTGGGACTTATAAAATAAATAATAAATAGTAAGTAAAAATAAATTTTAAAAAATGAAAAATAAAATAAATTAAACAAATTATGAAGAAATAAAATATTTTATTTATAAAAATAAATAGATTAAAATAAACTAAAAGGAAAGTAAAATAAAATTCCAATGCTTCATTTCAGCCAGGGCCCTGTAGTGCTGTGTGGGAAGGGGTGGAGCCTGGAGGGGGAGTGGCACAGTGCTGATCAACTGTTGCTGTACTCTGGCCAGGGTGCGCTCATGCTGTGGGGGAAGGGCACATCATTGCCACCCAGGGCTTTGCTGGGCTCATATGGTAGGAGGGGGTGGGGCCTGGAGAAGAAGAGAGAGCTGCTCTCCAGGCCACAAACAAGGCTTAGCTGGCTGACCAGTTTAAAGGCTCCCATAGGTTGTAATTTGCCCACCTCTGGATTAGGGACTAAGGTCGCTTGATGCTTTCTCCTTCTGTTATGGCACAACCCATTAAAGGTAAAAAGAAATCTAACCAAAAAATGTATCTAATTTTATATATAAAATATAGGATTGTAGATAGGAGTCTTATCCTGGAGACACTGGGATACAATTGATTGTTAATTTTCAGGGTGCAGTTCAAACCAGTGAGGAGGAGTTGTTGCCTAAATTATAATCCCAAGTGCCCCAAAATGCTTCTGCTACTTGTGGCTCCCTGACAGGGACATACATATAACCAGCATGCATGTTGTGTTCAGTAGTCTGTACAGCTCTGTTTCAACCACTTTGAATCTAAAGCTTGCCAACAGTTATCACAGACATGCTTTTGTCTTCACCATTCTTGACTAATATTAGCAGCTGAGCAAATGCATCCCCAGGCCCAAATTTGACTAGACCAGTGGTCGTCAAACTTAGGGTCGGGACCCAGTAGTGGATCGCAGATCCTCAGGCACTGGGTTGTGGCACCCCTTGCTGATGCCACAGAATGACTGGAATGCATTGTTCAAAGAAGTAATTGTTGAGTTGCAGGCATAAATGTTTGGTTTTTTTTTTCAACTGGGTCCTGAGAAGAAGTTTGAAACCATTGGCCTAGACCCATGTGCTTTGACATGTTGAGTCATACCCTGCAACATTCAGAGGAATAATACCATTGCTCCTAAAAGTAGACAAAACCTACAAATTTGCCACATTAATACTGGTGTTCAATTTACATGTGTTCTTGGTTTGGATTAATGCTACAACAAGTTTCTAAACAAAAGAATATTATTTATTTAGTAAGTTCAAATACAAGAGAGGATGTTAGAAATGGTTACAAGCAAATAAAAGTGAAAACACACATCTAAAAGTCTAAAATTTAATTTAGTGAGATTTAGTTCCAGGCATTAAAGATGGCTTCCACAGTCTTCCAGCAAGAAAGTGACAGAGTGACATTCTTGGTCAAGGTCTCTTCCAGAGACCCAAAGGTAGTGGTTCCTTTATCATCTTCAGTGAAAGAAAAATTATTTGACCCTTCCTTTCATAAGTTCAGTGAAACTTTAAAATAGATTCTTCTGAAGATAGTCACTTACATTTTATTCAGGGAGTAAGGTGAGATGGTACCTGATGGCTTGCTGTAATCTGTTGCCCCTGCTATCTTGATGGTTCTGCTTGCTACTTACATGCACCTGAACTAATCTCAAGCTCTTTTGTTTAAAAGAGGCCTGTTCAACAACTTTTGCTTAGGCAGGGCAATCTGGTTTTGAAAAGAAACCTCATACAGAAAGAATTCATAACTTTACATACAATTTTGTTATGGACATTTGTCCGTGATACAGACTAGTGTGAGTTAATAGTTGTCAAATGATACCTCATAAGGTATATTTTGTACCAATGACAAAGTGTTGAGGCAGAGAGTACATGGTACTTTGAGTTACAATGATACAAACTGTAGCAGCATGACTACTGGTGTCAGCTGGAGAATCATACTATTCCGATTTGGTTTTATCTGCTCTGCTTAGATATATTTTTCTTCTTTGCTTATAAGAGATAAAATTTATCAAATCTCAGAGAGGGTGATATTTGAGGATGGATGCTGCAGAATTATATCATTTTGATTTATTTACTTTCCTTTCCTACTGTAATACTGGCTTACATTTACACTGAATTTTTTTCTCCTGGGACTTTTGCACTTAAATTTATTTAGAATATATCTTCTGTTGGGCACTCAGATTATTGAAATAATTTCACTTAATGCAATTTACAAAAATATATAATTGGTAGAATTAAAGTAAATAATTTACATTCATCCATCAAAGGCCCCTATCCTGCCAACACTTACACACACATGTATGAGCATATAGAATCAGAAAAACTGGAAGAGACCAAGAGAGGTCATTGAATCCGGTCAATTGCACTCTTGGCAGGACCAGGTTCAATCTTAAACCATCCCTGACAGGTGCTTGTCTAACCTCCTCTTAAAAACTTCCAATGGTGGAGATTGAACAACCTGTGTAGATAGCTTATTCCAATGGTTATTACCCTGACAGTTAAGAATTTTTTTCCTAATGTCCAACCTAAACCTCCCTTGTTGTAATTTAAGCCCATTTCTTCTTGTCCTGTCCTTGGCAATTAAGGTGAACAATTTTTCTCCCTCCAATTTGTAACAACCTTTTAGGTACTTGAAAATTGTTATCATGTCCCCTCTGTCTCCTCTTTTCCAGACTAAACAAACCCAGCTCTCTCCATCTTCTCTCATAAGTCCAGTATTCAAGATCTTTATCCATTCTTGTTGCTCTTGTCTAGACTTTCTCCAGTTTGTTCACATCTTTCCTGAAATGAGGTGCCCAGAACTGGACACAATACTCCAGTTGAGGCCTAATCAGCATAGAGCAGAGTGGAAGAATTACTTACTTACAATACTTCTATTAATATAATCCAGAATGGTGTTTTCCTTTTTTGCGACAGTATTACATTATCGACTCATATTTACCTTGTGGTCCACTATGACACACAATACTCCTTCCTCAGTGATCATCGCCCATTTTGTATATGTGCAAAAGATTGTTCTTTCATAAGTGGAGTACTTTGCACTTGTCTTTATTGAATTTCATCCTGTTTACCTCAGACCATTTCACCAGTTTGTCCAAATCTTTTTGAATTGTGATCCTATCCTCCAGATCACTTGCAGCTTCTCCTAGCTTGATATCATCTGCAAACTTTATAACTGTAGTCTTTTATGCCATCATTTAAATCATTGATGAACACACTGAACAGAACCAGAAGGAGAACCGATCACTGCACTACACCACTCGGTATGCCCTTCCAGCATGAGAGGGAACCGCAGGGTATGTCCACACACACATTTTAAATCGAAATAACACAGATTATTTCAATTTAAAAATGTTTATGGCCACACAACATTTCCTTACTTTGAAATAAGGAGCTCCCTTATTTCAAAATAAGGAAAATAATTTCGATATAATAAAACCTAGTTTGGGATTGAAATGACAGTTATTTCAAAACTGTGGTTTTGAAATAACCCCATGTGGCTCTGTTACATTGGTATGACCCACATATCGATATAACAGTTGACCTTCCTCCCAGGGTGCATGGCACCCTGGCCAGGGAGCCGATCAGCACCCTGGACAGGGAGGGTGGGGAAGGTGCAGGAGGGCCAGCAGGGCCCACCTCCAGCTGGCCCGAAGGCAGATCAGGGAGCTGCTTGCGGGGCTTCCCAGCTGCTGGCCCCGTGGCAGGTTGGGGAGCCAGCACGCTCCCCTTGCAGGGCTTGCCGGCCGTTGTGCCAGCAGTGGGTGGGGGAGCTGGCCTGACAGTCGGTCAGGGAGCCGGCACCCCTGGCTTGCAGGGCTTGCTGGCTGCTGGCCCAGCGGCAGGTAGAGGAGTCAGTGCTCCTCACTTGAGGGATTGCCGGCTGCTGGCCTGGCAGTGGGGGGGGGAGCTCCAGGTGAGAGCCAGGCAGGGGATTGGGTGGCAAAATAGCCCTGCCAGGGGGCCATGTTGCCACATCTCCCAGCGTCCCCATCTCTCAAATTGAACTAGGAAGTCCAGGCTCTGGACATGCTAGTTCGATTTGGGGGTTTTTGGTCTGGACATGTTAAATCGATTTTACTTGCATCAATTTAACTATTTTTAGATTGATTTGGTTAAATCGATTCAAGTATGATTGATTTAACTGGCTGTGTGTGGACATAGCCGTTGATAATTACTCCATGCAAGTGGTTGTCCAACCAGTTTTGTACACATCTTATTGTAGCTCCATCCAGGTTGTTCTTCCCTAGTTTAATAGGAAGGTGATGAGATACCATATCAAAAGCCATATTAAAGTCCAGATATACCACATCATCTGCTTCCCCTCTATCCACAGGGCTTGTTACACTGTTATAGAAAGCTATCAGGTTGGTTTGACATCATTTGTTTTTGATGTCATTTGTTCTTGACTAATCTATGCTATTGCCTAACACCTTATTCTCTTCTAGATGTTTGCTAATCGATTCCTTAATTATTTGCTCCATTATTTTCTCTGGTACAGAGGTTAAACTGATTGATCTATATTTCCCTAGGTTGTCCTTATTTTCCTTTTTATAGATGAGCACTGTGTTTGCTCTTTTCCAGTCCTCTGGGACCTCTCCAGTCTTCCATGACTTTTCAAACATAATAGCCAATAGCTCAGATAGTCACTATTCAGCTCCTTGAGCGTTCTAGGACACGTATCATTAGGTCCTGGGACTTGAAGTCATCTAACTTGTTTAGGAAATTTTTAACTTGTTCTTTCCCTATTTTAGCTTCTGATACTATCACATTTTTAATGCCCACCCTTATGTCAGGCATGTAATCGTCACCAACCTTCTTGGTGAAAAGACTGAAACAAAGAAATTATTTAGTTCCTCTGCTATTTCCATATTTGCTATTATTGTTTTTCCCTCTTTAGTGATTAATGGACCTATGCTGTCCTTGGTCTTTCTCTTGTTTCTAATGTATTTAAAAATCTGTTTTTGTTACTCTTCAAGCCTTCAGCAAGTTCGATCTTGTTTTGTGCCTTGGCCTTTCTAAGTTTTCCCCTACATAACTGTTTGTCTATAGCCATCCTTTGTGATTTGACCTAGTTTCCACTTTTTGTAGCACTCTCTCTCTCTTTATTTTTAGATTATTGAAAATCTCTTAGTTAAGCCACAGTGGTCTCTTGCCTTACTTTCTATCCTTCCTACACAGTGGAATAGTTTGTTCTTGTGCCCTTAATAATGTCTCTTTGAAAAACTGCCAACTGTCTTCAGGTGTTTAAGAGGAAAAACATGCTTTCCATGGGATCCTACCTACCAACACCCTGAGTGTGCTCAACTCTGCCTTCTTGAAATCTATTGTCTTTATTTTGGTGTTCTCTGTCCTACCATTCCTTAGAATCATGAACTGTAACTTTTCATGATCACTGTTGTTAAGTTACCTTCCACTTTCAAATTCTCCACCATTTCCTCTGTATCAGGGTTCTCAAACACGCGGCTCGTCGGACGCATGCAGCCCCAAAGGTTATTTCCTGCGGCCCTCAATGGCATTGTTATTACCAATATTTGCAATATGGTTGTATGAACAGGTTTCCATGTTGTGGTCCTTGAGCTAATGTGCTAGTCCTCATGCAGCCCTCGTGATTTGAGTTTGAGACCCTGGCTCTATATGTTCTCCCATTGGATTTAATGGTACTACCTGTGTTTTTAAGTTTAAGCAAGTGTATAATTGTTGGTAGATGAAAGTCAAAGATGCTTCAGTGCAAGACAGTGAATTTTTTGCTACATGATACTTACATGATAGAAAATATCTTCACAGATAGTACCAGGAATGCATTTTATTGCGGCAGACGTGCTTTTCCTGTCCAACTCACCATTTGTTATTGTTTGAAACTTTGGTCCATTATTTTGTATTTTTATCTAGCAGTCACTGAATTTTCCAAGCATCTCTTGTATTTGTTGTAGCTAATGTATCTGATAACAAACATATTTATTTTAATACTAAGTGTCACATTGCTCAGATAACTACATTTAACATTAATGCTTTCTTTTGAACTTCAGCTCATATTTTTTGAAAATCCTGCCAAGAAGTTGATACCCTGAATTATATTCTCAAAAACTTAAATCTTTCTCTCTTTTTCTTTCTTTCTTAATAGAGTTAGTTATTCACAGTTATTTAAGGAATCAGCTGTTTACCAGAGCCATGATTTCAGGATCATATTGTGCACATATTACCATGTTATAAGAGAAAATATTCCCAGTAACAATCTGTTTCCCCCCCACACACATTGTTGTGCTGTCTAATATAGTCTGTTTTCAGCACTTTCCCAATTCATAATTCCTTCACTATACAGCTATTAGTTGTGCTTCTCAGTAGATAACTGTCATTTATTTAACTTCAGGAGTCTCCTGACTCCTTTGTTTCCATCTCTTCCTTTCCTCTCTCTTTTGAGTCCCCTCCTCTTCTTCCTCATAAGTAATAATAGATTTGAGTAGGTAGTGGTTTTGCCATCCTATGAGAATATGAAATTTAAAAAAAAATTGCCAACTGAAATAAGAACAGAACATGAAAATATCAAACACTCACAAACCAATAATATGTCCCAGCTGCCTTTTAGTCCCCCAAATATCAATCAGGTCCACTGGCATCTTTTATTTCTATTTCAACCTTTTTCTTTACTTTTAAAAAACCTTTATAGTATAATTTAAAATACAAACTAGAAAGTTGCTTTGATCTGAAAAATGGAACATTGATTTATCAATATCCCATTTTGATATCAACCTTTTTTTTTTTTCAAATGTTGAATCATGAGATTTATTGAAACTGACAGTTTTCTACAAACTGTTAGGTTTCTCCAAATCAGTATTTTCTGGTAAATGTATTCTTGAAAAATTCTCAACCAGCTCTGCTAATAACCTAGATATATGGAATCTCCCTCCATTATTCAGCATGTAAGTTCCTTAGCTTTATAAAATCCATATGCTAACATTCTCCTGGAAATTACTGGCACTAATGAAATAGCTTTTATATTTATTTGATACTACATATGCACAGCATTCTTTCCCCTTCTTCACCTTCTTGGGATATAGAGATGCAGGGTATTTTGTTAGCTGATTCCCAGTCAATCCCTCAGGAGATCTACATTTAGTTCTCACACAGACTTCCTGTGTGAATTTAGGGAACTCAGTGTCTCTTTCTCAAAATTCATCATCTGAGAGGATAATACCTAAAATTGCCAGCCCAAAGAGTCCAGGAATCATTTATTAGACTCTAGATAGAATGTTTGTCTTAAAACTCATGAGACTTGCATTAAAGAAAAAATGTTCATTGTTCTTTTCATTTCATTGCAGTTCTAATTGTTTATGGTGCAGTTGGGTGATGCTTTCAAGCTCTTCCCCACACCCAGGGGTTAAAGTATAATTTGGTGGGCCCGCCTCCAGCCCAGGTAGGCCCCCCAGTACCCACCCCTAGACACACACACACACACACACACACACACACACACACACACACAGAGCCACCCTCAGACAGCCACGCCCACACACACAAAACCCCCAGCAGCACCCACCCCCAAAGCCCGTACCTACATTGCATGCAGGCTGCCTGACTGCCACAAGCTGCTCCAACCTTCAGGGGGGAGATTCAGAAACTCCCTGCCTACTGAAGCTCTCTGCTGGCTGGGTTAAGGTGGAGCAGGGTTTAAGGTGGAGCTACCAGAATTCTGCATTCTGGCTGCTTGTGCTATTTTTAGCAGAGCCCCAAATGCAGTATTCTGGTGCCTTTCTCTATTTTTAGGGGCCCCTGAATGCTGCCAGCCTAAAAATAGGGGACCCTGCAACTGCGTTCTGGTGTCTTCCCCCTTACTTTAATCTCTGCCCACACCCACGTGGGCTAGAAATGGAGTTTATATTTTAAATGAAAGATGATATTTTTAACTAATGTAAAAATGTATCTCCAGGAGCTGGGTTGTACAAATACAGCAAATACAGTATATAAAAAAAAAAAAAATCAAGTGATTAATTCACCAGATCTGGCAACACTAAATATTTCACTGAGTTGTATGGAAAATATATTCATCTAAGTTTTTAAGATGTTCAGATACTGCACTATTGCAACAACACAAGAACACAGACAGCATCTGCTTGAACCTGGTGAAGAACAGTAATATCAATGCTACCCACCTTTAGCATGTGGCTGACTGCTGTTGTGCCTTGGTTTTGATTCTGCTAAAGAAAGTGGAAGAAGGAGCATTGTGATACATGTCTTTAAGATGAGAGAATACAAACAGGAATGCAAGAATGTTTGAAAGTAAAATTCATGGTACTCTGCGAAATAGCAGCTTATTATTTTTTTCCTGATGTTCCCTCTGGAATCTGCACTTCTGCCAATTCAGTGGCATGAAAAATAACAAGAATACCTTGTTTGAAAGCTGAACTTCAAATTCTTTATACAAAATGCTGCTTCTGGTAGATTTCAGCTATTATATCCCCATCACCACCACACTTAATCATTGTCTTTGCATATTTTCTCTCTCTCACACTGACAGCAGAGTGAAAATGATGTCAGTACTGACTGCAATTCCATTAGCTGCTTTTCCTCATATTTTGTGATCATCCACATATGTACCACCAGCACACTTGCGTCTTGGATAGTTTAGACCATGTTTCCATTATAATTGCCTACTCATCTGACCATTCACAAAAATCCCATTTTACCATTTTTCTCTTCATCAAAATATTACCACATTGTCTTGATATAGAAGGACAGACAAGTGTTTTAGATACCATGAAGTTCACTAGGGTTTTATTTTTATTTGTGCATGTTCTTTGTAAACTAGGCAGTTTGAGCAGTGTATGCTGTGACTTTTTTCTTAGAAAACAAATACTGGACTTCAGTCAACTGATATATCAGCCATGCCAAATACAAAATATACTTACAGATCAAATTGTTAATGAATGGAGTCTAAGGGAATGAGGTGTCCAAATACCACTGAAAGTAGTACTTATATCTCTTACATTCCTTGAAAATCCCAAATCAAAAAATGAAGGGATTGAAGTGTATTTCATTGTTTTTAATTTTTTACTTTATTTTTTTGTAATGACCTGTTCTAACTTTGAAAATTATTTTATTTGTGGCTTCTGTTCTGGTTTCTGGCTTTCTTTTGTTTCTTATGGAACAACATCCAATGGCTCTTGAACTTTTTTCCCCCCTTTGTTTTCTCCACTTCTCATATGACTACTTTCCTCTTTCCACTTCCTGCAGAAACTTAACAGACTCCATCTTCCTGGGCAAGGCAAAGGTAGTTTTACAATGTGCTTAAGACACAGGGGTGTCACTGCCAATCTGGCTGGAGACAGGAAGAGGTGGGGCCCCGCGAGGACCCAGGGCACTGGCACTGGCATTTGGGGTACGGGCCCCGTGTGCCAGGGGCCAGCAACACCCCTGTTAAGACATATTTTAGTGAAAGCTGAACTGCAGAGATTGCCCTTTCCTTTTCTCCCCACTTCCAAATGCCATGTCAGAATCTTTTAGTGGTCACTCAAGTTGGTCTTCATTGTACTATGGGGATAAGCATGCCTTAGAAGAGAGTATGATAGACTGCAGGATGGTTAAGAAAGGGTCCTTTTGCAACGCCATTTTTAAAAGACTGAATGCAGTAACCGTGTTGGAGTTCCTTTCCCAAGTCCTGAAGAAGAGTTTGTGGATTGAAAGCTTGACCCCCTTTCCAATGAAAGTTGGTCCAATAAAAGACATTACCTAACCCTCCCTATCTGTCTGAAGGACTGGAATACAGATTTTTGGCAGAAGTTCTAGGTTCAAGATAATGATCACCAGGTTTTGGTATTGGTAAGCTTTGTATTCAGAAAACTCAGTTCAGTATCTGACTAGCTGCTGTGTCTGATTTTATTTAAAAATTTAAATCTCTCTGCAAACCAAATGAAGTTCAAAATACATTCATCCTATTGTGGCATCCTTTCCAAAGTTGTCCAAGCTTCAGTGGAGGCTTCTTAGTCAGGTTTAGAGACTCGCTTTTAAATCAAAATGTTCAGCTTATTTAAATGACCCCATCATCATAGTACTGGTGATCTATTCAAGGAACAATAGTAGGAGAGAACTGCATACTATAAAATACCCAAACTGGCCTGTGGATGTCACTATTATATCACAATTGTGGGTAAAAGGCATTCATCAAGCTCTAAAATATCATAATGCTGATGAAGCAAAGAAGTTAATGTTGTTCAGTAAACTGTCATACAGGTTAATCACTGAAGTTGGAGATGGAGAAAAATAATACAATATCCTAGTTCATCTACTGACCAGTACAAGATTGTTTCTCTACATTATATCTTGTACCATTTACAAAGTTTAATTTAAAATGACTGAAGAAATGGGACTTACTCATTTGTCCACTGGGAAGCTATTTCCATTTAGAAGTCTGTTTTGGATATTTCTTCCTGTATTAAGACTTAGTTTTCTCTTCTTCATATTAATGAATAAGTATGCGTTTGATATTTCAAGGAATTTTGCTATTTGAAAACTTATTTATGCAAGTAATCTTTATATACAGTTTGGACTAAGCCCATGAGTAAAAAAACTTACATGAGTAGGGGCTGCAGAATCAGACTTTTACAGTAGATGGAAGGATTGCCATTCATTTGGGTATGTTAAATGGCTGGGATAAATCTAAATATAGTAGGTAGGGAAAAGGCAGTGAGGCTTTTAAGGAAAATCTTTACTTAAAATGTTTAGTTGCACTGGTGTGTTCTGATATGTTAAATTGCCAGGACCCTGCATGATTTCTTCACAAGGGTTAGCAAAGAACCAATCTCTCCACAGTTTCACCTGGAGATATTGGGGGAGCAGGTGGAATCTGCCTCTGCTTGTTATTAAAATTATAGAAGATGAGGTTTGGAAGGGGCCTTAAGATGTCATCTAGTGGGACCAATTCAAAGCAGGACCAACCCCAACTAAATCATCCCTGCCAGAACTTTATTAAGCCACACCTTAAAAACCTCTTAGGATGGAAATTCCACCACCACCCTTAGAGTAATCCATTCCACTTCTTCACCATCCTCCTAGTGAAAAAGTTTTTCCTAATATTCAGCCTAGACCTCCCCTACTGCAATGTGAAACCATTCCTCCTAGTTCTGCCATCTATTACCACAGTGAACAATGTAGTTCCATCCTCCTTGAAACCCCATTTCAGGTAGTTAAAAGTTGCTATCAAACCCCATCTCATCTACTCTTCTTCAGGCTAAACAAGTCTCTTTCCCTTAGCCTCTCCTCATAAGTTATATGTTGCAGGCCCCTAATCATTTGTGTTACCTCTTGCTGAACTCTTTCCAATTTGTCTGTAGTGGAGGTGCCAAAACTGGACACAGTACGTGAGAGTTTCACCAATGCCAAATAAAGGGGAATAATCACTTCTCTCAATATGCTGAAAATGTTTCTACTAATGAAGTCTAATATGCCATTAGCCTTCTTGGCAATAAGGGCACACTGACTTGTAGTAATGTTCTTGTTTACTGTTTCCACAAGGTCCTTTCCTACAGAAGTGTTCCTTAGCCCGTTGGTAGTGCATTGCATTCTTCTAACCTAGGTCCAGGACACTGCTCTTGTCTTTGTTGAACCACATCCAATGTCTTTTAGCCTTATCTTCCAATTCATCCAGGTCAACTCTGTATCCTATCCCTGTGCTCCAGCATATCTACCACTCCTCCCCCCACACATCCCAGATTAGTGTCCTCTTCAAACTTGCTAAGTATGCAATCCACCCCTTTTACCCAGATAATTAATGAAGATGTTGAATAAAATTAGCCCCAGCGCTGATCCCCTGAGGCATTCAGCTTGGTATTGGCTGCCAACTAGACATGAAACTATTGATTGCTACCCATTAAGTCTGATGATCTACCCAGCTTTGTTTGTTCTTGGAGCAGATAGGACAAGGATGGTTCCTCTCGCTTTACTTTTATCCTCTGAAGTAAGGTAGCTTTCTTTCTTTCTTTCTTTCTTTCTTTCTTAAAAGAAAAAAAAGAAATGGAGAGTGCACAAAGGTAAATCATTCACAACTTGTATATGTTACCAAATACCACACTCTTCACAAGGACAGATTATAATCATGCAGTTATGGTATTTTACAACCTTTCAAACTGTAAGACCAGGCAAAAACTAAATAGACGTAATAAGTTATGGTAAAAAGGAACAGTAATAAAATAAAAGACATGTATGAGGAGGGAACCAATCAAGGGAGGGAATGAAAGCTAGGAGGATTAGGTGGAATGATGATCTAGCATTCTTGGAGTTTCAAGATCATCAGGTGGCTGTTTTTTTCTGCATCCAGGGTTTGAGGAGTCAGCTGGTAAGGACCAGTGCCCCATATGCTTATTATTATTCATGAATTATTTTTATCAAATATTGACAATGTATTTTCTCTACCAACATAGTCTATGTTCAGATGAAATCTACATTATAATAGTCATTTTTTGCATCTAGGGGAGGGGAAGAAGCTAAGGGACAATGGTTAGTTCATTACAGATTGTTGTAATAGACCATAAATCCAATAAAAAAAACAACAAGGAGTTGTGTGGCACTTTAAGACTAACAGATTTACTTTTTGCATGAGCTTTTGTGGGAGAAGATCCCACTTCCTCAGATGCTTCGAAGATGGGTGAACTTACAGAAAGAAATGAAACTAAATGCAAGGGGGTGTAAAACATAGGATCAGGTCATAAAGTAACAGCAAATCAGAGCAGTTTTCAGGCTCAAACCATGGGAAGCCTGAAGTCAAATTACCCTTTGTAATGGGAAAAGAACCCATAGTCTCGATTGAGTCCTGCTTTCACAGAATTTAGCTTGCATATTAATTCGAGTTTAGCTGTTTCTCTTTGGAGTCTTGATGTCCCAGGTACATCTCTAAAGACAGTCGTTAACAAATCCGTCACTGAGTGATTAGGAAGATGGAAGTGCTCAGCAACTGGTTTCTTTGTACTTTGATTTCTGATATCAGCTCTGTGCTCATTCAGTCTCTTACGGAGTGATCGTCCTGTTTGTCCAATATATAAGGTGTTGGGACATTTCTTGCACATGATGGCATAGACCACATTAGTAGATGAGCAGGTAAATGAGCCTTTGACAGAGTAGCAGGCTTGATTAGCACCTATGATGGTGTCTGTTGTGCAGATATGTGGGCAGACTTGGCAGCGTGGTTTTTTACAGGGGTGTGTGCCTGCTTCAATGTTCCTGTTGTTAGATCTGTGGTTGCTGGTGAGCATCTGTTTAAGATTAGGGGGCTGCCTATAAGCAAGGAGTGGTCTGTCTCCTAATGCTTGAGAGAGAGGGGGATCATCTTTTAGAACAGGCTGTAGGTCCTTAATGATCTGTTGCAGAGGTCTGACTTGAGGATTGTATGTGGTGACTAGTGGTGTTCTGTTGCTTTCTTTCTTGGCACTTTAAGACTAACAGATTTATTTTTTGCATGAGCTTTCGTGGGAGAAGATCCCACTTCCTCAGATGCTTCAAAGATGGGTGAACTTACAGAAAGGAATGAAACTAAATGCAAGGGGGT